>OY804599.1:33835304-34230230 GCA_963680895.1 Fragum sueziense
GCTTTCTTATGTCGAACTAGTCTGGAATCGGGAACCAAAATCTTTGTTACACCAGTCGTAGAAAAAGGCCGTTTTCTCATCGAAAAATCCATTTTGCATAAGGTTTTTTTGAATGGAGAAAATAGAATGAATGTTCAGCTTCATTTTCGTATATATTTCAATAGAAAACTCATCTGCTGCATTGACGAAAATGAGTGTTGAATTTCGTCATTTTTTCCCCGTAGACTTCAAGCTTAAAGTCAATTTTCCGATCGTAATCTGGTTCGGGATATAAACTCGATTTTCTCAATTAATCGAAAACGATCATAAAAAATATTTTGGGGCTAAAATACAAACCATTTGGACTTCTGAATTATGAATTTTCATTAAAATCTGTTGACCCCCATGTGGAGTGAAATTTTGATTTTGCATGATTCTTATCTGAACCGGTACTTAATCATTTCTAGTTTGAACGTTGAAGGGGTAACATGTACTTTATATATTTTGGAGATTATACCTATTTTGTTGAATAAATCATGTCAGTGAAGTATGATGAATTGATAAAAGGTAGAATTTATTACGTATTTTTTAATCTTTGTTGTTATCATGTTTATAACATTATCATTTTTAAATATTCATATTTTTTAACATTTCTTAAAAAGAATAGGTCATGGCTGTCTAAAAATAGTAGGTCAAATGATCGTCTAAAAATAGAAATCGTGTCATATCTATTTTTAACAAAAAAGTAGGTCATTCAAAATGGCCGCTGTTCTAAAAATAGAAATATCCTTATATGTAAATGGGTTACCATATAAGGTAACAATATGGCGGCGATTACGTCATCTTTGTTTGCCCCCAAAGCGTCCCCTATACTACTTGTGTGGACGCAGTGCTGTGCAATAAAGATGTAAATGTTATCACTGATTCGTCAATGGAAATACTATTATCGTTCAAATTAGTAGTAATATTTCCTAATAAGGTAGTGTGTTTTGATAAGTCATCATGGAATGCAGACGAACGCGTGATGTCCCACGAGATATATGTGTTAGTGGGCGGGTCGTGAGTGTCACGTGACTCTAAGGTGCGTATACGTGAAATACTAAAGTGTATTGCGCAATGATCCGAAAATTCGGTCAAAGGTAATATTTGGAACGATTTTATATATTTAAGATCGTTTTGATGAGCTAAAAGATAATCAATGACGCTTGATGCATTTCTATTAATGTATGTATATTCGCCGACCGCTTGATCGCTGTGTAATCTACCATTGCATATGAGCAAAATCGTAGATTTACAGAGGTCAAGCAGTCGACGCCCACGTGCATCTAGCACGTGGTCTTTGTTTACCCTTTTGTTATTGTTTACATTCAATTCTAAATCGTTGTGATTATCAAGATATTCGTCTTGGACAATGAAATCTAATTCAGTCATAATCTTGATAATGCCTTAATAATTGCTTACAAAATCATATATCGCTGCTTTTCAACGAAAACCTCGTAACTGCAGCTTAAAACAAGCTGCAGTTACGAGGTTTTCGTTAAAAAATCATTTATTCAGGTTTTTCGCTGATGACATCTTGCACGGCAGATAACGACTGAATGGCGAAATGATTCTAGAAGTTCAGATCTGATGCTAAAGCTCAAACGCCGGTAAGGATGCGTCATATTTATCATTAATAAACCCCTTCCTAAACGACAAAATTTTAGGGTTGTTCAATTAACCCTTTCCCAAACGCGACCTGGTTAGGAAAGGTTTTGGAAAACATTGAAACTAAAGATGAAACTGCTGATAACCAGCAGTTTCTGTTTCTCTTTTGTCTCAATATTTTCTATGACATATTTTACACACATTCTATCTTTAATACTTATTTTGTCATTTTGTGGTAGTTTTTGAATTTGACCACCCTAACATTTTGCTGTTCGGGAAAGGGTTAAAAACTGATGTAGACGAAAATGGGTTTTCGGCAAGGTTGCATTCGTGTACAATATAGCATAGAAAATATTGAAGCAAAGGGAGAAAGCGCTGATCATCAGTATATTTTTTGAATTTTTCCTCAAAGTTTTCCAAGACATCATCTATAAAGGACATCAAACCAAGTCTTATGTCAATTGGAAATAGTTTAAGATTAACATATCGTCGCTTTTAAACGAAAACCTCGAAACTGCAGATTGTTTTTAAGTGACATTTTACATTTTTTGCATAAATTTTACCTTTATATTCATCTGAAAGAGCAGATTTTCTTATGAAAATTCTTCAAATTTAAAGCCAAAATATTGAACCGTTTACGAGAAATTTTTTTGGTGCTAAATATAACAAATTGTTGTGGACAACAGTTTAGAATTTATATAGAATGTGTCATTTCTGTCTCAACTTTAAAAGTATATGTTTCGCTAAAGATAACAACTTCAAAAACCTAATAGCATTTCTACGCATAAGAATAACCAATCTTTGCACCAAGACATACTTTAAAAACTGAAATCGGAATGTTATGTCCCTTTAAGCTGCAGTTACGAGGTTCTCCTTGAAAAGCAGCGACATAAAATATATTTTTCTACTTTTCTAACATCTGCTATTAAACGAAATCCCTCTGTCTTCATGACCGACTATATTCAGGGTGGGAAATTACACGACACAGCCATTTCAGGAAATATTTTCAATTTTGATTAATACTTGACCAGCTTGTAATCAGTTTGAAGCAGAGAAAGCGTGAAAAAGCCTTTGAAATATTGAGACAAAAGAAGAAAACCCTAATGACGCTTTTGCCTCATTTTTTTCTTGGCTATGTTGTACACAAATTCTTGTCTATAAACGCCAATTTTGTCATCTTTAGTAAATCTTAAATTGGATAACCTTAAACTTGTGATGTTTGGAAAGGGTTACCGAATAGGGGCGATAAGACCGTGTTAAGAAAATTAATATTTCGTTTGGTCAAAGGCTCGTTACATATTAACCAATTACCACACAATGACTCCTTTTGACTCCCAACAAAAATGACAATGGAAAACATCGTGGAAAATGAAGAAATTGCTTTTAACAAGCAATTTCTTCATTTTCCACAATGATTTCCATCTAAAAATACACAACAATAAAAAAATTCGATCACTTGAAATTGTCGTCTGCATGATATTTCAATTTGGACCACCCTAAAATTTTGTCGTTTGGTAATGAGTTAAGTGACATGAGCCTTGTGGCCAGTGCCGAAACGCTCGTGATAACTTTTAATAATCGGAATTTTAATCTAAATAATAAAATAGGAATATTTTCTTAACCCTTTCCCAAACAAGACCTGGATTTAACGTCCCTAAAAGATATGGCGTAGGAAAACATTGAAACAAAAGAAGAAACTGCTGATAGCCAGCACTTTCTCCTTTTGTCTCAATATTTTTTGTGTTGTATTATACATAAATTCTATCTTTTACAATGTCCTTTTTGTCATCTGCATCAGCTTGCAAATTACCATTAAAAAGTTTAGTTTGGGAGAGGGTTAACCCTCATCACTGGTCAGTTTTTGGTAAAATCCACACGAAAGATGTCGATTCATAGCTATAGCCACAATAAAGATTTTAATTAACCCTTTCCCAAACAAAACCTGGTTTTGACGTCCCTAAAAGAAAAGACTTGGGTCAACATTGAAACAAAAGAAGAAACTGCTGATAACCAGCAGTTTCTCCTTTTGTCTCAATATTTTCTGTGCCATATTTTACACAAATCCTATCGTTAATAACACCCATTTTGTCAATTGTGGCACTTTTTGTAGCGGATCACCCTAAAAGTTTGCTGTTTGGGAATGGGTTAAACTTATTACCCGTCAAAAGAAAGTCAAAGGATACACAGAAATACGACAGAAATGGCTGAAGTTGTGGTAGTCCATCCCTAATGAGATTCATGCGACGTCGGAATTATGCGGGCAACATTCGGGGTGAAACGTTCCACCGCCGAACGTTTACGACATCGCCAGAATAGGTTGGACACCTGGGCGAATGTTAACGACGCTGCATGAAATATTCCGATGTCGCGTGAATCTCATTAGGGGTGGACTACCATAGTTGTGAGAATTACGTGTGAAGAATATAATACAGACTACGAGTCGATATAACAGCGTTCGGATATCCTCGGATAATGTCGACCAAAGATCGAATCATCGACTCGGAAGCGTGTGTATGAAGAAATCTTAGCCGGAAGTAGCTACGCTTCATAAAGTAGTTTTCGAGATTAACCAAATGCACAACCATGGCAACTTGCGGGACTTGCAGGTTATAATCATTCTAAAAAGAGAGGACACTGGAACTGCAAACAATGTATTTCAGTATCATTGTCGCGTTATTGTTGACATAAGTCACAAACGAACATTTTGAATTGTTGTTCTATTCTTTCTTTTCCTAGTCTGAAAGTAGTTCTGCGAGATGCATCCAAGGTATGATTCGATAGAGTTGTCCTTGGTGATCCAATTGGATATAACAGGTCATCTGTTAGACGTAAGAACAGAGATGGAACAGAGAGCGGGCTGTTGTCATGGCGCTGTGTCGGTCGCGCGTCAGTCCGTTCGTCCGTCTGTGTGTCCGGTCGTCAACCTTTCCTTTGAAAATCTTCTTTTCAAAAACTACTCGATGGATTTCAACCATTTATCACAGGAATGATTCTTAGTTGCCCTTACTCAGATTCCTTCAAAGAATTCTAATTGAGCCAAAAAGTCCGGAGTTATCTGCCATTGAATGTCAAAAATGGGCGTTTTTGACTTTGATTTCAGGCTAACAACTACAAATATTGACAAATCTTTACAAAACTTTTTTTCAGACTATTGGTGGCTACAAGTTCTTGTCCGAGTGGAATCTTCTACTTGATCGAAATTTTACATCATGAGTTGTGTGCCCTTGAATTTTACAAAATTGCCATTTTCATGCTATTTCCTACCTTGGCTTACTTTAACAACCATATATATTCGCCAACCAAGACAAAAGTTTGGTAGAGTCTTGTAGACCATAGTATCTTATATTTGTACAAATTTACTAATCAAGACAAGATTTTGACAGAATGTTGGCGACCAAACGATCATGCATGAATTTGATTTACAGCTTGATCAGAATTTCACATCCTGTATTATGTGCCCTTGAATTTGACTGATTCTGCTTTCTACTTGTTTTTACTTTAACAGACTAATAGTGAATCATTTACTTATTTTTTGCTTTGACCACATTGCTATAGTCTTCTTTGTTTTTGCTATAAGAACCACGCGTATTGAAAAATCTAGTTTAAGGATTTAGATTTGTCAAAATTTTGATAGTACGTGTAAACCACAAGAAATTCAGGCCTGTGTAAGGCTGATAAGCATGAAATCTAGTTTTAGAAATATGGAATATAATATTTATTTAGAATGGTTGAACCAAAAACCACAATTATTGAACAATCTAGTCAAAACTTGAACAAAAAGTCAAAAGAAATTCAGGTCTGTGGAGCGACTAAAGACCTTCAGGTTTTTCTAGTTTCTAAAATACAAGGCATGTTTTAACAGTTTTTGTTGATAGTGAATTAGATTGTATGGCGACATCATTAATTTAATAATTACCTATTTGAAATAGTTATCCGTTTACCACTAGGTATCTCGATTTTAGACTTTTGCACCAAAGATTGAAAAAGGGGTAATGGTTACTTTCTTTACTACACAGGTATGGGCGGAGCAGAACTTGACGAGCTTGCATTGGAATGCCTACCAGCTGAAGATCCCGTTTGTCAGGCAACCGTGTGGATATATCGCTTAGTACCAACAAGTCTTGTTGCCATAGGAACAATTGGAAATATCATAAACATTTTCGTATTCTCTCGCAAGAAACTGCGACAAACGCCATGCTTTCTTCTTGTTTTTCTGGCCATATTTGATATTCTCCTACTATGGTCATTCTATCTACAGATTTCTTTTCGGCAGATGTTTGATGCGGGTACAGCAACACCTTCAGAATGGCTTTGTAACATTCATGTCTGGCTTTTGCATTGGTCTGCTGGTGCGTCAATCTTAATTATTGCCATATTCACCGTGGAGAGAATGCTCTTCTCAGTTTTTCCACACAATACTAAGTTGCATCTTAACCGAAACAAAAGTAGGCTATCGTTTTAATGACCGCCATAGTTACAGTAATGGGGGCAGCACTTGGAGTTTTAATAGCTCTCGACCAAACAGGTCCAACAGAAATTGGAACAATTGGTTACATTACCCCAAAAGGTCTAAATGAAACCACCGTGGAAGATAATAAAACCCAAGATGATACTATTGATAACTTAATACCCAATTCACCAGAGAACAATACCGTGGACTAAGGTCAGTTCATTACATTATGCTACACGTATGAATCTGACGGTACATTTGGACCATTAAAGGGACCTGTGTATTTATTTCTATTCTTTGCAGCAATACTGGTCCCGTTTCTGGTCATCATATCTGGAAACATCACGTTAATTGTTCACATGTACAAACGTCGACAAACCGGCGTCTCACCTGATTCTCAAACAAAACTACTGTTTCTAATAACCGGCCTTTTGTTTGGAACAGTAGGTTCGATGGGCATTTTTGTCATCACGGTACAAGGCTTGACCACAGCCGGTGTGGTAAATGCTAGTAGTCCCGTAGTGAAACTACTTTTTGCCATCATAAATTCGGTAGGAATGTGCAATCTCTCTCTAAATTGTGTCCTTTATGCTTGGAAAGGAACACTGTTTCAAAAAGAGTGTCGATCGATTATTAAAAAGGTCAGATCATATACATGTAAATGATGCTGGAACTAGAAATAAGGCCACTAAGGTCGTCTACCATTAATGAGATTCACGCGACGTCGGAATTATTCGGGCGACGTCGAATAAGCTCGCGCCCAAATAAGTTCGGGTACGTAACGATCACACTCGAAAAATATCCGATGTTTTATGAATCTCAAAATAAGGCCACATTACGGGTACTCTACCTTAAACCAGTAGGTCTACCAGAAGGCAAAGTTTTATTCTCTACCAAAGTTTATTCCCAATATTGATCTATTCCACTCAAACTTTGTCGTAACGCTTTCAAAACTGAACTGGCCGCGGCCTTAGCGCAGTTGGTAGCGCATCTGACCCTCATTCGAGAGGTCCCGGGTTCGATACCCGGCCGCGGCTAATACCCTTTCTGACAAAATTGTCACCCACCAATGGGTTTGAAATCGTTAACCTAAGTGGGCGAGCAGCTGGAGGCTCGGTAAGGGTGTTGTGGTAGTACTGGTTTGAGAAACAACAGGAATCCATGGGTAGGTGCTCCAGCCGCCGCGATATGACCCTGGCAGTTGAAAACGGCGTAAAACCCCAATAAACTCAATTCAAAACTGAACTACTCGTATTTACTACATTTTGGCGTCATTTACAGCGACACCATTGCTATTTTGGCATTATCCAATACATGTATAAAA
Source organism: Fragum sueziense (assembly GCA_963680895.1). Lineage (NCBI taxonomy): Eukaryota > Metazoa > Mollusca > Bivalvia > Cardiida > Cardiidae > Fragum > Fragum sueziense. Next base: position 33,842,705 of record OY804599.1, read on the forward strand.
GTCTTCATATGTAGCGATCACGCACTAGTTACTCATTCAAACGATGGTTATTATCCAATGAAAGTGAATTTTCAGATTACGTCGATTCTTGTTTTTTTCAGTTACTGACGTTAAATTAAGGTTTCAGCCACTGCAATTTTGTATCAGATTTATGAATTGTTATGCGCTTTAAAGCGGAGTTTTGGTCAATGAAATCCCAACAAGGCCCCGAAATAAGACGAGATGCGTTATCGTAACGCCATAGCTTGAGTGTTTCGTAGATCGTTTTGTAGCATTAAAACGTAGTAAACAATGAGAGATAGAAATAGAGTAGCAATGTCTTAGACACACACGTACCCATCTCGTTTGGCAAAATTAATATGAGTCGCTCAGTGGTGTTGCTGTACCTGTAGGTATCACTTATATTCAAATATGTCACAGATGCCATTCTAACCCTTTCCCAGACGACAAAATTTTAGGATGGTCTAATTTGAAACACGCTGCAGAGGACAAAATGGATCTCGATAAAGTAAGAATGTGTATACAATATTGCAAGAAAAATATTGATGCAAAAGGAGAAAATGCTGATTAACAGCATTTTCTTCTTTTGCCTCAATATTTTTCAAGTCTTTCATATTAAGGACGTCAAAACCATATCTTGTTTGGGAAAGGTTTAAAGTGAATCGAATATATATTGTTTAGTAATTTTGGATAGATAACGTTGTCGAAAATGAAGAAATTGCTATTTTTGTACTATATTTTACGTAAGTGATATCGTAATCAACATTTATTTTGTCGCCTGACATAGCTTTTGGATTAGAAAAGTCGAATACTAGTAGTTCACCGTTTGGGAAAATTGTTACACAGGCGGAAATAACTCACTTTTACTGACTTATTGCTTTGTACTATAGTCCCGTCGATATTATGACACATGTTTACAATATTTACCTATGTAAACAAAGCAGTCTCGAACCCCTAACTAGTGCGATTTTGCACGAGACGATTCGAATCATACCTACGTATCACACCTTATTTTTGGCAAAATTAATATGAGTCGCCCAGTGGTGTTGCTATACATGTGTATCACACCTTCAAATTCGAACCAGCGCATCCCATGCAAAAAATGCAATGTAAATTATGTTCGCTTTCCCCTTGTTTTCATATGTAAAAATGTAAACATGTGTCATGATATCGTGACAGGACTATAGGTCTTCGCGTTTTGTTTGTATACACGTAAATATGATTATAGCGGACGAGAATTGACCTGGCAGAGCACTCCATTCGATTAGCATGGGCTGCTCTGCCAGGTCATTTATCGTAAGGTATATAATAGATTCACAATTAAACGCGAATAGATACGGTTGTCTTGCTTTAATTTTACGTAGGTAAAGGTAGTAGTTCTACCTAAAAATAAATCAAAACAACCGTAAACTATTCTCGTTTAACTTTAAACGTATTATACATATGGTTATGGTTATATTGTGAACGTTGAATTTTGTGGTTATCAAATAAAATCAATTAAAAAATAACCAAGGAGTTTTTTTTTAATTTGTAATTTCTTTTCTTCTCCAAATGTTTTTGGAGGGCCGCGGGGTTTTCTTCCTGTTCGTTTGTTTGTTTTTGATTCCCTTTTTTGAAGGGGGTCTTTGCTAAAAGTATCGGTCGCGATAACTGACCGACAGTGCATCCATATATCGTCGCTTTTCTACGAAAACCTCGTATCTGCAGCTTGTTTTAAGCTGCAGATACGTGGTTTTCGAAGAAAAACAGCGATATATTAGCTAGGAATGCTCTCCTAGGTTATTTATCGTAAGATAGAACAAACACCATTGGAGACGAGACCACAACTTATCATGACGGGGAATCGTGTGCCACAAAAGAAACAAAACTAAAAACTAAGGAAATTATTCAACTATTCTGTTTATATGCTACCGATTTGAAAATGGTTTGAAACCGAGATGGCGACGCACTGAATCTTTTGGATATATACTGAGTACATTTAATTCCGCAGAGGTACTTTGTTCACTGATATGATGGAAATAATAAGCAAGGGATATGTTGTGCGAATTCATTTTCCTTAATTTATCTAATTCCACTTAATTCAAAAGGTAGAAAATGATTTTGTTACACATCGGAATAGAAATTGGTTATTTTAAATTGAGAGGGGTCAAATCAATTAATAAGACTCTGCTCACCTAAAACTTGAGTTAAAGCCCGGCATCTTCGTCGCATAGAAATGACTTTTCTGGCATTACGACCTCTTGTGGCATTTTGTTCCACTCTTGAATAACAGCAATACGAAGTTGTTGCACGTATTGGTTGGTGGGGTACGTGAATATACGCGTCTCTTCAAGCCATTCCAAGCATGTTCTATAGGGTACATATCAGAAAACAATGCAGGCCAGTTGTATGTAACCACAGTATGTGGCCTGGCCATCGTGACACTAGTCGTGATGACATCCTACACGCCGTGAAATGTCCGAGTTTGAAAAACCAAGCAAAAGCGTTCTAATACCATGGTTCCTCACATGTTCAAGAAGACAAGTCATACTGATAGAATTGAGATTCTTTCGATAAACGTGTTTTTATAGTGTCTCTTTAGACAAACTTTATAAAAATCTTAAAATCTAATACGAGTTTCACGTGTTTCAACTTTGCGCAGCGACAACGTGTTAAGGTTTACGAACTGAGAATGCAAACAGCACTGTCTAGCCAAACGAAATGCATCAAATTACACACACTTGTCAATACACTTCATATAAGTTGATTCACCATGCCGGATTTCAAGATTATGCTTCATGAAGACAATAATTTACAAATATTATTTTACTCTATATTCATATAAAAGGGAGGTAATTTGGAACATTTTTGTCAAATATTTCAACTTGTATGCATTATTTCAAAATTCTAAACCATGCAAAATGCTTATGTTTGTATTTGGAATGGAAATGTAACATACTGGCACTTTTGAAATTTCGCCTCTGGCTCTGCCTTTCATTCTCAGTTCGTAAACCTTAAACGCTTCGGCTACGGCGCCGTAAAATCTTCCAGATTTACTAACTCTAATCTTTTCTATTCTCGTTTCAAAAGTTGTGGGAGATATATTTCCATTTCTTTTTCAAACATCTTATAACATCTTGATATTAGGCTTTGAAAACTCTACGTTTTTAAATGTACTAAGTATAGTTGGCTCTCTTAACATGGTAAAAATTAATTGACGAGCCATTTAAAATGTTTGCTGGTCGAAATCTTTGATTATCAGGAGATATTTGAAAAAGAAAAGAATCCTATTCATAAAGCAAATCAAATCAATCATTTTCTCAGCTTCTCTACTTGAAACCAACTTGAAATTGCCAAGATGACAGACATAATGAAGGGCCTTTCTGCAGCTGTTGTTGTTGTTGTTGTGTCACGCGTGACGTTGTTTTCCATATGTGACCCGTCACGCTAAAAGGGACCTTATCCAGACTCCAAAAATCCAAATTTTGACAATCTTGTCAGACGCAGCACATGTCAACCAGATCCCGTATGCGAAAAATGAACTTATAGTAAGTTAGGGAAAGCATTCCAGAGTTGGAAAATTACATAAAAGTGAAAAGTGTCGGCCCTAGTCTGGCTGCGCGGACTGCGCAGACTGACTAGGGTCGATATTTTTCACACTTCCTATAAGGTCCTTTTTAGCGTGACGGGTCACATATTCAGAACAGTCAGAACAGCTTTCGAATCAGTCGAGATTATGTTTGGAACGCTTTGTTTCCGTGCCAAACAAATAGCTGATCTACGTAGATCACAAAGGGTATCCGATCACAACAAATGCGGTTTTGTTGAATGTTATACAAGACATGTCTGTACGATTTTCATTTTGTGGTGCATTTAATCATTCCATATAACTAAAAGAGATGAAAACAAAATCTTGATTTCGCAAGATTGAAAAAAAAAATGTAAAAATGTGCCGTTCCCCATTCGTTGACTTTTCGAAAGTCCAAGGGTATTGATCAGACATAAGTCTGCCCAGACTCAATCTCCGTCGCGGTTATCTCCCCCGAATTTGGATTGGGAGATCTCTGCCGGCACAGCTTGAGTTGCCAACATTTCAGGTAATTGATTTTTTTAATTTTGATTTTTATTTAAAAAAGTAAACATGCTTTAAGTGATGTTTTAAGAATATGAGGTGTCAGATATGTATCCAAATAAAAAATATAATTGGATTTAACAAGAGCTGTCCGAAGACAGCGCGCTCGACTTTCTAAGTTGCTTAGTATAAAGGGGACATAACTCCAAATATAGTGGAGCCAGGGTCATGGTCCCTGATAGTAAGGTAGAGGGTGTGATGGTGAATAAGTATTCCAAGTTTGGGTTGAATCCTTTAGATAGTATGGAAGTTATTGATGTTTGAAAAAAATAACCTTTGTTGCAACGCCGACGCCGACGCCAACGCCAACGCCGACGCCCTGGTGACAGTATAAGCTCTCATTTTCTTCGAAAAGTCGAGCTAAAAAATGATTTCAGAAATATGAATAAATTTACGATATCACGTGACATTCACCATGGTCACATGATTTATATGCCTGCAGTGATAATGTAAGGTATTGTCGCTGTGTAGAGTTTGGCCCAGACTATGTATGTCCAGGTTACGAGCTCTCTTTCACAGAAGCGCTTTCATTTCGGGCTGCGGAAGGATATGAAAAATAACGATAGTAATAATAGGAGGCTTGAAAAAAATGGTCCAATTTTAATTAGATCGATACTTCAATTTGAGAGCACTTCTGATGCAAACAGAATACTATTTACTTTCTTTAATGTATAATACAAGAAATGAAACAGTTTAACAAAGTAATTAAAGACCTTATCCTTAGGTAGACCACGAATCCGAGATAGCTCATTGCAGAAATTATCATTCTGGTTGCTCTTGTCTGCAAGGCGCTACCTCGGTTAGAGTTCACGAATCGTGGTCCACCGAAGAATGGCGTCTTTAGTTACTTTGTAACAGTCTTCTTGTATTATACATTAGAAATAGAAAATATCATTCTGTTTGCATCAGAAGTGCTCTCAAATTTAAGTATCGTTCTAATTGAAATGTGACTTTTTTCATATTCTTCCTAATTAAAATGGGGCTTTTTTCACATTCTTCCGCTTTCATGACAGAGTCAAAATGAAAGAGCCTCTGTGAAAGAGAGTGAGAGGTTATATTTAAAGAGCAACGAACGATCACTCTGCGGGAAGAATGGGTTACGAGCACACACCCGGGCCCATAGTCACCATCATTTCTAGATCGATTACCTAAAGTAAAATTACATTAGATCTGATTGAACGAGACATATGTCTTGACCAATATGTATTAGATAGAGGCTGTAATAGTAGATTCTACGCGAAATAAACATTCAAATGCGCACAGCGCATTGAATGTTTATATCGCATAGAATCTACTATACAGACTCTATCTGATTTAATGTTCGCTAGCGGTTTATGGAAGACTGGGCGTGGCTATGTATAGACGTCACATAAACTAGCCGACAGCCCGTTTATGCGAAATAGAGCGGCGAAATTTTAAAACATACTGCAATTTCATTGGTCTAAAAAGTAGGTCGAACACTAAGATGGATTGTTGTGTAATTTTAAAGGTAAACGTGTTGGTGAATACTATCCCTGTTCTTATGACGTACTAAATGGGTCAAAAGTCTAGAAAGAGCGTGTACGCATAAAATATACGCGTCGACGCATAAATTTTATGCGTCGACGCGTAAATTTACGCGTGTACGCATAAAATTTATGCGAGCAGTTGAAAATATATGCGTCGACGCGTAAATTTAAAGCGAGCAGTAGTGAAAAATGTGAAACCGAGGCTGGCCAATGGGAGGGGCGGTTACAAACGTTTCCCTTTATACCATAAAATTGATGGATGAAACGAAGGATCTGATTGAAGAATAGATAAAATACGCGTCGACGCGTATATTTACGCGAGCAGTTGAAAATTTACGCGTCGACGCATACATTTTCAACTGCTCGCGTAAATTTTATGCGTAAATATACGCGTCGACGCATAAAATTTACGCGTCGACGCTTATATTTTATGCGTGCACGATCTAAATAGACTTTTGACCCATTTGGTACGCCATATGTTCTTGCACAAGGTTCATTCAGTATATCGCCGCTCTTCAACAAGAACCTCGTAACTTCAGCTTGTTTTAAGCTGCAGTTACGAGTTATGTTGTTGAAAAAAAAAAAACATAAAAACAACAACAAAACAACATCTATATTCAAACGTGATGGCAACGAACGGTCACTGTGCGGGGACGGATGACGTTGTGGTTGTTTTTTCTTATTCTGCTAATTAACTCTTTCCCAAATAACACAATTTTAGATTGATCTTACTGAAAAGCTGTAGCAGTGTTATTGTAAACAAACATAGACTTACTGAGAATTGTAGAATAGAAGATATTGAGGGAAAGAGTGAGACATTGCTGATACTCAGACATTTCTTCTTTTCTTTTAAATATTTCCTCAAGCTATATCTTCTCTTGCGTCAAAAACCAAGTCTTGTTTGGGAAAGAAAATTAAATCCAAAAGAAAAATATTCCATTCTTAATCAAAAATCTATTCAGTCATTTTAGCATACATTGTGTTAGGCAGTTCGACAGTTCATCCATAATTACCGGCTTAATCCACCTTTTCTTATACGAATACTTACTTTTCATATTTAAGGATGAAAGAATCCTTTTCGCCGCTGTGGACAAAGCAATTGTGATGGTTGACGGTGATTGGTGACGCAAATCAACTCGGCGGAAAATCATTACTTTTACTACTTATATACAGTGGAATGTTAATTTCTTTTTTTAATTATTCGGATTTACGTCCATATTTTATATTACATACTCAATTTTCAGTTAAAATCATGCAATTATGCTTGTTTGTATTGTTCTTTCAACTATATATTGACCAATTAGTAACTCTGCATTTGTCTGAATCCTTTCCTAAAACGGCAAGAATTTAAGCTTTTCCAACGTGAAAGAAGTTGCAGTCGATATTTTCAATATATATATATATATATATATATGATTTAAAAAAAAATACTCCTTTTTGGGTAGTAGACATTGTGGGAAAAACAAGAGATGCTTATCACAAGCAATTTCTTCCTCACAATGTTTTTCAAAGCATTTCTCTTGTGGCCGCGTTAATTACGTTAATTACGTAGTTGGCATTTATAGAGACCACAGAAATCCGGAACTTTTATCGAGTTCTAGAAGAATGGTTCATCTATTTTGAGAATGCCCCTGTCAATCGAAGACAGGGAAATCATGAGCGATGTCCATGTGATTTTGTTATATGACGTCGCGCTCAATGTTGACGAACAAACGAAAAAACGCCATACCACTCCTTTTCAAACTACCACCAGAATGTATAGGATTAATAAAATAATGCGAATTTTATATCTTCGGATTTGGAAATGTTTTTCCTTGCGAATACTACCAACGTAAAATATGTTTGAAGATTCAAAATAGTTCTAATCTAATGACAAACGTTCACAAACGCCATTAAACGCTAGGGTAAGATGTTACCAAATTTAACAATCGTGGGTGAAAATGTGCCTGAAAATGACAAAAACACCGCTTTTCTTGCCAAATCGTTTACGAACACACGTGAAGTCATCTCTCTATAAGTTAAAATAAGTTTTACAGAAAAAAGGCGCAAAGGACTGAAATAATGCGCGATTAATTAGTATAGTTAAAAAGGTAAGATTCTGATTTTTGGTTTCGATTTATCAAAATACTACGAGAGAACAGAAAAACATGTCTTTAATTGTAAAAACTTTATTTGCTGAGTTTGAAGTACATTGTTTGTAGTTTTGAAAGATATGATTTTTGATGGGGGCTCGCGCTTTAAAATTTGTAAAAAAAATTACTAATTCTAGCGACAATGTCACACGCGCCGAAAAACGCACTAATTAGTTTGATATGTAATTTGAAGAGATATTCAAAGTCGTATTAGATCACTTTATTATAAATAAAGACAACGACATAAAAGTATAAACATATGTCATTGAGGAAATGTGCAATTTTGTGAAATTTTATTGTTTGCCGAGAAGAAAAACGTTCTTTCTTAAATCTAGCGAAAATGTCACACTTTCCAAAAAACGTTACGTCAACGTTACGTACGACAGCTGAACAAAGAGTTCGTAGAATTTCATCATAACTTTATTACTTTTCATTCGATTGCTTATATTTTTTCATGGATGCAATTTTATCATATTATAACTCTCTGATAAAATATCATAAGTCTCAATATATGAAAACGGTATTTTTCTCTCATTAAAAGAGTTAAGGAATGCAACCCCGTACCATGCCGTAAACTCATACTTGTAAATCTTCACAAAACGATTATTTTTCAAAACGTGTTCGAGCAAAACTCTATAACATACTTGGAAAAAATTCAATGCTCAATGTTGTAAAACAAGGGTAAAGCTATGGATATGGTACGACGTACCGACATATGGAAAGAGAGTAAACAACGGCAGTTCGCGAAGTGGAGGAAATTATTCGGTGAAATTAGTTTTTAATATTTTCGGTTCATACCCCAACCCAAATGTAGTTAACTTAAGAAATATTGCAAGGCTAAAAACTTTAAAATTCACGGTCTGTAAAAATAACATGTCTTGTTTATAGAAAATAATAAAAAAAAAATCTATTAAAAAGACAATTTTGTTAAGCGTGAATAATCTGCGGCGTTTGTCAACGACGTCGTATAGAAAAATCCGTTGCTACATGCATATGAGAGAAAGCATATTAAAATGATTATTATTTTCAAATGAAATATCAATTAATATATTTATTCGATGCCTATGTTATGGCGGATGAGGAACACCAAGAGTCAAATATTAGAAAGCAATCTTTATTTCGGCTCCTCGCGATTGCGACGTGTATTCTTCGTTTTTTATTTATATTTTTATGATTAATATTTAGAATATACATAAATTTTATTTTGTGAATATAATTACTGTTTTAAGTAAATGTCATTTTAAAATGAAAATGGTACGGTTTTAGAAAGTTCTTAATGCAATAATACTTTTTCGGAGATTTTTGTGATCTAATAATGAGAGAAGTTAAATGCCTCTTTTTCTCTGACTAGATCTGGTACAAAGACATAAATATCTATACACAGAAGCTTAAAAAGTAAATTTGTAACAGTCATAAAATGTTTTCCAAAGATAAACAAAATAATTTCCTAAACCAAAGGAACAGTCACGATGTGCTAAACAAGCGCTCTATGTAGCGTCTTAAAGGACGTAGCTAGAAATGACGGTAACGTCATTGAAGCGATCTCTGGGTACCCGATTCCTTCTATTTTGAAAGAGTCAGGTCATAACAATTTTTCATTCAATCACATTGAAATTTTCAACATTTACTTGAAAAAGAAAAAAAAAAATATAATCTGTAACATATCACTGAAACATATCGAAAATGAACTGGTTTTCTTCAAATTTTACCTAAAATTCTACTTTTTTGCACAGTCCTCGCATGTTGTTCCAAAATAGTAAAAACATATTAATTAGTCTTTATTGAATGGTCACTTACGGTATCTTTTTTGATACACAGGTTAAATTGAGACAGGTATATAACATAACAAGAGGGCCAAAATGGCCCTGGATCGCTCACCTGATAGAAGTTTGAAACTTTCTCCATGCAGAACAAGACCCACCTTTTACATGACCTAAGTATCTCTAAGACAAGAACACGAAACTTAAGATGTGAGATTATGAGCCAGCTGCAAACAACATTCTTAATCTTTGATGATCAATATTTGTGCCTGTTAAAGTGAAAACCAAGTCGTTAAAAAAACATCAATTTTGTCATAATCCAGGGCACATAACTCTGTTCTGATAATGATATTCTCATCAACCTTATGTCCAAGTGTTTTTTTTTTTTTTTTGATTGGTCAATATTTTATTGCTGCTTGAGTGAAATTAAAAACGAAATCGGCAATTTTGTCACCATCAAGGGCACACAACTCTGGTTTTCCTTGTCTGATCAATATGAAAAATGAAATCATATAAGATCTCATGGTCACCAACATTGTGACCAAGTTGTGTCTTGATTGGTCAATATTTGTGTTTTTTAGAATGAAAATAAAGTCGAAAACGGCAATTTTGAAAAATTCAAGGGCCAATAACTCGGTCTTTTATAATAATCGGTTTTTCTGGTCCGATCAAGCTGAAAATTTAACTCATACAGCAGCTTATGGTTACCAACATTGTTGCCAAGTTTTGTCTTGATTGGTCAATAATTGTAGATGCTAAAGTGTTAACAAAGTCGAAAACGGCAAATTTATCAAATTCAAGGGCACATAACTCAAGACTTCCTACTTCGATGACAGTGAAAATCAAAATCATTCATTATTGTATGGTAACCAACATTCTAGCCAAGTTTTGTCTTGATTGGTCAATATTTGTAGATGCTAGAGTGGTAACAAAGTCGAAACTCGCTATTTTTGATATTCAAGGGCGCATAACTCCGGACTTCCTGATCCAATCTGACCCAAAATCTACCTCATCCAAGAGCTTATTGTCATACATGTTTTGACTAAGTTTGGTCAAGATTGGTGTATATTTGTAAATGCTAGAGTGGTAACAAAGTCAAAACTAGCGATTTTTGATATTCAAGGGCGCAAAACTCCGGACTTCCTGATCCGATCTGACCCAAAATCGAACTCATCTAAGAGCTTATTGTTATACATGTTTTGACCAAGTTTGGTTAAGATTGGTCAATATTTGTAGCTGCTAGAGTGGTAACAAAGTCAACGCTAGCCATTTTTAATGTTCAAGGGCACATAACTCTAGACTTCTTGGTCCGATCTGACTCAAAATCAAACTCATCCGAGAACTTATAATCATAAATGTTTTGATTAAGTTTGGTTAAGATTATTCAATATTTGTAGATGCTAGAGTGGTAACAAAGTCAAAAACTAGCAATTTTTGATATTCAAGGGCGCATAACTCCAGACTTCCTGATCCGATCTGACCCAAAATCATACTAATTCAAGAACTTATTGTCATACATGTTTTGACCAAGTTTGGTCAAGATTGATCAATATTTGTAGATGCTAGAGTGGTAACAAAGTCAAAACAGGCCATTTTTGACGTTCAAGGGCACACAACTCTAGACTTACTAGTCCGATTTGACTCAAAATCAAACTCATCCGAGAACTTATGGTCATACATGTTTTGACCAAGTTTGGTAAAGATTGGTCAAGATTTGTGGGTGCTAGAGTGGTAACAACAAAATGTGGACAGACGGACGGACGCCGACGGACAAAAAGCGACCACAATAGCTCACCTTGAGCACTTCGTGCTCAGGTGAGCTAATAACAGAACGTTTCCTACACACGAACAGAGGCGCCGAACAACACCCATTTGACCCTTTCGCAAACAATATCTGATTTTAAAATCCGTAGCAGATTATATTATTATTTATGGAAAACATTGAAGAAAACGGCGACAATAAAAATGCTCATTTTCTCTCAATAATTTTCATGCTATAATATGCGCCATACATTTCGATTTTCAAATACTTCGTTTTGTCTTCGTTTCAACTTCATTTCGTCTAGTAATTGGCATTTTCATGAAAGGATCGACAAAGTGGAAAATGTTGAATCCTGAAGTAAATAGTAAATTAAAAAAATAGAATGAAGCAACTTTTATACTAGCAATGCATTCTGTAAGTATAAAAATTCAACTTTTAAAATTAGTAAAAAAGCATGTAACGTACCGAAACAGAGTCAAAACCGTAGTGAAATCACGAGAAAAGTTGCTTTCTGCTCTTTCTTTGTATCTACTGTAGCGACGTTGCAAAATAATGTCGGTTACACAATTGTAATAAGGCAACATTGAGCGCGACGTCATATATGATTTTTTTCAAAATTATTTTCCTTTATTTTTGTCAGCAAAACTCCACATTTCTTAAATTACCATTAAAAATAATATAATTTTCAACAAATTGGGGGCATACGTAACTGCGGGATTTTGGTTTAGGAGAGATCTCGGTTTAAGATAAACTGGAGAGTATGTCGGTTACTTTTGCTTTAAAGTATGCAACCCATCATTAGCACCAAAGAGCCAGAGGCGAAATTTGAAAAGTGTCAATAATTCCTAAATTGTGTTACATTTCCATTCCAAATACAAAAATAAGCATTTTGAATGGTTTAGAATTTTGAATTAATACATATTATAGAAATATTTGACAAAAATGTTCAAAATACCTCCTTTGCATATGAGTATAGAGTAAAATAATATTTGTGAATTAATTTCTTCTTGAAGCATAATTTTCAAATTCGGCACGGTGAATCAACTTATGTGAAGTTACTTTACAAGTGTGTGTAATTTGATGCATTTCGTACGGTTAGAAAGCGGTGTTTTAATGATGGGTTGTATACCTTGAAAGGGAATGAAGTATTTTTAAATGAGAATTAAAGAAAGTGAGCTTGTTGACAAATTTAAAGGAAAATTTATATTAACCCATTCCCACACATTGGCGCATTTTTGACGTCCCCTAAGAAAATTAGTTTGGGCCACACTGCGGAAAATGAAGAGACAAGCATCATCTACAGTGTTTTCTAACCCAAAATGCAAAGATTTTTAATATTTCTTCAACATGGTATTTGTCATCTAAAATACCGTTTGAATTGGGCAGTGGTACAGCGTGTGAAGTTTTATGATTACCGCCTTTGGAAATCTAAGGAATGGCTTGTCCCAATTTTGACCCTCAATCGCACGAAGTAAAACACGGGTGGTAAACAGAGAAACTAGCTCCAAAAAGAGGTAGTTGCATAGAGCGAAAATTTGTAGGTCACGAACACATTTTCTAAAATTATTTCTTTTAAAGCGAGTTTTTGAGAAATCTGGCGATTCTGTAATATGAAGAAATGGTCGAAGTTTGTTGTGCACGAGAAAATACGGTATAGGTAGCAGGGTTTGAATACAATCGTTGAAAAACATTTCAAAATCGAAAGTAAAAACTTCTGAATTTTCGATTTTGAAATGTTTTTCAACGATTGTATTCAAACTCTGCTTACTAACACCGTATATTCTCGAGCACAACAAACTTAGACCATTTCTTCATATTACAGCATCGCCGGATTTTTCAATAACACGTTGTAAAAGAAATAATTGTAGCAAAATGTGTTCGTGACCTACCTTTGTTTACAAATTTTCGCTCTATGCAACTACCTCGGCAAAGGCCGGATATCACGAGGAAACAAAATACCGTTGACTCTTTTTGGAGCTAGTTTCTCTGTTTACCATCCGTGAAAAGTGACACACACACAAAAAAAGCCAAGATTTTTCAAGAAGGGAAGCCAAAACCAGGTCTAATTTGGGAAAGGGTAAAACGGAATATCAACAAGGACAAAGCAATGCCATAATTTGATATCTACCGTTAATTAAAACGTCTTTTGAAGGAAATAATGAGTTGCTATAATTGAAATATTAGTTTTGATACAGACAATTTTTCATGCTGTTATTGGTACAAATAAAGATAAATCAAGCAAAGTTTATTCAAAGCACAGAGGAATTTTCACTGAGAAAGACAGGGCGGAAAAACAGAAGTGTTTCCTCTAACTTGCCAAAAAAGTGCACCCGTATAGGTAGGGATGAAATTTTTATACTACGTATTACATTTTCTTTATTTTCATTTGTGGAAAATAGTTAAACATTGATAGTACATAATTGAATTCCTCTCAAGTACTAGAAAATTACAGCTAGACACTGAAGTTAAATATCACAAAAAGCTTTGAATTAAGAGATTTTATTACATATTACGTTGGCATTATGTTTATTTTCATTAATATTTCCAAGGGTGAGTCGGCAACGCAATCTATCGTCCAGTCATGATAATATGATGAAAATTAACAAATTTTGATCATATCACCAAGGGAAAAGCGTTCTAATTCACCAACGCAGTTTTGCATGTGTTGTTTAGTATCTTGCAGGTGTTAGACCCCTGTTAGATTTAAAGTATCATAATTATGCAAAATACAGTGGTTTGGAGTTTGATAATTTGTTGTTTACATACATGTATTAGGTAAATTTGTAAACATGTGCCATACAACCGTGACCGAACTATACGTTCCGAATTTCAAAAGACGTGTATTGTCTTAAGGTAGTCTACCCCTAATGAGATTCGCGCGACGTCGGATTCATTCGGGCGATGTCGAAAACATTCGGCGTTGGAACTTTACACCGCCGAATGTTTAAACGACCGCGCCCGACTACGTTCGGATGCGTATTGTCCACCCAAATTAACCAGGGACAACTTAATTTTCGTGTACAAAGTCCGGTAGTGGAGAGTCTTAACAAAACATTGCTGAAGTGGAGTCATTTTGTGGGGGGGGGGGCATTTTGGAAAAAGGAAAAAACAAAAAACAAAAACAAAAAACAAAATGTTTGTCACAAAAATGTCTTCATTTCCACAATGTTTTCCAAAGACTTTATCTTTTAGGGTGTAAAGATAAAGAACCGACATTGTGTGGAAATCGCTTGAGGTAGAATATCCGTAACGTGGCCGTTTTGAAATTCATAAAACAGCGTTTTTTTTTTTAGAGCGGCGTTGTTACGTATCCGAACCTATTTCGGCGCGGTCGTAAACATTTGGCGGTGGAATGTTCCACCACCGAATGTTTTCGCCATCGATCGAATAATTCCGACGTCGCACGAATCTTATTAGAGGTAGACTACCTTAATAATTATTTATTCAGGTTTATTCAGGTTTTGCGCTGATTATGACTGGCCCGGCAGATGGTGACTAAATGAAGAAATGATCCCAGATACACATGCCTGTTACTGTATAACTGAAAAGTCGGTAAGGATTCATCTCATTTATCATTAATTACCCCCTTCCCAAACGATAAAATTTCAGGGTATAGTAGTCAAATTCATATAATTTCTGAAGTATTTGCACCTATTCTGCATCAATCCGAATTATAATCGGCAAAATATTAACAAAATAATTTAATATTTTCTACAATTATCATACCACGTAATTCCACGCCGTGATATATTGTATAACGTCTGTTTTCGTGACTTCAATTCACGAGCAGGCGAGCTCGAATAGCTCATTCGGTAACGCCGGTCATGGGTTCAAACACCATATTTGGCCTTTCGGACTTTTGAAAAGTCATTTGTCTTTCAACAATGATGAATGTGAATTATAGTAGCGAGATGAGCAGTTGGAGGCTCAGATTTAAAGTTGCTGTAGCAATGGTGGGAAAAATGATAGGATTCCAAGACAAGGTGTTCCGGACCCAATGATTCGAAATTAATAAAGATGAAGGACATATTAAAGCGGCCCATACACGATCAATATCATTGACAATATTATTGAGTCATAATATTGACAATATTTTTCTAGCCACCCATACACGATCAATATTATTGACAATATTAATTTAGAGAACAATCAACCATGGGTTACATAACGCCAATAAAAATATTGAAGAAAATATTTCAGCGATCGCAGATATTCGTCAATAGTATTGACAATCCTTCAATATTGCCCATTCACGGTCAATAACATTGTCAATACCAAATATTGACAATAATATTGTCAATAATATTGATCGTGTATGGGCCGCTGACGAGACCACGATAGATAATCAAGTGATACAACAATTTCAGGAAATCTTAAAAAAGACATTGTTTTTATGGGACCGATTTGAGTTCGGATTGAAGCAGAGAAGTTGGACAGACATCATGTATCAAATGAATGTGTGTTTTTTTTTTGAAAATCGGCGCATAAAATGTTTTTGAAGGTCAACCAACATTGTGGTTTTGATCTTCAATAATTTTTTATCATTTGGTGTTACAAAAATCCAAGACGTCCAGCGTATTTCTGGCATTTTCTCACCTTCACCGCATCAAACCGAATAAAAAGTGGTTAAGTATTGATAAGAATATTGATGATTTTCTGAACTTCTGAGTCACGTGATTAACCACCTTGGAGACGAAGACTGCCATAACGAATACTAGAGGCGCTTTCTTTAGAGCGAGATTTGTTAAGATATCTTGAGATTTCTTAAGATATTTTAGAATAAAGCGTTCGTTAGAGCAAGGTTTTTAAGGCGCTCAATGGGAGGCGCCATTTCCCTACACTTCTTGCGGAACCTCTCGGTCAACTCTGTAGAAACGATATAAAAGAATAAAGGGTTGTGTTCCGAATGCTCAATATTGACGTCATCATGACGTGATTTGTATGAAGTATGGCGCCTTGGAACACCTCGGTCAGAACCTGAGCCTTACAGGACAATACTCCAAATATTCGGAACACTCGGTCGAAACTAAAAAGAACTCTAAAAAAGTCTCGCTCTAAAGATCTCGCCTCTGATCGTGACGTCCCTTATGGAAAACACCTTGTCGATATTGAGACAAAAGAAGAAAATGCTGATAATGTTTTGCCTTAACAATTTCCGAGCTATAATGTACACAAACTCTTAGCTAATAAATACCAATGTTGTCAGCTTTAGTAAATCTCAAATTGGATCACCTTAAAATTGTGTTGTTTGGACAAGGGTTAAACCATCCTGCTTGACTACATGTACGCTTTAATGCTTAAAGTGACATTTCAGAATTTTTTGTCATAAATTTTACTTTTATTTTTATCTGAAAGAGCATATTTCCTTATGAAAATTCTGAAAATTTCAAGCCAAAATATCGCGCCGTTTACGAGAAATTTATTTTTTTGTGTTAAAATTGAACAAATTGTTGTGGACAACAGTTCGGATTTATATGCAATTTATCGATTATGTCTCAACTTTAAATGCGTGTTTCTCGCTTATTGGCAACAACTTGAAAGAACTAATAGTATTTATACTCATTAGAATAACCAATCTTGGCATCAAGACATACTTTAAAAAATTAAAATTGGAATGAAATGTCCCTTTAATATAATTAAAGAATACACAGAAATACGAATGAAATTGAAGATTTTTAGGTAGTTCATCCCTAATGAGACTGACGAGACATCGTAATTATGAAGGCAACGTTGTAAACATTAGGCGGCGGAACGTCGTGTAGGCCTATGTGAAACAAGAGATGTTTTTAAAATATTTACACGTATGCCCCCTCAAGGACCTACATTTTATGAAGGTCAAAGTCCAAGGTCAAGATTACAAGGTCCAAGGTCATGGTCAAATATGAAAGGTCTTGGTAGGAGGTGTCCATGTGTGTAATGTCAAGACTGTATATGTAAAAGGACATGAAATATAGGCCAGGTTAAAGTTTTTAAAAGTGGACCAAAATCAAAGGTCAAGGTTCAAGGTCATGGTCAAATGTGAAAGGTCTGTATTGGAGGTGTCCATGTGTGAAATATCAAGGCTGTAGGTGTAATAGGACATGATATATATGCCTGGTTTAAGTTTTTTTTTTAAAAGTAGGTCAAACTCCAAGGTCAAGATTGCAATATTCAAGTTCATGGTCAAATGTGAAAGGTCTTGGTAGGAAGTGTTTATGTGTGACATATCAAGGCTGTAGGTGTATATGACATGAGATGAAGGCCAGGTTAAAGATTTTTAGAAGTATGTCAAACTCCAAGGTCAATGTCACACAGACCAAGATCATGGCCAAATGTGAAACGTCTTGGTAGGAGGTGTCAATGTGTAAAGTATCGAGACTGTATAGCCTTAGGTAACAGGACATGAGATATAGGCCTAGTTTAAGTTTTGTGAAAGTAGGTCAAACTCCAAGGTCAAGGTCCAAGGTAATGGTCAAAAGTGAAATGTCTTGGTTGGACGTGACCATGTGTGAAATATCAAGGCTGTAGGTGTAAATTGACATGAAATAAAGGCCAGGTTGATGTTTTATAACAGTAGGTCAAACGCCAAGGTCAAGGTCACAAGGTACAAGGTCATGGTAAAATGTGAAAGGTCTTGGTAGGATGTGTCCATGTGTCAAATATCAAGGCTGTATGTATAAAAGGACATCATATATTGGCCAGATTAAAGGTTTTTTAAAAGAAGGTCAAACTCCAAGGTCAAAGTCACAAGGTTCAATGTCATGGTCAAATTTGAAACGTCTTGGTAGGATGTGTCCATGTGTGAAATATCAAGGCTGTATGTGTAATAGCACATGAGATATAGGCAAAGTTTATTTTTTTTAAAAGTAGGTCAAACTCCAAGATCAAGGCCACAAGGTCCAGAGTCATAGTCATATGTGCATGGTAGATCTTTGTCGGAGGTTTCCATGTATTAAATATCAAGGCTGTATGTTTAATATCGGCCAGGTTAAAGCTTTTTAAAAGAAGGTCAAACTCCAAGGTCAAGGTCACAAGGTCCAAGGTCAAATGTTTTAGATCTTGGTAGGAGGTGTCCATGTGTGAAATATCAAGGCTGTATCTGTAATAGGTCATGAGATATATGCCCGGTATAATTTTTTTTAAGGTAGGTCAAACTCCAAGGTCAAGGTCACAAGGTCATGGTCAAAAGTGAACGATGTTGATACGAGTTATCCATGTGTGATATATCAAGACTGTATGTTTAATAGGACATGAGATATAGGCAAGGTTAAGAATTAAATGTAAAAATCAACAAAGGGCAATTACTCCAAGAATTTGACGGGCAGAGTTATGGTTCTTGTGCACTGCACCTCTTCATAATGAGACCTTTCTACCTGTAAAGTTTCATGATTCTTCCTTGCATACTTTTTGAGTTATGTTTCGGACAAGAATCAAGTTTGAAAATCAACAAAGGGCAATAACTCCAAAATTGTTCGGCAGTGTTACGGTTCTTGTGCACTGCACCTCTCCATAATGAGATATATTCACCTGTAAAGTTGCATGATTCTACCTTACATACTTTTTGAGTTGTGCTCGGGACGAATCAAGTTTGAAAATCAACAAAGGGCAATAACTCCAAAAATTGTTCGGCAGTGTTACGGTTCTTGTGCACTGCACCTCTCCATAATGAGATCTATCCACCTATGAAG
This sequence comes from Fragum sueziense, assembly GCA_963680895.1. Taxonomy (NCBI): domain Eukaryota; kingdom Metazoa; phylum Mollusca; class Bivalvia; order Cardiida; family Cardiidae; genus Fragum; species Fragum sueziense. Next base: position 33,861,645 of record OY804599.1, read on the forward strand.
TCTCATGATTCTACCTTTAATACATTTTGAGTTATGTTCCGGAAACGGTTTGGTCTACGGACCGACCGACCGACCGACCAACCGACCGACACTTGCAAATCAATATACACCCATTTTCTTCGAATGGGGGCTTAATAATTATTCGTTCTATCGCTTAGGAACATCGATTTTAGAGGCTTTTTGCATCAGTATTTGAAAAAATGGCTAATGTTTCCGTTGTGTTTTGGGGTCCAAATCCTTCGAAAAGTAGCTTTAAACATATGTTTATATAATTCATTGACATTTCTTTTTTATGTGCCATATGTTTTCTTCATTTGTAGAATTTTGTATTAGAATCCTGTTAATTCCCGCATTTAACTTTCTTTACTTGACAGGTATGGACAGAACAGAATTTTTTGATGGACTCGCGTTGGAATGCCTACCAGTTAAAGATCCCGTTTGCCAGACAACACTGTGGATATATCGCTTAGTACCAACAAGTCTTGTTGCAATAGGAACGGTTGGAAATGTCATCAACATTTTCGTATTCTCTCGCCAGAAACTGCGACAAACACCATGCTTTCTTCTTGTTTTTCTGTCTATATTTGATATTCTCCTTCTATGGTCATATTATCTGCAGATTTCTTTTCGGCAGATGTCTGATATAGGTACAGCAACACCTTCAGAATTGTTTTGTAACATTCATGCCTGGTTTTTGCATTGGTGTGCCGGTGCTTCAATTTTAATCATTGCCATTTTTACTGTAGAGAGAATGCTGTTCTCAGTCTTTCCACACAATACTAAGTTGCATCTTAACCGGAATAAAAGTATTGTTTTAATGGCTGCCATAGTTATTGTAAGTGGTACAGTACTTGGAGTTTTAATCGCTCTCGGTCAAACAATTCCTACAGAAATTGGAACAATGGGTAAAAATAACCAAAAAGGTCCAAATGTAACCGCCATAGCAGATAATGATACTCAGGTTGACACTGAAGATAACTTTATACACAATAAAACACAGAACAGTAGCACAGACTTCGGTAAATTCATTGCACTGTGTTATGAGTATGAATCTGACGGTCAATTTGGACCGTTAAAGGGACCAGTATGGGTACCTCTTTTCTTTGCAATAATTATGGTCCCTTTTTTGGTCATCGTATCTGGAAACATCACGTTGATTGTTTACATGTACAAACGTCGACAAACAGGCGTCTCCCTCGATTCTCAAACAAAACTACTGTTTCTAATTACCGGCCTTTTGTTTGGAACAGTAGGTTCAATGGGCATTTTTGTCATCACGGTACAAGGCTTGACCACAGCCGGTGTGGTAAATGCTAGTAGTCCCGTAGTGAAACTACTTTTCGCCATCATAAATTCATTGGGAATGTGCAATCTCTCTCTAAATTGTGTCCTTTATGCTTGGAAAGGAACACTGTTTCGACAGGAATGCCACTCCATCATTACAAAGGTCAGGTCATTTACATGCAAATGATTCTGGAACGGAAAGGAGCTGTTACCCATTACCAGACGACAAAGTTTTAGACACCTAGACTTATTGCTGCTTTCAACAAAAACATCGTAACTGCAGCAAAAAATAAGCTGCAGTTACGAGGTTTTTTGTTGAAAAGCAAAGATATTAACCTTATTTGTCAAGACTATAATGACCGACGGTGTTGCTGTACCTGCAGGTTTAATTTCAAAAATCGTCGCTTTTCTACGAAAACCTCGTATCTGCAGCTTGTTTTAAGCTGCAGATACGCGGTTTTCGAAGAAAAACAGCGAAATGTTACCGAATACTCATTAATATTCATAATATGCTAATGCGATAACTTGCATACTGGATTTACCGTACAACTAGAAATTAACTAAACTTTAATTTGATACCAATTTTGTTGTTTTATGGCCATCATAAGCGAAGATATTACTGATTTTTTGAGTATACCCCATTCCAAAGTGGCGGCCATTTTGGATTTTGGCGGCCATCTTGAAAATGGCGGAAATTGAAGTGGCCAGAAATTGTTTTTAAATCTGTAAGATCTGAAGAGTATATGGTGCAAATTTCATGCTTGTATCATCATTTGAAATATTTTTACAGTATCCCGCTCCACTAGAAGTAAATTAAAAGTGAATCGAATGTTATATTGTTTGATTAGTTTGGAAAAAAAAAAAAAAAAAAAAAAAAAAAAAAAAAAAAAAACATTGTGGAAAATGAAGAAATTACTATTTTAGTGCTATATTTAACGCGAGTGCTATCGTATTTAACATTTATTTTGTCGTCTGTAATATTCTGCTCTCGAATTGGAAAAGTCGAATATTTTACCGTTTGGAAAAAAATAATCTAAGCGGATATACATGTGAATTTACGTTTTTTGTTTATTGCTTCGTACTATATCCCGGCCATGCAATTATGGCACAAGTTTACAAAATTTACCTATATCAACCAAACAGTCTCGAACTCAAAACTACTGTAATTTCTCAATTTCGCAAGTGATTGTTCGAAACTTGCAGGTGTCTCACTTCTGTAAGATCCAAACCAACACATGTAAAATTGCATTGTAAATAAAGTACGCTTTTCCATTGATAGCATAGGTAGAAAATTGTAAATATGTGACACACCATATTGGTTGGACCAAATGCCTTGCCGCTTTGCTTGTTTGCTTGTCTATAAGTTTAATATAAAAATACCTAATTCAACTATCATTGTGAATTTTGCTTTGTGGTTATCGCCTAATTAAATTAATACAGTGGAATTGATTTGAATTTGCTTTTTTTGTTCCTTTACCGATGTGTTTGGAGGGGTGAGGGTGTTTTATGCCCCCGTATCGAGAGATCGGGGGTATATCGTTTTACTAATGTCTGTCGTCTGTATGTCCGTCGGTCTATCCAAAAACTTTTCTCAAAAAGTATTCGACACACAAACTCACATTTGGTAGCCTAGATGCAACCTTCTTTCAGTGATATCTATCTGTTCCATGCGATATGACATTCCTCGATGTCAATTATTTACCCTAATCAATCCTTTACATGAACAGCAAACATGAAAACTTAACATTGCCATTTCGGGGGCCTTGGTGTTTCACAAACACATTTGGCTACTTTCCTATGTTGAATGCGTTCTTCGCTTTCAAATGTCAGATGAAGTCTGGGCAAAACAGACACTTTTTGAGACGAGACACATAACCCTTGATGGTGGAGAGTCACGTGACACAGCACTAACAACAGTTGGAGAACCTATTCAACTTTTCTGTTAATACGGGACCGATTTGAAAATGGTTTGAAGCAGAAAATACGACGCAGTGATAGGAAATTTCTGTATGTGATAGGCCTTTTTTTAACAGCACCGGGATAACAATAAGGCGAGTCAACAAAAATGTTTTTTGTTCAAAGGCTTTTTATGAGGTGCTGTTCAAAATGTTTAAAAGATATATTGCATCAAACAAATCGATATTTTTTACACCTTCTCTGCTTAAAACCGAATTAAAATCGGCTAAGATCTGTTCTTTCAGTGCCAAACAACTAGTCGGAAAGGGTAGATCTACCCGATCACAATTAAGTCATATTTATTAAATGTTATTCAAGACGTCTGTACGAAATTCATTTTCCCAAGAAAAAAATCATTAACGTCTGATTGCATTCACCTTAAGAGATAGAAATAAAATCTCGATTTTTCAAAATTGGCGAAAATAGAAATCAAAGTGCTGTCAGCACTGTAGATTGGGCATCACTGAGAAATTGATATTGTGGCAAAAGGACAATATGCTGATTTTCAAAATTGCCCCATTCTCTATTCGATGGTTTTTTAAGCATTTTCTATGAAGCGAGTAAAAAGGCGTCATCGTTTGGAAAATGGTTAATCAATGTGTAGGCAAACGTGCATATGTGATAAAAACAAGTTGTATGTACACCCTCCAGGTGAATCCAAAAGGTGAGGCTGTTTGGGAAAAGGATATGTTACACTTTACCGGATTTTACATTAAATCAACATGTTGAATTATTCTTATTCTTAGCCAATCAGAATAATACCAAGTACGGACCCATTATAGAGGCTTATCCTAACTGATCTCTGATCTGCAACTCGGTCTGCAAACATATTTCGATTAAATAGAATGCACTTGTTCATTGGATCAAATGATCAGTCTAAGAACAGTATATGTGGTAAAAATGTTAAAATTCTACAAAACGGCAAAACTAAGACGATGATTTTACTTTGATTAACATAATTTAAAATCACAGTGTTTATACTCTATAGCCTCGAACCATTCGTCCTTTTCCAAACAAGACATTGTTGTGAAGCAAATAATATGAATAAGAATAAGAATAAGAATAAGAATATTTAATAATGCTCAATTATACCCATTCGTGGGTTAAAGGCATACATTTAAACATACATAAACACACAAACACAATGCAAAAACATCGCTTACCCTTTTCAAAACAAGCACTGATTTTGACGAGCCTATTCATTGTATTAAGAACCCTTAAGAGAAAAGAAGAAGCTGATAACAAATTTCCTCTTCCCTTTTCAGGGTACATTTATATTTACAACGACATTAGTAAATCTATTTGCCTGGAACATATTAATCATTGATCTTTAAACAATTGATATTTTGTTGTTTGAAAGGGCTAATAAATGTCATTCAATTAAATACATAACATACACATATGCTGCTTTCAATGAAACATGTGTGTATGGGATAAAGCAACAAATTGCTGGAAGTCATAATTGGTTTGAAACATACAAAGATAACCGGAAATTTCTCCTTTGTCCCAATGTTTTCTGTGCTTCATTATACATAACATGATTTCATCTTTATCGTCACCCGTTTCGTCGTCTGCAACTCTTTCTAATTTGAACCACTCTAAGATATTGTCGTTTGGAAGAGCCTTTAACACACTGAGTTAAAAAACAATAAAGATAAAGCGATCAATGCAGAATAAATCCTTAACCCAATTTCAAGCAAATAAATCGTTACTTTGTTTGGTCTTTCTGAGAAGAAAATGTTGTGGGAAATGAAGAACTAGCTTTTCACAACCATTTCTTCATTTTCTACCATGTTTTCCGAACACATATAATATTTCATGGGAACGTAAAGGTGTCAGAATATAGGAATGGGTAAAGCGCACACATTGTATCTAGTGAATGGGCTACGGTGGCAGTGGGCTACAGTGGCAGTGTCAAGCAGTGACCCAGTTAAACACCTGGCAATGCATTCACTGGTAAACGACCATTGAAAGTCAGAGCAGTAATATTGTAACTATATGGAATTTATCTGAGAGTTACACTATTTTGCTTTCAAGCTCTTTACTCCACGGATAAGATTGTAAAAACGCTGAAAATACTAATAGGTATTTAATTAAAGGGAAAATTTCATCAAATGTAATTATTAACCCTCTCCTTATTTGTCGCAAAAGTGAAAGAGATGAATAACTTTGAAGATATTGACTGATAAAGGATGTTTCTGTGGTGTTTGAAATAACATAGTTTGGCTTGAACACATAGCTCAGCGGGTTAGGATAGATAGATTTTATTGACTTATACAAATACATGTTAGGGTTAGAACGTAGTGTCTGGAGTGATGTCTGGAGTGAAAAACTGGTTTTAATAGATTGGGCTATAAATAGCCCAATCTAAAAATGACCGTGTCTATTTGTTGACTATCGGAAAAGTCCATGGGGACAGAACAGACGAAAGTCAGTCCAGGATAGATGTTACGACCGCACGCACCCCCGGGTTCGTATTCACCAACACTTATAGATCGATTTTGTATACATGTAGTTTATAACCCCATTACCAAACGACAAAATTTCAGGGTGATCCAAATTAAAAGACATTGCAGACGACAGTTTGGAGTGATTGAAATCTAACCGTTTTAGATGTTTTTCTTTAGGAAACATTGTGGTAAATGAAGAAATTTCTTCTTAAAGCAATTTCTTTATTTACCACAATGTTTTCCAGAGTCTTGAACTTGTTGGGCGTCCAAATGCATGACTGTGTGGTAAATGGGTTGATTAAATTACATGACAAGCCATCTGATTGGACGAGACGTATGTCTCGTCCAATCGGATAGATTGTAGTGTAATTTTCAAGGTAAACCTGGAATCATCTTCTCAAGCCAAGGATTCTACTTCCACTTTGTTTCTTACGTACCCTTGGCCGCTCGCTTCTATAGAAATCGAAAGTACCGCCGTGCCACCTTTCGGTGATAAAGAGTCGCGGTCCTTTGCAGTTGCTATTTCTGGCCAATTAAACGCCTCGTACTAAAAAGTGTTAGGCGATGCATCAAATACGGCTATCGATTTTCACGTCGGCCGCGTTGTTTTCGCTTTGACAAAGAGGGCTTGTAATGTGTGTTTTGATTGGATAATGGGAAAGTTATCGCGTCCAATGAAATCGCACGGCGGTATTATGTGATTCATTTCACATGGCGCAGTTTTAACTTTTATTTTCATAAATTACAAGCTTGAGATGTTTCCTAAAATTAGTCCAGTCATAATTTTCTTGCATAGTATACATTTCAGTGGACTATGACTTAATTCTTTTTGGTGGATTTTGTGTTATTTGTCATATATGAACATGTTTTGCATAAAGGTCAGTGTCAGGTCAAATGAAACATGTAATACTTTCGATTTCCATAGAGGCGAGCGGCCAAGGGTTCGTAAGGAACAAAGTGGAGGTAGAACCCTTGGCTTGCGAAGATGACCTGGAATAAGACTTGTTGGTGAATACAATTCCTGTGTTTGTACATGCTTCATTCAGAATATCTTCGCTTTTTTTAACAAAAATATCGTATCTGCAGCTTGTTTTAAGCTGCAGTTACGAGTTTTGTTGTTGGAAAAACAACATCTATAATCAAATGTGAGAGCAACGTACGGTCATTGTTCGGGGACGAGAGATATTGTGGTTGTTTTTTGCTTATTCTTATTATCAACCCTTTCCCAAACAACACATGTTTAGACTGATTATACTTTAAAGCTGTAGCAGAATGTAAATATAGATAGACTTACTGAGAATTGCAGCATAGAAAATATTGAGAAAAAAGGAGAAAATGCCTATCATAAGTTACTGCTCCTTTTCTCTCAATAATACCCAAGCTGTGTCTCCTCGGGGCATCAAAAACGAAGTCGTGTTTGGCAAAAAGAAAAATAAGTATAAAAGAAAAAATAATTTCCTTTTTTAATCAAAGACCTATTCAGACATTTTAGCATCCATTGTGTTAAGTTCAAAAGTTTATGTATTATTGATATATGATAACTGCCATCACCAACCCTTTTTCAGACGAAACCTTTTCTCGTATTGAAGGATGACAGCGTCCTTTCCGCCGTTATGAATATCATAATGTCATTGTGGATAATCTCGTGATACAACAATTTCAGAAAACCTTCAATAATTTGATTAATACGGTACCGATTTGAATTAGCAAACTCTATACACAGCGAAATGTCTTAAATATCTCCCCAATCCCAATTTAGGGGAGATAACTGCGTTCGATGCATTCGAGGGACGTGATGGATTTTTCGAAAAAGCAGCTGATAAAAAATCATTGAAGGTCAGCCAAAATTTTGATTGATCTTCAATAGGTTTTTATCAGTTAATTTTTTAATAAACATCCACTATAACCAGAATATTCCTGGCATTTACCCACCTTCTCTGCTTCAAACCGAACTGAAATTCGTCAAGTATTAACAAAACTATTGATGATTTTCTGAAATTCTGAGTCACGTGATTATACGTCAACTAGGAGGAAAATCACGCCACTCCACAACAACGACAACAATTGTAGAAAATCTTCAGTAAATATGTGACCTTAATTTGGTTTGAAATAGAGAAGGTATGCAAATATTAGCTATTATCTAAAGTTGAATGTGATGGGCATTTAACCCTTTCCCAAACAAGACCTGGTTTTGACGTTCCTGAAAGTAAAGGGAAAACATTGAAACAAAAAAAAAAAAAAAAAAAAAAAAAGAAACTGCTGATAACCAGCAGTTTTTTCCTTTTGTCTCAATATTTTCTATGTCATATTTTACACAAATCCTATTTTTAATAACATCCATTTTGTCATTTGTGGCAGTTTTTGAAGTGGATCACCCTAAAAATTTGCTGTTTGGGAAAGGGTTAAGGTGGAAGGGGACTATAGCACCTTTTATAAAAAATGTAAAGAACCCAACCAAAAGTGGTACCAAATTAAACTTTGACTTACGGCGCTTTCAAAGTCACGTCTTTTTTAACGTTTTCCTTGTTGATAACGTTACTATGACGTCGGAAATATGACGTTTTCGCGCCTTTTCAAGAATTGACCCCAGGCGACATCAATCATGTATTACAGATGTATTTGTGACAATTAAAAAACACAATTTGCACTTAAATAAAGCGAAATGAATAGTGAATGTTTTGTAGTGTATATTGTCTTGATGCGTTAGTACATTAATGAACACGGCGTCATTTTTCGTAATTTTCACGCGTTTTTGCTTTTAAACAGAAGGCAAAAAATCGGACGTTTTGCAGATTTAAAAAAAATTGGCCCGATGATTTTTTTTATTTTTTGATTTATCGTTGTATAATATATAAGTAAGATTTTGTCAATTTTTTTTGAAAATCTACTATACAGTTTTTTAGTAACGATGGATTGAATTCAAGACCTGTAACGTCGAAATTTTTAACGTTTACGGGTTTTGTATATTGCTTCGACATTGTTTGATTTTCATACAATGGTTCAGTGCTCAGGCCCGTAAGAACAGGGGGGTTTAGTGGGGTTAAGCCCCCCGAAGTTGGCCCAAAATGCCGAATTTTCCTTACTTTACACTGAAACTTTAGGGAAAATCCAAATTAGCCCCCCCAATATTCAGGCACAAAGGCCTTAGCCCACCCAATATGAAATTGCTTCCTACGGGCCTGGGTTGCATGTAGTTGTTATCCTATTGAATCAATAAATTCAAATGGAGACGGGAATTCGTTTTCAAGTTCCATCCAAAAGACTAGAGTCACCGGGTCTTTGACCGGTAAATATTTACATGGGTTATTAACCCATTAGCAGACGGCAATATTTAGACTGGTCCAAATTCATAGATGTTGCAGACGACAACACATAAATAACGATGTATTATATTCATTTGTATCTATGAAAAGAAATATTGTGGGAAATGATGAAATCGATTGTCACAAGCAATTTCTTCATTTACCACAATGTTTTCTGAAACCTTTATATTTTGGGGCGTCTAAAAGCGTCAATATGAGGAAATGAGTTTTAAAAAAAACTAGCCGAATAGATTTGATAATCCAATATAATTATTATGATATAATGATGATATTTTTTTCAAACTAGAAGGTCATAGACCCATTAGGTATAATAAAATGTACAGAAGAATGTATAACATTGCGGACATTAAAGATTGCATAAAGTTTTGTTTTTAGATTTGTAGCAAATAATGCTCACAACAGTCCATTGCTATCTAACTCGTTCGAAACAACAAGACAGATAAATGGGATGTTGTGAGTTAAGACATGCGAAAAGAAGAAAACTTGTCGGCCTATTTGTGTAATAATGAGGAACTGCGTTGAATTGCTACACAAAGTCATGTAAAACGACAACTTTTTGATTTGTCCGATGTCAAATGTTATGCAGGCGACAGAACCGATCCGACTCTACGAATGTTAATAATCTATAATAGAACGAAAAAAAATGTTATTGAAAAGGGAGAAAACACCAGTAATCAATATTTTCTTCAATTTCTTCAACATCCTACAAAATTGAAATAACAATTACACAATCCATTAATATAATATTGTCAATACATCTCTTCGACACATCGTTAATTCAATTACATCACGGTTATTCCTTTCCAAAACGACAGTTTGTAGAATTGTCCGATTTCAAATCGTAAGTATCACTGGTGGTGAACCCGGCCAAAGCGAAGGACGTGTTTCGCTACAACAAGGTATAGATATTTAGCGTTTTAAAAATGCGAGTTCAAAGATGTTTAACTTTAATTACAATGAAACAGTTACATAAATTCCAACGCACAAGAAATTCTATATTTTCAATACAACGTCATTTTAGAAACTCTGTAGAAGAAACAATTTGATCAAGTTTAACCCTTTCCAAAACGACAAAACGACAAAATTTACGTGTCTGATTTCATATGTTATATAGACGACACAATTAATCCGACTCTATGAATTATAATTACCTTTGAAAGAAAGAAATAAAGTTGTTGAAAAAGAAGAAATCAAGTAGTTGACTTCAGCGTTTTCTTCTTTTTCCTTAACCTTTCCAAATTTTAACAAAAGTTATATATTATTATTATTATTATTATTATTATTATTATTATTATTATTATTATTATTATTATTATTATTATTATTATTATTATTATTATTATTATTATCATTATTATTATTGTCCAACAAGATTAACCCGGGACATATGCATATGCTTCGGCAATGTTTTGTTACGACGCTCAACTAACGGACTTAGCGCACGAAAACTAAGTTGTCCCTGGTTAATTTGGGTGGACAATATTATTGTATTCAATTCTATATTGTCAACAGAAATAATTTTGGAACAGCATTAGAACAGGTAATTTCTTCAAAATAATAAAACATTCAAATTTGGTAAATTTAGAAAATAAGGTATGTAGTACTTTTGCAATATAGTTTAAGTTAAAGCCTACATCATTTTTTGACGTTAACGCCTTATATTTAATTCATCATTTCTAAAAAACTGTACAGTAGATTTTCAAAATTTTTTGACAAAATCTTACTTATATATTATACAATGATAAATCAAAAAATAAAAAAAATTCATCGGGCCAATTTTTTTTTAAATCTGCAAAACGTCCGATTTTTTGCCTTCTGTTTAAAAGCAAAAACGCGTGAAAATTACGAAAAATGACGCCGTGTTAATTAATGTACTAACGCATCAAGACAATATACACTACAAAACATTCACTATTCATTTCGCTTTATTTAAGTGCAAATTGTGTTTTTTAATTGTCACAAATGCATCTGTAATACATGATTAATGTCGCCTGGGGTCAATTCTTGAAAAGGCGCGAAAACGTCATATTTCCGACGTCATAGTAACGTTATCAACAAAGAAAACGTTAAAAAAGATGTGACTTTGAAAGCGCCGTAAGTCAAAGTTTAATTTGGTACCACTTTCGGTTGGGTTCTTTACATTTTTTATATAAGGTGTTATAGTCCCCTTCCACCTTAAAATAACACCTGATAAAAAGTTATTGGCATGCAGTGCAAGTCATTTTTATTTAGTCAAGTACCGTGTAAAAGATCCACCATACCAAAAGAGCCCCTGGCGTTTTATTCTTCTCCGACTGAAACCAAATTCAAATATGTCACGTATTTACAGAATAGCAATGAATTTTGTGCTAAAAATAGAATTGGTTAAACATCATTTTATGATATACTGTCGGTGTTGTTATAAAATCTTTTAACTACGGCTTGATCCAAGCCGTAGTTGCGAGATTTTATAACAACACCCACAACATACTACTTCTTGTCCGAAATTACGTCACTGTTTACTTGATAAAATCGTTCCCTATTATTTAAGAATTTCAGCAATTGCTGTTTAGTCACACGATTCCCCGACGTAACCGATTTATGTATTCGGGCTTATCGCTAAAGGGTGTAAAGCCTTAGACATTTGCCTATTTCATATTCATGGGCCACGGTCATTACGCAGTTGGTAGCGCATTGGACTCTCTCTCGTGGGTTCCTCGGTTTGGTCCCCGTTCGCGGAAATATCTTTCCAGACAAAATAGTCTCCAACCAATGGTTTGATGCTGTTAACCGATGTGGGCGAGAGGCTGGAGCTGTGGGGGCTCGGTTAGAATGCTGTGGTGGTACTGGTACGAGAAACGACAGGAACCCATGTGTGGGTACCCCAGCCGCTGCGAGATGACCATAACAGTTGAAAACGGCCTTAAACCTAAATCAACCAACCAACCAAAACCTGGTTTTTGATATTAGATAAATATGCCTTAACCCTCTCTCTAACGGTATAAAATTTGGCCGGCTGAATTTCACAGATGTTGCTGACGACAAGTTCAAGTGAATGATATTGAAATTCTTTTGATCTTTTCGGATAGAAAACATTGTCGGAAATTGAAAAAAAAAATGTTATATGAAATTTCTTAATTGCTTGTCACAAGCAATTTTTTGATTAATTTACAATGATTTCCAAATCCTTTATCCTTTTGGGAGTCAAAAAGAGTCAATGTTTCAGAATGGGTAAAATACTGTCACATTTTCATTAAAAAAATTAGAGCGGTTGAAATTCAGACGACAATTTCAAGCGAATGATATTTGAATTATTTTGGTCTTTAGGGGGTAGAAAACATTGTCGGAAATTAAGAAATTGCTTGTCAAAAGCATTCTTCTTTTCCACAATGATTTCCAAATCTTTTTTTTTTTTTTGGAGTAAAAAAGAGTCATTGTTTCGGAATGGGTAAAACTCGTTCTCATTTTAACCCATTACCACACAATGACTCTTTTTGACTTCTTACCAGATAATGGCTTTGGAAAACATTGTGGAAAATAAAGAAATTGCCTGTGTCAAGCAATTTCTTCATTTCCCACAATGTTTTCTACACAAAAAAACCATAAACTATAAAATTCCATGGACTTTATTTTGTCGTCTGCAACACCTTTGAATTTTGAAAAGGCTAAAACTTTGCCGTTTGGTAATGGGTTAATACACCAACTTTTCCGCTATAACGTTCACAAATTCTATCTTTATGATCACCCATTTGGTAGATTAAAGAAGCTTTTAAAACATATTAGTCTAAAGTGTTCCTTGGATAAAAAAAACAACTAAGTGCTAATTATAAATATCTCCAGAATCTTTTAACCCTTTCAAAAAACGGCAAAATCTTGGGAAGATCCAATTCAATAACTGACACAAATGACAAAATGGAAGGTATTAAAGATAGAATTTGTATAAAATATGGCATAGAAAATATTGAGACATAAGGAGAAACTGCTGGTTATCAGCAGTTTCTTCTATTGTCTCAATGTTTTCCCAAGCCTATTCTCTTAGGGACGTCAAAACCAGGTCTTGTTAGGGAAGGGCTAAAGTATGACAAACTTGTTTGTAGCTCACTATAATTGAGCTGGCAGAGCATCTCATTCTATTTACATGGGCTGCTCTGCTAGGTCATTTATCGTGAGATATAAGATAGATTTAAAAATCTATTACTTTACCCTTTCGAAACAACACCTGGTTTTGACTTCCCTATTAGAAAGGGGTTGGGATAACTGCCCAGCATTTTATCCTTTTCCCTCAATATTTCCCTTTCTCTATTGCACACACATTCACTTTCTATTAAGACTAGTTTTTTTACACTGCAATAGTTTTGGATTTAGATACCTTTCCAACAAATTTGTTGTTTAAAATTTCCCGTAAATCATTTGCAAACGAATCTGAATCACTAACACCCAGTAACAACCCAACACCAGGCCCCGGTTCCTCGAAAAAAAAGCTTAAGCACTTTCTCATGCTCAAATCTGAGCACCGTGTTCAAATCGCACGAAATCATCGTGAACTTTAATCGAATACCCTATAACGTTGGAAAGTATTCCTTTGAAGTTGAGCATGTTCTCATGAGAATATACTTTAGTCTTTTTTCGAGAAAACGGGGCCTGATAAGGGTAGTCTACCCCTAATGAGATTCGAGCGACGTCGGAATAGCCTATCATGCATCAAAGAGACTCAAATCGTAGTTTACGGGTATATCGTCATAATCAAGTCGTAGTTACGAGGTTTTGCAATATCGACGACGACATAACGAAAATAAGACAATAAGACAATAAAATATTTGATGATATAGCGTAAGCGTGTTATTTATGATAATAAAGGTTGAAGCTGCACCCGGCCAATTAACCCTTTCCCAAACGGTAAAAACTGGGACTGTTCCTTGTTTGGAAAAGAGTTAACCCTTTCCCAAACGGAAAAATTTTAGGTCGATCCGCTTCAAAAACTGCCACAAATGACAAAATCGAAGTTACTTGAGACATAATTTGTGTAAAATATGGCATAGAAAATATTGAGACAAAAGGAGAAACTGCTGGTTATCAGCAGTTTCTTCTTTTGTTTCAATGTTTTCCCAAACCTTTTCTATTAAGGACGTCAAAACCAGGTCTTGTTTGGGAAAGGGTTAAAACATTTTGCGTAGTTAACTTCAATATTTTATGTGTTGTATCTCAACATCCATTAGAACTGCAAAAGCTTTTAAAACGAATCAGTCATAAGTTTAGCAAGGACGAAGCGCATTAATTATGAATATCTTACGTCTTTTAATATCGTCAAAAGCATTAGAAGTTCGGTTTGTAGAGTCTTAGAACTTATTCCTTTACTTATCAATCTGATGATTATAATTCTGTGGAAGGCAATTGTCATATGTTTCCGTCTTCTCTGCTTCAAACCCTCTGTTTCAAATGTGTATCGATATTGATACAGTTTTTTTTAAATCATCGACAATGTGTCCATTATTCCCCGATGTAGAATGATAGCATTTTAAATAGATTGTATGAAAATGTCTTAGTAGTTTTCGTAACCAGCATGGATTAACCCTTTCCAAAACGGCAAATTTTAGGGTTATCCACTTCAAAAACTGCCATAAATGACAAAATGGAAGTTATTTAAGATAGAATTTGTGTAAAATATGGCATAGAAAATACTGAGACAAAAGGAGAAACTGCTGGTTATCAGCAGTTTCTTCCTTTGTTTTAATGTTTTCCCAAGCCTTTTCTAATAGGGACGTCAAAACTAGGTCTTATTGGAAAGGATTAAGATAGAATACCCGTAATGTCGCCATTTTGAGATTCATAGAACATCGGATTTTTTCGAGCGTCGTCGTTACGTATCCGAACTTATTCGGGCGCTGTCGCAAACACTCGAACTTTCCACTGCAAAATGTTTCCTATGTCGCCCGAATCTCATTAGGGGTATTCTACCTTAAGACAGCCTGTGCATATGTGCAGTCTGATCAAGATGCACGTTGCTCTCTCCCAATTTCTGTAATGCCCATGGTCCCTTATCAAAAGGCAAAATTACAGCATTGTCCACATTCAAAGATGTTAGAGACAACGCTTTCAAGTGAATGATATTTTCACTCGCTTTGCCCTTTTATGTAGGAAAGATTGAATGAAATGAAGAAAATGATATTCACAAACAATTTCTTCATTTTCGATTTGTTTCCTATAGTCTACATTTACACCTGAAGGCCTACATTATCGTCGCTTTCGAAGAAAAACCTCGTAACTGCAGCTTTAAACAAGCTGAAACTGACCCAATGTCTTTGAGAAAAGATTAAATGGTTAAATGCAATAGATTCTAGATACCCACCCTTTCAGATCTAGGCTTATTTGTTTTCCAATAAATAAATTACATTTTGACAGATAAGAATCTTTTCGTAAAATACACTTTGATAAACAGACAGATAAAATGTATAAAAATTAGGTAATGCTTCCTGAGAGCCTGTCATTAGCAATTAGTATTTTACCACTTCCACAACAAAACCTGGTTTTTGAAGTCTATGATAAAAAGATCGTTTAACATTTAAACAAATGGTACAATGCTGTTAAACATTCTTATTTTCGCCCCTTTGTCTTATCAGTTTCTGTATCCTGTTGTAAACAAATACCATTTTATCAACATCCAATGTATCGCCTATGGTAACTGTCAAAGTGATTAAACGATCTAAAATTCCACCTTTTGGGAAACATCGTAACCCTCATACCTGATAAAGCTTAAAACATTGCTGCCTTAATTATTCACAGACAATGTACCTACGGATGGTTTTCAGCACAGTGTTTTAAAATAGATTAACGTGAATTAACGTGTGTTCAATTAAAGTTCTATATTGTCGATTGTGGAAAAATAATGAAATTGTCAGATAAGTTTGATAATTCTGATCTAAAAAAAAATTATATAGTCAAGTCACGATTAAATGAAATTATGTTTACAAATCTTGCATTTTTTTACCATTATGAATAAGAGGAAAACGTTCAAAATTAATTCCCAGTACAATTTTGCATGTTTTGGTTCGAGCCTTGCAGGTGTCAGACACCTGCAAGATTCAAACCATCGCATGCAAAATTACAGTAGTTTATGTACGATGTTGCATTGTTCACCTGGGTAACGTTTTGTAAGCATATAGCATCATGTCGTAACCGGACTATTTTGGTACTCTTACACTTGTACTTATAGTAATATCTTGTCAACAATTATTGTAGATCTATCATAAATAATTTTATTCGTTATTTGATCCCATTTAAAACCGATTGCTTATTTTCATACGGATTGCTCCTTAATGTATCTGAGAGTAACATGGATCCAGATTAATGTCCATATTTTATTTTTATATAATAAATGCTTCCTGGTTCGCAGAACCGTTAGAGAGCAGCTAGCAAGGGTCCCAATCAAACCCCGGTAATTATGGACTTGTATTTTACAATTCCACAAAGGGACCATTTTTCGTGATTCTTATTCAATTAAAAGATGCTTAAACAGCACCATTCTACTATTCTAGATAAATTGCTGCTATCAGAAAAAGCTGATTCAGAAGACAATTTGTAGGTCGATAAAGATATGATTTATGTACGTTATGTTATAGCACAGAAATTATTGAGACTCAAGATTTTCTCTACAGTATCAAGTACAGGTATGCGATATTGGGTAGCCTCTATATTATATTGGAAAGTATTTCTGGAGAACAGTACTTGTTCTCTAGACTGTCTGAGGACATCAAATCTATGTCTTGTTTGGGAAAAGGTTAACTTGACGAGATCATAAACAAGAGTTGTCCGCGGACAACGTAGCTCGCATATACGGGAGCTTGTCACAAAACAGATAATTTTTTAAAAGTAGGTCAAACTCCAAGGTCAAGGTCACAAGGTCATGGTCACAATTGAAAGGTCTTGACAGGAGGTATCCATGTGTGAAATATCAAGGCTCTATCTATAATAGTGCATGAGATATAGGCCAGGTTAAAGTTTTTTAAAAGTAGGTCAAACTCCAAGGTCAAGGTCACTAGGACAAATGTCATGGTCTAAAATGAAAGGTCTTGTCAAGAACTATCTATATGAGCAATATCAGGCTCTATCTCTAATAGTGCCTGAGATATAGACCAGGTTAAAGTTTTTCAAGTGAGGACGCGACGCGACGGGACGGGACGGGACGCGACGCCGACACTAGGGCTGTGACATTAGCTCCCTGGACATAAAGTCCCGGCTCGCTAATAAATAGATCTTCTTTATTTTCAGTATAGACCTGTAAGACTATAACATCATCGGCGCAACACAATGAAGAAAACATTAATTATTGCGTGCATGTTGAATGCATGCCTTGTGAACGTGGACACTAACGATAAACTGTACCTGTGGTTCAATGGACATAGGGATGGCGAGCAATGTCCAAGTAGTTTAGCCAGTTTTGAAGAAAACGACCTCAGCTTGACCAGATGCGCCAAGCGGTGCGAAGTGGAGCAGGGATGTGTTGCTTTCTTTTACAGTGAAACAGAAAACATCTGCCAGGGATGCACAATGTCATTCGGGACAAATGTCAATGGGCTACCCATAATGCAGAACTCTAGATTCTACTTTGGTACGTATTTACACAATAAAAGCAAACATCGCTGCCACGCGTGACAGGATTAAATTTTGTTCTTTCGATTCTTCAAAAAGCCAATATATAACACACATTATTCGTTACAGAGTTCTTATACACAAGCATAAGAGTTAACGCATCACTTTTTACAATTGCATAATTTCTTTATTGTCAAAGATTTTTTAATCAAAATTTGGCATATGTTTATACCACAAGTGTTTGCACTCATCTATAAAACTATTTCTAAGTTTTCATTTTTATGTGACCGCGTCATACGAAAAGGATACCAAAACGGCTCGTGTACATGTAACTTGTGATCTTTTTCAATCATTCTTGTTTGAATTGATTTTGCAAGCTGATTTTTTGGGAGATTGAAGTCTGAAAAAGTTAATTCCTTATCTAACGTAAGAAGGGATGTTCGCGGACAACGTAGTTCGCATAGACGCACTTTTTTAAAAGAAAGGTCAATTTTTCAAGGTCAATGTCACAAGGTCAAATTTTATGATCTCGTGCGAAAGGTGTTTGTGACCTGTCTCTGTGTGAAATATCAAGACTGCATCTTATACAGTTCATAAGATATAGAGCGATACGTTTTTTTGTCTCCGTAACCGACGTCGCCGTCGACGCCAACAATGACACCAACGACACTAGTGATGTAACATTACCTCTGCGGGAATAAATTACGCGCCCACAAAAGCGTTAAAGTCGTCGGTTTGTTTAACAAATTGTAACTTTTCTACACAGGGGCTCTTTCAGCCAATACAAAAGATTTGAAAGTTATGCGCGAGTTTCCCATTTTAATCAAATTCCAGACTTTATGAATTTTAGAAATAAGGGTGTCCTTATTAAAAGTCCAATATTTCAGAGCAAGCTTTAGCTTTAACTATGAAATTTCATATGCTTCTTATCAAATGGTGGTAGTCGGCTTGTGCAAATGTTTAACGTATTTTTTAGATTCGTTAAAAAATATCAACAAAGATCTCAGTGATGCGTTAGCAGTTTTGCCGAGTATATAATGACCAGGTGAGCTTAAGCGTAGCAGACTGATATCTAGAAAGACTCGGATCGGCTTTTAGACTGATATATGCTTATAATCGTTTATTCTACTGTAAAATTAAAGACATAATGCACCGAGATCTAGCTAGTTACAATATCATCTTTTAATTAAAATCTAACAATCACTTGAAATTTCGATTTCTTGAAACACAATGCTATCTTTCTACCAATAATCTTATCAAAACCCGAGGTGCGTTCTTTAGAGCGAGATTTCTTGAGATATCTTGAGATTTCTTAAGATATTTTAGGATAAAGCGTTCTGTAGAGCAAGATTTTTAAGACGCTCAATGGGAGGCGCCATTACCCTATACTTCGTGCGGAATCCATCGGTCAACTCTGTACAAACAATATAAAAGAGATTTTACCGAGTTGTTCCGAACACTCCATAATTCATAAACCGCGGTGTTCCGGATGCTCCATATTTTATACAAATGACGTCATGATGACGTCATTTGTATAAATATGGAGCATTCGGTACAGCTCGGTCAAAGTCTCGATCCTAAAAAAACGCTTTATCCAAAACATCTTAAGAAATCTTAAAAAATCTCGCTCTAAAGAACGCACCTCCGGTGTACAGTAACATCTGACATCCATCAGTTAGGGGTCATCTTCTACGACCCAGGAAAAACCGATATCGGCTGTTTTTACGCTAACTGATTAAATCTAATGTGACGTCATATATACGTATATACTTTTTCACGACAAACACTTGCAAGCACTTGGTTCTGCACTGAAATGTGATGCCCTCGTGGCCTAGTTTATGGTTTTAATCGCCTTTAAAAAGTCGTGAAGCGTTTAGATGGTTGGTCAGAAGTACAGGTAATAGAAAATGACCCCTTACCGGTCCCTGTCAGTTGTTCCTAGAAGTTAACACTGGATTTCAATCAGATTATTTTTTTATTTACAGAGACACCAACATGGCAACACTTCAATGGATCTTGGTACCTTTTACATAAAGCTCGTGCAAACTGCGTTATAGCGCAGGTTAGATTTTTTTAACGATTGTTCTGCTGACTTTATTTTTTGTTTCAAACAAAAAGCCAATTAAAGGGCCATTGCAATCAGTTTATTTCATTTTTTTCCACTATCATTGAGTAGAAAGCAGACAATTTAGGCTAAGATCGGACTTAATGTCAGTGCAGGCTGATCTTAGTCTTTGTTGACTGTCAAAGCTTTGTTTACAAAAGGAATTAGACGCGAACACCATGAGAAGGGTTAACTGTATAGGCCTACACAAGAGAAGAGAAATTATTAAAAAGAGCCAGTTTCCCAGCTAAGAATAGTGACTCTGTTCATGAGTCGAGATTTGATATTATTCTTTGACGTCTAAAATGGGTAAAAATAGATAAACCGTCGGTGTTATTATAAAATCTCGTAACTACGGTTTAAAGGGACATTTCATCCCCATTTCAATTCTTTAAAGTACATAATACATGTATATGTCTTGATGCCAAGAGTGGTTATTCTAATGGGTATAAATGCTATCAAATTTTTGAAGTTGTTGATGATAAGCCATAAACATGCCTTTAAAGTTGAGAGAGAAACGACAAATTCTATTATACAACTGAATTGTTGTGGACAACAATGTGTTTAATTTTGAAACAAAAATATATATTTCTCGTAAACGGCGCAATATTTTGGCTTGAAATTTTCAGAATTTTCGTAAGAAAATATGCTCTTTTGCATAAAAATAAAAGTGAAATTTATGAGAAAAAATTCTGAAATGTCACTTTAAATCAAGCCGTAGTTACTAGATTTCATAACAACACCTACGAATATAACTCTATAAATAAATCATTATAGCGGACGAGAATTCACCTGGCAGAGCATTACATTCGATTAGCATGGGCTGCTCTGCCAGGTCGATTATCGTCCGCTATACCTCTGGACAGACGAGTCAAACTGAACAGGTAAACCAGGTATGTAAACGTCGTGGTTTTACGAAGGCGTTTACCGTTAGATGTAATCACAACACCCCTCTCACGCAGGACAGTCAATAGTTAAAAGTACATTTGAGTCTCAATGTTGACGGTACCACTATAGTTAACGCGCTATTGTAATCATTTTTTTGAAAAAAAAAAAAAAACCAAAAAAAAAAAAAACAATACTTACCTGTAGGAGGGACAGAATCGATGTGTTTTTTAGTAATTAATTTGAATTGTCGTCGTCAATTTCTCATAATCGCAATGGTCTATTGCACGGTACGGAAACTACAGAGACAGAGCCAATGGCTCTGCTACTTAAATCCTCTGGGGCGCTTCCGGCCATGTGTGGCTCTGTCTCTGGGATCACGATTTTTTGACAAAAACAGGTGAGTGTTCAACTTTGTTGTTCAATTAATAGCTCACCTGAGCACGAAGTGCTCAAGGTGAGCTATTGTGGTCGCTTTTTGTCCGTCGGCGTCCGTCCGTCCGTCTGTCCGTCTGTCCACAATTTGTTGTTAACACTCTAGCATTTACAAATATTGACCAATCTTAACCAAACTTCTGCTTCAATTTTTATTACGACGTGTCTTAAATGAATGACGGCAAACATCTTTTGCCTTACGGATCGAACATAACGTTTTATTTAATCGTTTGGAATTTCATTGCGTTCATATTGCAAGACGTAGGGGCCTATTCCACGTCCTGCAAATTCTATAACTGGACACTAAATTTTGCAGAACCTAGGCGGTAGAGATGTTCGTCCCTACATCATACTCAGGAATATTTTTCACGTGTCTCTTGGCGATGACGATGTGCCTAATGCAGGCGTAACGTAAGATTTAGGCATCATGACAATGTGACAAACATATGGTCTCAAATCTCTTATGATCCGTCTATCTGCCTTCGTCGATTTCAAATGTTGCTTACATATGCTTGCTTTACTGAATCACCATAACTTGTGTAGTTTTGAAACGTTGACGTAAGGGCGTCAACGTCATGTAACGATCTTGTCTAGTCATTGCTGCCTTCGGGATATCAGACCGAAGCCTACAAACATGTATCCTTTGTTTTAGAAACATGATAGCAAAAGCCTAATTGCAGAACGATTACATTTAAACGAGGACGACACATTTTACGCCGGTTCAAGACACTAGCAAAACTAACGTGAGAAATCTGCTGTGTTTACTAAGACGTACCATCTTTTGCTATTCAGAATTTTGAAAGTTTATGTTTGATTTAGCTTTTATACACTTTGAATATAAATTTTAGACAACAAAGTTTATCATGAAACGTTTGTTTTGATAACCACGTGCAAAAGGGTGCTAACAGCGTTTTGCAATATGCCAGACAATTTAATCATCCAAAGTTGCTTCCCATGTCAATAGACGTGAGACAGTTCATATCTTAACTCTGTGTAGAATTTGGTGAAGTTAATTGAAGTGGTTACGTAGATATATAATGTAGAAGTATACACAGTTTCTTTTTTGACTCAGTATATATACATGTACATGTATATGATAGAAATGAGTACATGGGTAACCACAAAAAGCACTTAACTCCATGGCCATAAAATACGGCAACATCGCCTAGCAAATGACACCTAACATAGAATAACAGATGAAATCCTTGTTACCACCAAAAAGACAATTCATTTCTCTATTATATACTACATCAAATATCCACATACATTACTAATGGTCAGTATACAACACTCATGAATACACAATGTATATATTTATGCCCCCTTTCGAAGAAAATGGGGGTATATTGATTTGCAAGTGTCGGACGGTCGGAAGGTCGGTCGGTCGGTCGGTCGGTCGGTCCGTAGGTCCGTAGGTCGGTCGGTCTGTCCGTAGACCAAACCTTGTCCGGAGCATAACTCGAAAAGTATTAAAGGTAGAATCATGAAACTTCACAGGTGGATAGATCTCATCATGGAGAGGTGCAGTGCACAAGAACCGTAACTCTGCCGATCAAATTTTTGGAGTTATTGTCCTTTGTTGATTTTCAAACTTGATTCTTGTCCGGAGCATAACTCAAAAAGTATGTTAGGTAGAATCATGAAACTTTACAGGTGGATATATCTCATTATGGAGAGGTGCAGTGCACAAGAACCGTAACTCTGCTGATCATAATTTTGGAGTTATTGCCCTTTGTTGATTTTCAAACTTGATTCTTGTCCGGAGCATAACTCAAAAAGTATATAAGGTAGAATCATGACACTTTACAGGTGGATAGATCTCATTATGGAGAGGTGCAGTGCACAAGAACCGTAACTCTGCCAATCAAACTTTTGAGTTATTGCCCTTTGTTGATTTTATAACTTGATTCTTGTCCAGAGCACAACTCAAAAAGTATGTAAGGTAATATCATGAAACTTTACAGATGGATAGATCTCATTATGTAGAGGTGCAGTGCACAAGAACCGTAACTCTGCCGATCAATTTTTTGGAGTTATTGCCCTTTGTTGATTTTCAAACTTGATTCTTGTCCGGAGCATAACTCAAAAAGTATGTTAGGAAGAATCATGAATCTTTACAGGTAGATAGATCTCATTATGGAGATTTACAGTGCACAAGAACCGTAACTCTGCTGATCATATTTTTGGAGTTATTGCCCTTTGTTGATTTTCAAACTTGATTCTTGTCCGGAGCATAACTCAAAAAGTATATAAGGTAGAATCATGACACTTTACAGGTGGATAGATCACATTATGGAGAGGTGCAGTGCACAAGAACCGTAACTCTGCCAATCAAAATTTTTGAGTTATTGCCCTTTGTTGATTTTATAACTTGATTCTTGTCCAGAGCACAGCTCAAAAAGTATGTAAGGTAGAATCATGAAACTTTACAGGTGGATAGATCTCATTATGGAGAGGTGCAGTGCACAAGAACCATAACCTTGTCGATCAACTTCTTGGAGTTATTGCCCTTTGTTGATTTTTACACTTAATTCTTAACCTTGCCTATATCTCATGTATTTTTACTCATACAGACTTGATATCTCACACATAGATACCTCCTATCAAAATCATTCAAATTTGACCATGACTTTTGACCTTGTGACCTTGACCTTGGAGTTTGACCTACTTTAAAAAAAATTAAACCGGGCATATATCTCATGACCTATTACACATACAGCCTTGATATTTCACACATGGACACCTCCTACCAAGACCTTTCACAATTGACCATGACCTTGGACCTTGTGACCTTGACATTGGAGTTTGACCTACATTTTAAAAACTTTAACCTGGCCGATATATCATGTCCTTTTACACATACAGCCTTGATATTTGACACATGGAAACCTCCGACTAAGACCTATCACATATGACTATGACCTTGGACCTTGTGACCCTGACCTTGGAGTTTGACCTACTTTAAAGAAAAAATAAACTGGACCTATATCTCATGTGCTATTACACATACAGCCTTGATATTTCACACATGGACACATCCTACCAAGACCTTTCACATTTGACAATGACCCTGGACCTTGTGACCTTGACCTTGGACTTTTACCTACTTTTATAAAATTTTAACCTAGCTGATATATCATGTCCTTTTACACATACAGCCTTGATATTTGGCACATGGACACCTACGACCGAGACCTTTCACATTTGACCATGACCTTGGACCTTGTGACCTTGACCTTAGTGTTTGACCTACTTTCATAATACATTAACCTGGCCTATATTTTATGTCATTTTACACATACAGCATTGATATTTCACACATGGTCACTTCCAACCAAGACATTTCACATTTGACCATGACCTTGGACCTTGACCTTGAAGTTTGACCTACTTTTAAAAAACTTAAACAAGGCCTATATCTCATGTCCTGTTACCTATACAGTCTCGATATCTTACACATGGACACCTCCTACCAAGACCTTTCACATTTGACAATGACCTTGGACCTTGTGACCTTGACCTTGGTGTTTGACCTACTTTTATAATACATTAACCTGGCCTATATTTCATGTCATTTTACACATATAGCTTTGATATTTCACACATGGTCACTTCCAACCTTTCACATTTGACCATGACCTTGAATATTGCACCTTGACCTTGGAATTTGACCTACTTTTAAAAAACTTAAACCAGGCATATATATCATGTCCTTTTACACCTATAGCCTTGATATTTCACACATGGACACCTCCAACCAAAACCTTTCACATTTGACCATTACCTTGACCTTGGCATTTGGCCTACTTTTAAAAACTTTAATCTGGCCTATATTTCATTTTACTTTTACATATACAGCCTTGGTATTTCACACATAGACACCTCCTACCAAGACCTTTCATATTTGACCATGACCTTGGACCTTGTTAACTTGACCTTGGACTTTGACCTACATCAAATGTAGGCACTTGAAGGGGGCATATATGTTTTACAAACATCTCTTGTTTCTCATAGAATCTGTGCGTACAACATGGGGGAAACCTAGTGAACGTGGGATCGAGCGGGGAGAATGATTTCTTAACAGACCTGATAGCGCAGTACACTGGTACGTATCGAGTACCGCTAACTAACACAAGCAATTTCTTGTAATTTTTTTTACTGAACAAATCTTGTAGATTATGTCGTTTTTTATTTTATATTTTATTCATTTTGGCTAATAGGTTGAAATTTAATAATGACATCTCTGAGAAAAAAGCCAAATATGGCTTAACCCAAAGTTATCCCCGGAAGCCTTATTTCGTCGCTTTTCAAGAAAAAACCTCGTATCTGCAGCTTAAAACAAGCTGCAGATACGAGGTTTTTTTGTTGAAAAGCGCCGATATGTTTTGTAGATTACGGACAAGCCCTGATCGGCCTCATTGGTGTAAGTGGTACATGGAAATGGTTCGACACAGATCAGGCACCTGCATTTACTGCATGGGATCAGGCCTATACTGGGGAAGTCAAGAAATGTGTGTACTTGCGTGAGGGAACATGGCACTCTACTCTTGATGGCCAGAATCCCTTTGTTTGTGAAAAGAAGTTATAAGTGAATGAGATTTATAGAAAAGGGGAATAACAGATTCAAAACCCGGCAAACAGTATTGTTTGTCGTTGAAATTAAATTGAGTATATCCCTTGAAGTTATTCGACAAACTGTATGTTAACTCTCGTTTTAAAAGTTGCTTGTCTAACTTGGTCCGAGACTCGCCATTTCCGTAAGCGTATTCTGGTATATAGTTGTCCCACGATATTCTGATTCCCGCTAAACAATGAAAATGTATCTTTTTACTAATTATAGGTTATACAGGTCAAAACGAAACCATATCGATGATAATCAGTATTTTGATGTTATATTGACAAGACGATTTGCAGTGCGTCTCTATAATAACACGTTTTCATAGTCAAAGGTTTGTATATAAATATCAGATTAGCTTGGGACAACTGTACATCGAAATATTCGGTATTTTCTGCGTGTGTTCAATCGGCGGTGTGGGTAATATTAAAGGGACATTTCATTCTAATTTCAATTTTTTAAAGTATGTCTTGATGCCAAGATTGGTTATTCTAATTAGTATAAATACTATTAGTTTTTTCAAGTTGTTGCCAATAAGCGAGATACACGCATTTAAAGTTGAGACATAATCGATAAATTGCATATAAATCCGAACTGTTGTCCACAACAATTTGTTCAATTTTAACACTAAAATATAAATTTCTCGTAAACGGCGCAATATTTTGGCTTGAAATTTTCAGAATTTTCATAAGGAAATATGCTCTTTCAGATAAAAATAAACGTAAAATCTATGACAAAAAATTCTGAAATGTCACTTTAAGATCCGTATAATACAGTTTATAAATAAAGATTGTAAGGATAGGACATGAGACTTTCAATATCGGAGAGCCAAGTTCGAGACCAACAATTTCCGCACGATTCTTTTGTGGAGTTTTTTCTCGTATTTTTTTTAAAACTAAATATTGTATATAATTTGATTGCTTGTTTTAACTTAATATTAAAAATCGCTGCTTTGCAACAAAAATCTTATAACTGCAGCTACAAGGTTTTAGTTGAAAAGCGACGAAATACTCTAAATTGACAACACGTTGCTGAAGTTGCTGTAACCGTTAAGATTAATGACGTCAACAAGCATTTATGTCGACAACAGATGACGTCATTCCTTTACAATAATTAGGGTAAGGAGGGGCAAAACGCCCCCTTAAAGAAAGAGCGCTGTAGCACAAAACAAACAAAGTATAATGTAAATGTTTCAACGTGAAATTAAACGTTGCCCTTTGTCCCAAATGTCTATACACAAAACAGCTTTGTCATTTGATATAAAAAATGACTGTCGTTAAAACAATTTTTCTCGAAATTTGGCCATTTCGCCCAACCCTCGGGGCAAAACGCCATTGGGGGTGGGGCATGAAGCCCACCACTGGGCTTTATGCCCCATATGAAAAATAAAAAAAAATATTTTGAAAATATCTGGAGGAAAATAGGAATATAATTAGTTTGTAATTAATATACTAGGAAAAATATATTTTGGATGGGTTTTATCATATTTTCAAATTTTTTTATCAAGCGTAAAGGCTAGATTTGGGCATAATTTACTTGTCTATAAAATGGTTACGTGTTACTGTCCTTTGTCTGCAGCATCTTCATCTCAGTCAAATTAAAACATACTGATGTTATGTTCTTTATAAGGCCCCTTTAAAGTAGATTAAATGGTCTTATCAATTTAGAGTTTTGCGTCTTACGTGGACTTCGACTGTGGACATCGGACGTGGAGTTTTTATTGGGGGCCTTCTCAGCATTTTCATATAACGGTACAGTGCACTGGTTACGGTTTTAATGCCAAAGAAAGCAAATGCCAGTTTAATGCATATTCTATTACTCATTTCGACCGAATCTACACATAGCTTTCAAAACATATAAGATATTTTGTACTTGATAGGTATGTTACATTTTAGCGACCGTGGAGCTAATGTCTAGTGTCGGCGTCATCGTCGCGACGGCGTGGCGACTTCACTTGAAGAACTTCAACATTGTCTATATCTCAGGCACTTTTATAGATACAGCCGTGATATTTCACATATGGGTAAATATATTTCATTTGAGACTATGACCATTGACCTTGTGACCTTGACCTAAGAGTTTGGCCTACTTTTAATAAACTTTAAACTTGTCTATATACTGGGTACTATTAGAGTATTTCATACATGAAATTATGTACCTCCTGCCAAGATCTTTCATTTGGGACCTAGACCTTTGACCTGTTGACATTGACCTTGGAGTTAAACTATTTCTTGACAAGCTGACGTATAGACGAGCTACGTTGTCCGTGGACTACTCTTATTTGTTTTTTGGCCTTGAAGAAGGCCAAATTTAGCATGTCATTGGCCTTGAAGAAGGCCAAATTTAGCATGTCATTTTTCCCAGGGCGTGCTGAATCGTTATCTTGTGAAAACGTTGAACGCAGATAGATAGTGTTCTTGCGCGATGAAAAGTAAATCGGAACTGGATTAGATACATACTACTTTATGCAGATTTTTGACCCATGTAAATTACAAAAGAAGTAAATACATACGTTGATAGTAGTAAAGGCATTTAAAATCGTAAAATATTTACAATCAAGAAATCGATTGCAACATATATTATGCGCGGATCCATTCGCCGCCAATACTCAACGTTTAGTGGGTTTTCCCCCGAATCAATATCGTAAGCAATATCTAAATATAGATACCCTGCAGACGCAAGATTATGACGATGTATTATTGCGATTAAATCTTTTTTAGTCTGGTTTAAAAAGAAGATTAAAAGGTTTTCGAGAGGTTTTTACCTGTCGATGATAGAAATTTTAGTTATTTTCGGAAATAAAATGGTGTCCGATCTGACCCGAAGGAAAATTGATACGTCGGGTCTAACCGGACAAATAATGATTTTATATATTAATTATGTCACTAATGAAACAGCAAGTTCAGTGGTCGAGTGGTAATGTCGAAGTCTCAAAACTCGGGGAACCGACGTTCAATTCCAGCTATCAGCGTAATTTTTTTTATTTTTTTTTTATGAAATACTCGATGCAAATAAATATCTTAGATCGTTCATTTGTATTTTATCTTACCTAAAACCTTTCCAAACAAAATTTTAGATTGTACCAAATTAATTACGTAAAAGTGCAAACATAATTATTTGAAATAAATCTAGCTCGATTACCGGCCTGTCCGATCAGACCCGATG
Organism: Fragum sueziense; assembly: GCA_963680895.1. Classification (NCBI taxonomy): domain Eukaryota; kingdom Metazoa; phylum Mollusca; class Bivalvia; order Cardiida; family Cardiidae; genus Fragum; species Fragum sueziense. The sequence continues at coordinate 33,890,427 of OY804599.1, forward strand.
TGTCCGAAATAACCTGTCGTTGATGACTCATTTTGTTTTCCTTATGGTACCCGGTTTTATACGCTTAATACATACTTCTCATTACCGATGCCGGGGAAAAGGCTTAGAATTTTCTGATTGTGACATAAGATACAGTTTTTGTCTTCACCTATCTAAATAATGGCTGACGATCGCTTAACTGTCCGAAAGTACCCGACGTTCCTCTAATATTTAAAGAAACTTGTTCATTGCAAAATTTTCCGTAAATGTTCGTTTTTTCCACCGCGAAAGAACTATCGGGTCCATAGAAATACCGGAACACCATGGAACGCATAGTAATTACCGGAACACACGGAACGCGTCAGTGATTACCGATACACACTTGAAATATTTGGTTTTCCAATACCGTAGGTAGGGTAAGGAGGGGCAAAACGCCCCCCTTAAGGAAAGAGCGCTGTAGCACAAAACAAACAAAGTATAATGTAAATGTTTCAAAGTGAAATTAAACTTTGCCCTTTGTCCCAAATGTCTATACACAAAACAGCTTTGTCATTTGATTTAAAAAAAGACTGTCGTTAAAACAATTTTTCTCGAAATTTGGTCTTTTTGCCCTACCCTCGGGGCAAAACGCCTTTGGGGGTGGGGCATGAAGCCCACCACTGGGCTTTATGCCCCATATGAAAAATGAAAAAAATATTTTGAAAATATCAGGGGGAAAATAGGAATATAATTAGTTTGTAATTAATATACTAGGAAAAATATATTTTGGATGGGTTTTATCATATTTTCAACATTTTTTATCAAGCGTAAATGCTAGATTTGGGCATAATTTACTTGTCTATAAAAGTGGTTACGTGTTACTGTCCTTTGTCTGCAGCATCTTCATATCAGTCAAATTAAAACATACTGATGTTATGTTCTTTATAAGGCCCCTTTAAAATAGATTAAATGGTCTTATTGTCTCATTTTAACACAAAATCGACGTTTCATGGGCGTTTTGCCCCACATGGATCCATCAGGTGAAATAAAAAGTTGATATATTCGCGAAAAATCGGTCTTTTTTGCCAGTTTTTCTTTTGAGGACAACGAAATGTAAATGGATTTCGTCATATGTACCAACCTTAGTCATTCTTCGAGTTTAAAGGAAAGTTTTAGTACTTCTAAATACCTACATATCCATACAAGGGGCAAAACGCCCACTATTTAGCCCTTGGAAGGGGCAAAACGCCCAGTCTGGGCGTTTTGCCCCAAAGCAGCATAGGCGTTTTGCCCCAAAGGGGGGTGGGTGATTTAATTTGGCCAGAGAAAAAAAGTGTTGATATTTTTTCCTTTTTATCTTTTTGTGTAGGCGACCAATTGGACATGTAATTATAAAATGCATTTTGGTTGATTGAATACTCGGACTGAAATTAGATACACAAGAAAACCCATTACCCAAATATTAGATCAAACATATGCAAAATAAACAATTATTCGCATACTGATAATTGAATGACGTTTAGATACAAAAATTGCATGGGCATCTTTCTAAAAGAATACTTCAAGTGTAAAATCAAGACAAATATCAATTGACGTAATGAGTGACGAAATAATAGGGGTGGGCGTTTGACCCCACCTGGGCGTTTTGCCCCTCCTTACCCTAATAGTAACGATTTGTTATTCTTTAATCTGTTTTAAAACTTTGTTATTTATATATCTATGTATTTGTATACATGTGTTAGATAGTTATGTTTTAATAGGCATATTCATGATTTAATAAGGTTCTAAATGATATATTGTGAAGATATATAGAAATAACATCACGATTTGTCGGCAATGATTTAACTTCATTTAATAATCGAAATCCTTCTTACCTGATCCTTGATAATTTGGCCCCCATGATTCTAGTGGCCATCCAGTACAGATGATTTCTGTTCATTTTACTTTTGTTTCATACCATACAGATGATTTCTGTTCATCTTACTTTTGTTTTATACCAAAAATCTGCATGTGTTCAAATTTGTTCGAAACTTCTTCAAAAAAATAAAAGACTAAAATATTACTCTTGTTATTTTTCGTACACTTTCCAGGCCTTCAGCACTTTCAGCACTTTGATTATTGCTGAAGTTAAAGAATATTTAAACTTTCTCATACCAATAATCTGCATGTGTTCAAATTCTTCAAGGCCTTCAGCGCTTTCAGCGCTTTGATTTTTCCCAGGGCGTGCTGAATCGTTATCTTGTGAAAACGTTGAACGCAGATAGATAGTGTTCTTGCGCGATGAAAAGTAAATCGGAACTGGATTAGATCTATACTACTTTATGCAGATTTTTGACCCATGTACATTACAAAAGAAGTAAATACATACGTTGATAGTGGTAAAGGCATTTAAAATCGTAAAATATTTACGATCAAGAAATCGATTGCAACAAATATTGTGCGCGGATCCATTCGCCGCCAATACTCAACGTTTAGTGGGTTTTCCCCCGAATCAATATCGTAAGCAATATCTAAATATAGATACCCTGCAGACGCAAGATTATGACGATGTATTATTGCGATTAAATCTTTTTTAGTCTGGTTTAAAAAGAAGATTAAAAGGTTTTCGAGAGGTTTTTACCTGTCGATGATAGAAATTTTAGTTATTTTCGGAAATAAAATGGTGTCCGATCTGACCCGAAGGAAAATTGATACGTCGGGTCTAACCGGACAAATAATGATTTTATATATTAATTATATCACTCCTGCAACAGCAAGTTCAGTGGTCGAGTGGTAATGTCGAAGTCTCAGAACTCGGAGAACCGACGTTCAATTCAAGCTATCAGCGTAAATTTTTTTATTTTTTTTATGAAATACTCGATGCAGAAATAAATATCTTAGATCGTTCATTTGTATTTTATCTTACCTAAAACCTTTCCAACCAAAATTTTAGATTGTTCCAAATTAATTATGTAAAAGTGCAAACATAATTATTTGAAATAAATCTAGCTCGATTATCGGCCTGTCCGATCAGACCCGATGTGTCCGAAATAACCTGTCGTTGATGACTCATTTTGTTTTCCTTATGGTACCCGGTTTTATACGCTTAATACATACTTCTCATTACCGATGCCGGGGAAAAGGCTTAAATTTTTCTGATTGTGACATAAGATACAGTTTTTGTCTTCACCTATGGGCAGGTTTAAAAAAAATGTGACCAAAGTGTGACATTTAAATGTTAAGAATAACAGCTAATTTTACAGAATATCATCCAGATTTCTTAATTAGGGTGGCTAAAAACTATTCTAAATGGTTAAGCAGTGCCCAAATTATATTTTAAATTCATGTTCACTACTTTTTAACTTAAATTGTGTGCACAATCTTGCAAAATGACAACAAAAAAGCGTTTCACTCCTGACAGCATATATATTGCACAATATGAGAAATTGTAACCCACGAATCACTAAAAAGTAGAGTGCAGAATGCCCACAAGGTTGATGGCTTCCTAAAAAAATTTGAGTGGTAGATTTCTTGCTGAATAGACAAAAATGAGAACACATTTTGAAAAATAAAAGTGTTTCACTCCTGACATAAATTTCAGAGGGGTATTGTATAAAACAGGCTCCACATCCTAAACCAATGAAGATAAGATAAAAAAGTAATTTTAAGATGATGATGCACATGTTGTTTTATGAATTACAAGTGCTTATTGTAGTATCCTGTCACTGTCTTTTATTTACCATAGCTTAGAAACTTGGTAAAACTGTTAAGTGTCACACAAAAACGTTTCACTCCTGACATTTTTGACATGTTTTAATGACATATCTTTTTTATTTGTGAAGCGATTTTCTTTAAACTTGGTACCTAGTATAGACACAATAACGCATCTTTTTAGCTTTGATTGGGTTGAATATGTTTCTCTGTAAAAGCCGTGGCATGTAAAAAGTGAATGGTCACATTTTTTTTTAAACTTGCCCCTATCTAAATAATGGCTGACGATCGCTTAACTGTCCGAAAGTACCCGACGTTCCTCTAATATTTAAAGAAACTTGTTCATTGCAAAATTTTCCGTAAATGTTCGTTTTTTCCACCGCGAAAGAACTATTGGGTCCATAGAAATACCGGAACACCATGGAACGCATAGTAATTACCGGAACACACGGAACGCGTCGGTGATTACCGATACACACTTGAAATATTTGGTTTTCCAATACCGTAGGTAATAGTAACGATTTGTTATTCTTTAATCTGTTTTAAAACTTTGTTATTTATATATCTATGTATTTGTATACATGTGTTAGATAGTTATGTTTTAATAGGCAGATTCATGATTTAATAAGGTTCTAAATGATATATTGTGAAGATTTATAGAAATAACATCACGATTTGTCGGCAATGATTTAACTTCATTTAATAATCGAAATCCTTCTTACCTGATCCTTGATAATTTGGCCCCCATGATTCTAGTGGCCATCCAGTACAGATGATTTCTGTTCATTTTACTTTTGTTTCATACCATACAGATGATTTCTGTTCATCTTACTTTTGTTTTATACCAAAAATCTGCATGCGTTCAAATTTGTTCGAAACTTCTTCAAAAAAAAATAAAAATAAAAGATTAAAATATTACTCTTGTTATTTTTCGTACACTTTCCAGGCCTTCAGCACTTTCAGCACTTTGATTATTGCTGAAGTTAAAGAATATTTAAACTTTCTCATACCAATAATCTGCATGTGTTCAAATTCTTCAAGGCCTTCAGCGCTTTCAGCGCTTTGATTGTTTTCACTCATTAGACATTTTCTGGACATTCTGTTTCGAATGGCGTCTTCGAGGAATTGGTTCGTCTCCACTGTCCGTGGGCATTGCAGAAGCAGCGTGATCAGGGTGATCAATGAATGTCCGATGGCAGATTACCCTGGTTTTGCCGCACTCCTTCAAAGGACGTGTGGCTTATTCTTCGGATGAGTAGGAGTCGGACTAGTAACCTTTCAGCATTAACAAATAATCTTCATATTTTTGGTCGTTTTTCTTTTCGTTTGCAGAACGGTACCTATAAGGGATATCTTTTACAGACAAAGTGAGGATTTTCGTGCAATGTTTTTATCATGTTTACAAAATAACATCGCTAATTAAGTAATCTTCATTTACGAAAGGGGTTTCTTCTTGGCTATAAGAAGTTACCAAATGGACTTACATGTATACCATTAAATAAATGAATTACTCATCAGTTCGGACAGTTCCCATGTGAAAATCTCGTATCAGAAAATGTTGATAATATTCGGAGTTTTCAATTTGCACTGGGTTCTCGTGCAGAATACATTGATAGTTAAAAGCTAGTAGCGTCAGCAATAAAACGTACTTTCGTAAACATGAAATTTCTGATAAGGTTTCGATCTTTAGACGTAAATGGTTGTTGTTCCGTCTTTAGATAACCGCAATCGCAATTCTATCTGAAATACGTTACCAAAAGTCATGCCATAGTGGTACCAAATTGCACCCCAAAATTACAAAGAAATATTCAATAAATCCGCTTCTAATATGTTACCTGTATAAACGTTTTAAGCAGAGAAGACGGGTAAATCGCTGTGAATATTCTAGAATTGATGGCGATTAACGTTTTATCAAGTTTATTTTTATTTTTTTTGTTGTTGTTTTTCTTTTTTTCTTTTTTTTTCAAAAAAAAAAATCCACCAAGTCAAACAAATTCCTTACCCTTTTGCTTCCAACCAAATTCAAATCGGGCGCCTGTTAACAATTTTATTGAAGATTTTCTGCAATTGTTGCTGTTGTTGCAACTGCTGCTGTTGTTAAGTGATTCCCCAATGTTTCTGTATTGTAGAAAAGGAAAAAATAGGCTGCCGATGTAAGATCAATGGCATTGTGCAATGAACCTATATGTCAATTTACGCAAACTGTATCTGTTTGCAACTTTCAACAAAATAGCTTTCAACTTAATTGAGTGCACTTTGTAAAAGGTACAAATCAAACCAACTGAATAATTCTAAAACCAATAAACACGAGGTTATTCACTTTCAATTGTGACTGGCATATTTTTACATGTACCGTTATGTAAAATGGCTGAGACGGCCCCCGATAAAAAGTCCACGTCCGATGTCCATTGTCGAAGTCCACGTAAGACGCAAAACTCTATTGTCTCATTTTAACACAGAATCGAAATTTCATGGGGGTTTTGCCCCACATGGATCCATCAGGTGACATAAAAGTTTGATATATTCGCGAAAAGTCGGTCTTTTTTGCCAGTTTTTCTTTTGTAGACAACGAAATGTAAATGGATTTCGTCATAGTATCAACCTTAGTCATTCTTTTAGTTTAAGGAAAATTTTAGTACTTCTGAATACCTACTTATCCATACAAGGGGCAAAACGCCCACTATTTAGCCCTTGGAAGGGGCAAAGCGCCCATTCTGGGCGTTTTGCCCCAAAGCAGCATAGGCGTTTTGCCCCAAAGGGGGTGGGTGATTTAATTTGGCCAGAGAAAAAAATGTGTTGATATTTTTTTCTTTTTATCTTTTTGTGTAGGCGACCAATTGGACATATAAATATAAAATGCATTTTGGTTGATTGAATACTCGGACTGAAATAAGATACACAAGAAAACCCATTACCCAAATATTAGATCAAACATATTATGCAAAATAAACAATTATTCGCATACTGATAATTGAATGACGTTTAGATGTAAAAAATTCATGGGCATCTTTTTAAAAGAATACTTTAAGTGTAAAATCAAGACAAATATTAATTGACACAATGAGTGACGAAATAATAGGGGTGGGCGTTTGACCCCACCTGGGCGTTTTGCCCCTCCTTACCCTACCGATGACATAGATTCGCCATACTTTATTTTCACATCATATCACATGGTAAACAAACTGACTTTAGATATTGTTCAAAAGAAGTTCTTTTGTGCGTACATTTCTTGTTAGTGTATGCAGTTTGGGTATAATGCATGTAATTAGAGTCTTAAGGCTATTAAACATCATTGCATATTATTTATTGTGATTCGAAAATTTGGAGACAAGATTCTTAAAGAACTGCACGGATCTTGACCTGACTTTGCGAATGCATTATTATGTTGACCCGTTTCCATGTACGTCTCTTCTCAATACATTTTTCTTGTTTGAGTATTAAAAACTAAATCAAAGGCGTAGCGCCCATTACGCATAATACGCACATGCGTAATGTAAAAATAACTCGAATAGATCGTAGGTTGCTTTGTTTCGTTTTTACGGTCAGTTTTGCCGTTTTGTGTCTCAAAATACACATAGAATGCATGAAAACAAGTCTTACGAGTCATTTTTTTTCTCGGGGGAGACCTCGAATAAATTTCTGGCTACGCCCATGTAAATGAATAGAAATAGTCAATAACGCCAAATATCTGAGATAGCCTAGCTTTATTAGGAAATTGGAGATCCATTATAAAAATAGAAAAGAGAAAAGTGATAATTCTTACAGATCTACAATGATATAATTAAATATGTGAAAGAAAAAGCAAGTAAGTTAACCCTATCCCAAACGACAAATTTTAGGATGGTCCAATTTGAAAGCTGATGTAGACGATAAAATGGGTGCACCTGAAGGTGAAAGTTCAAAGATTTTGCAGACACCAACATTCTCACACTCAGAATAAAAATTCTCTGATATAATTTCTCAATTTCTTCAAATATTGCGTGATTGCATGGGTACGGGTAAATATTTGGATGTGAGCAGGTTCGCCTATGGCACAATTTAATCACAATAAAACCTTAAAGTGACATTTCACATTTAAATCATTTCTTAAAAGTATGTTTTGCTGCAAAGATTGTTAATTCTAATGCGTAGAAATGCTATCAGTTTTTTGAAGTTGTTACTTATAAGCGAAAGATACGCCTTCAAACTTGAGAAAGAAATGACAAATTCTATATAAATCTGAACTGTTGTCCACAACAATTTGTTTAATTTTAGCACAAATATATACTGAGCAAAAAAAGTTTAGCACGTTTTTTAACATATTATTTTTTCAGTTTATGATAATCAAATGAACATTGCCTTGTGCTGTTTAGTTGTCCCGATCGACAACCATTACGCATACAGTGCGGGTGTCGAGTGAACATTCAGTGTATTGGACAAAGTCCAGATAAGCAAAAGTCACGAGCGCCACGTGTGCAGTAACATCGATAATGTCTAGCTTGTCCAAAAACACACGATTACACAGATCTGTTAGCAGAATCAATTTAACTGTTACAAATTCTTTGAAATTGATTATGGGAAGGCGACAAATGATGACGTAAGTTCGACGTCAGAGAGCTCTTTGCATGCTCCAAGCAGGTATGTCTGTTAGAGATGTCGCTAAATTCATTTCAATTGTCTCCAATTGACAATTACGCGCCTACGGCACTTGGTTTATGCAACTTTTGCCACCAACGACCGACCTAAATCTTGTAGACCGTGTAAAACGACGTTCAGGGAGGATCGTTTCACAGCGACGTCTTGACGACGTTTCGAATTCCTGTCTAGTAAAATTAAGTGCTACTCCTCCGGGACGTCACAAGGTATACCGTTAGTGACCAGACTGTCCGGAACAGGCTCCACACAACTTGCATCAGGGTCCTCCGATCTTACGCAAATGACGTTAAACATCGACAGGCAAGGCGTCAATGGGTATTGACACATCGATATTGGTTCAGGAGACATTCGACTGATGTCCGGACGAATCTTATTTTACATGTCATTAACTGACGGCAGGATTTGTGGTTGGAGAAGATGCGTAAGGCTTGATACCAATAACGTCATCATTATGACTGTTACGTCAAGTGCAGCGTCATTTTTAGGCAGGAATAGATGAAAACAGTTAAACAGACCTCATTTCAGTTAATGGCAACCAAACGGTGCAACGGTACTGCAATGAAATTATCCAACCTGTCACTGGACCGTCTTACAACGACACAACGTTGTGATATTTCAATAAGATAATCACCACCCACTTACTCGAATGAACATACAGCATGATCTACGCCTAAACTGCTTAATCACCAGCAAAAAGAACACACAAAGAACATTGTTGGACGTCAGGCTAGAGAAAGTAATGACGTCTGTAACGTCATTAGCAATGACCGTCATCTGCAGTATGAAAGGGCAAAATTCATTTCTCTGTGGTCAGGAAGCTTCTCTGCAACATGGGAAGACATTGAATGGCGGTCCTAGCTGCTTATGCTGGACATTCGCGTCATTGAAATTTGCTTGACTTTCGATATCTGACTCCTGTGCACTTTAACGTAAGATACCTAACTAACGCTTAAGAATTTTGAAGCAAAATTTTCAGGAAAAGAAAATTGAATTTTCAAACACGTTAGAGTTTTATTTTTATGGATTTTGGAATATTTTTTGACTAGGAAAGGACATTTCCCAAGTGTGCTAAACTTTTTGTGCACAGTATATATATTTATCGTAAACGGTTCAATATTTTGGCTTGAAATTTTCAGAATTTTCATAAGAAAACATGCTCTTTCAGAAAGAATAAAAGTTAAATTTATTTAAAAATAATTGTGAAATGTCACTTTAACAACAATAAACATAAATAACAACAAAATGGACGGATATTAGAATTTCCATCTTGGACTGCATAAACCTTAACAGTTCGGATTATTTCTTCGAGCAAATCCTTTCAAAGTTTATTTCAACCCGCATCCTCGCGCATGCGCAAAACTCAAAACTAAACAAAAACCTGAAAACGCAGACAGATGTAGTCCAGCAACATTAACCCTGGAAGTCTGCATATGGAATGACCCCACTTCGGCAATGTTTTGTTAAGACGCTCAACTAACGGACTTTGCACACGAAAATTAATTTGTCCCGTGTTAATGTTCTCTGTCTTGCCATCTATCGTGAGCTATGTATAGAAGGTTAGGATACGGATCAGGTTTGGAACTAATTCTAAGCATTCTTTTTATGCTCCCCGAAAAAAATTCGGGGGAGCATATAGTAGCCACGCTGTCCGTCCGTCCATGTGTCCGTCCGTCCGTCCGTCAACATCTCAGCAACTCTGGGACCAAATTCAATGAAACTTCACTTGTGAAGTTCTGGAATTTTACCTAGGTACCTTTTTCTCCGTTTCTAGATTTGAGGCTGCGTCATGGAAAAAGGGGCCGTAGTGTAAAAAATAGTTTTTCTCCTATTTCTCTTCATCTAATGGGCAGAATTTAATGAAATTTTGCACTCATATGATAAGTAGGATGTTCTAGACCATATTCTTTAAATAATGTGTGTGCAAAAAGCTGTCATGGGAAAAGGGGGCTTAATGTATGATAGTTTTTATTTTGTGACAAACACTTATTCGGGGAGCATAATCCGTCATACGGTTCTTGTTTTACCTCGTAAGTGAAATGCATCTAATTAGGTTCCTTACCCTAACCTTTACGTTTCCAGGTAATGAGGCTCGTCTGAAGGTAGTCTACCCCAAATGAGATTCGCGCGACGTCGGAATTATTCGGGCGAAGTCGTAAACATTCGGCGGTGGAACTTTCCACCGCCGAATGCTTACGACCGCGCTCGAATAGGTTCGGATACGTAACGACGCCATTCGAAAAGATATTTTGTGAATGGCCACATTACGGGTATTCTTCATTAAATCGATATAACTGATTTTATTGTACTTTGCACTTACCCTTTTGCAATTGACCTAACATACGCCATGTGGATACTAAAAATTAGAATATTATTGAATACCGGTATATTGTTTTTAGGAAACAGGTAAAGACTGTAATTTATTGTAACAAAAGTAAAAGCTGTGTTTGGTCAATATCAAATCATATAATACATATGCCGCAAATGCGCTAAAGAAGCTTTCGAACGTCAAATGATATAATGAACAAGAAAACGCGAAATGTTTTGTTCTAAATTAATTACAAGCAATTTAACCCTTTCCCAAACAAGACCTGGTTTTGACGTCCCTAGTAGAAAAGGCTTGGGAAAACATTGAGACAAAAGAAGAAACTGCTGATAACCAGCAGTTTCTCCTTTTGTCTCAATATTTTCTGTGCCATATTTTACACGAATTCTAACTTTAATAACACCTATTTTGTCATTTGTGACAGTTTTTGAAGTGGATCACCCTAAAATTTTGTTATGTGGGAAAGGGTTAACTGGAGTAGACGTAATGCACTTACAGTAATCATGTGTTCATCCATTATTGGAAGACAGATGACTGTCAATCGTCAGACACTTAATTGGCCATGCAAAAATTCGAACAAGTTTAGTTGAAGGCTACAGCTTTATGAAGCGGCAATTTCAAAACATTTCATAAAAAGAAGCATACAAAAATATATAATGGCTTTCACATCTAGAAGAGTAAAGATAATAAATTATTTTGATATAAAATATTTTGATATGGTAAGAGGTTCACAAATTATAGTGCTTCCGAACTACGCGTAGATTGATTACTCTCCGGGCGAATCGCTCTTAAAATTCGACCGATTAAACCTCTGTTGTAGCGACATAAAAATCTACATGTCACCATGTTGCGTCATTATTACGTCATAGTTGTCACAAACGTATTTTCATAAAGGTGTTCTGCCAGGTCATTTATCGTGAGCCATACAGCGATAGCGATCATACACTCATCCATACATCGTCGGTATTATTGCAAAACCTCGTAACTCCAGCTTGATTAAAGCTGGAGTTTCGAGGTTTTGTTATAACACCGACGATAATACTCAAACAATGATACTCTAAATGTTTTTGTTGATGATTTGTTCTCATATCAACACGATGGAGAATCACGTGGCATTATTTCAGAATCAATTGCAGAAAATCTTCAGTAATTATGCTAATACGTGACTGAATTGAAAGTAGTTTGAATTAGAGAAGTAAAAAATAGGGATACAGGTCTTGTTTGGGTTAAAACTTGTTTCATGAAACCACTTCCTCTTAGTTTGATACAGGAATTGCAATTAATTGACCACTATGCCGACTCGTCCCTTTAAATCCCACAGTTCTTTACTGTCGAACTCGAAGTCGACGTCAGCTCGCCCGATCCTTGTGGCTTTAACAGAGATTTCATGCTCGAAGTGACCATTAGCTACCACCTCCCTGCAAACAAAAAAAGACAGGGGCTTTAAAAACATGGTGAAAAATGAAGAAATTGCTTGTGGCAAGCAATTTCTTCATTTCTCACAATGTTTTCTCTCCCCCCCCCCACACACACACACACAAAAAAAACAAAGAGACAAAAAAAGGGTTTGATTGTATTCAATAAAATCTTGTCATTTGCAACATTTTTGAATTTGGAGAAGTCTAAAACTTTGGCTTGGTAATTGGTTAAGGTTTACGAACTGCGAATGAAAACACCACTTTCTAGCCATACGAAATACATCAAATTACACACAATTGTAAATACACTTCACATAAGTTGATTCACCATGCCAGATTTCAAGATTATGCTTCAAGAGGAAAATAATTTACAAATATTATTTTACTCTATATTCATATGCAAGGGAGGTAATTTCTAACATTTTTGTCCAATATTTCCATAAGTATGCATCAATTCAAAATTCTAAACCATACAAAATGCTTATGTTTGTATTTGGAATGGAAATGTAGCACAGTTTAGGAATAACTGGCACTTTTTAAATTTCGCCTCTGGCTCTGCATTCCATTCTCAGTTCGTATTAAGATTGCCAAATGACCCGGCACTGACCTTATGCAAAGCATAAATTAACGTTGAATAAATAATTCTTCATTCACATTCGTTCATTTACGAGGTATTTCGGTTATTTCCGGAAACAAACAATCCTATAAAATATATTAATTTTGGCACTGTTACCTAAATGCAACGATGCGTGATCGGGAAAGGACGTTGTCTTTCAATCAGGCGATTCGAGTTCAAATCCTCCCTTAGCCTCTTTTTCTGTTTCCTTTTTTTCCTTTTTTTTGTTTCGTTATATCACGTTGGTCTTGTGTAGTATTACTTTGTTTATGTAAAAGGTCCGCGTATTATATTTGACCATTAATTATTGCAAATAAATTGACGAACTCACGCGCACATAGCAAATGTAAAGAGAGAGAGAGACAATTTTACATGGACCAGCATATCGACAGCTTTCCAATAGATCCGAGAGATGACACAGACTCTGAAGATGACATGGATTGAACGCTTTTTTTAAATAGATTTTCGCAAATTTGAAATGAGAATAAAATAGGCCTACTTGAATTTTGAGAAAAAAAACTAACAAAACTAAAAGGTCACATTATTGCAATAAAATAGTTTGAAATAAAATTAAATACATGTTAATTAAAAGAATATATCTAGGTAATTATCAAGTGCAACTATAATTCAAAATAAAGAAAAATATTCTTCGTGTGTCTCGAACCCACGACCTTCAGCTTCGAAGTAACTCGCTTATCGTGAAAACGTGAAACCAATCTGCAATGACGTCAGCGAAATTAAACTCTTTAAATAGATATGTTTTTCGTCTGTCATGAACGGATATACCCGAAGATATTTTTATCCAACTTGTGACGTGTTTAATTTATGTAAATAGAGGTTAAGCTGCGCAAGGTCCATTGGTAATCGTAATAACATTTAAGAAGTGTTTGTGAGAAAGGGTTAACTCAATGCCAGAAATACTCACGGTACTTTTGGGTTGCCTATATCTAAGAATGTGTAACTCGGGACAATTTCCCACAATAGCTTCTATCCCAAAAGACTAAAAATGGAGTTGTATTAAAAACTAGATGCCGAAGGGCAACATGTCGAGCCCGCTCATTTTGAAGAAAGAAGACCATACCTATGTCTACAGCTGTCATTACAATGGCGTTGTAAAAGTGGGGACAAAATAAGTTGGAATGATGGGGATCATGGTGAGACAGTTTATTGTTCACAAAATATTACATGTCTATGTATTTATAACGAGATACCAGAATGGATTAATTTGAGTATACATATGTGACCCGTCACGCTAAAAGGGACCTTATGCTAAGTCCATAAAACCAAATTCCGAGAAATATACCAGACCAAGCAGAAGTCCATCCGATGTCGTATTTGGAAAACGAAAATATTGTAAGGTAGAGAAAACATTCTAGATTCAGAAAATACTTAAACGTGAAAAGTTTCGACCCTAGTCAGGCTGCGCGGACTGCGCAGACGGACTAGGGTCGATACTTTTCACAAATCCGATAAGGTCCCTTTTAGCGCGACGGGTCACATATAAGGAAAATAAGCCATGCCCCCTGGCACCCATTTTTTGTACGGATCGGAATAATTTGAACATTCTGAGAAGTACGAAAATTAGCTGCACGTAGCTGTACGTGGCCATGTTTTTTACGGCCCGGACAAGCAAAAATCATCTCATTTTTGACATTTGAATCCCTCCATCCATGGTGAAGTTATGGCCCGGACAAGCAAAAATCATCTCATTTTTGACATTTGACCTCCAAGTTTGACCTTGACCTTTGAGCTTGGAATCTGGTTCTTGCACGCGACACTCTGCCTTACTGAGCTTGACATTTGTGCCAAGTTATTTCTGAATCCCTCCATCCATGGTGAAGTTATGGCCCGGACAAGCAAAAATCATCTCATTTTTGACATTTGACCTCCAAGTTTGACCTTGACCTTTGAGCTTGGAATCTGGTTCTTGCACGCGACACTCTGCCTTACTGAGCTTGACATTTGTGCCAAGTTATTTCTGAATCCCTCCATCCATGGTGAAGTTATGGCCCGGACAAGCAAAAATCTTCTCATTTTTGACATTTGACCTCCAAGTTTGACCTTGACCTTTGAGCTTGGAATCTGGTTCTTGCACGCGACACTCCGCCTTACTGAGCTTGACATTTGTGCCAAGTTATTTCTGAATCCCTCCATCCATGGTGAAGTTATGGCCCGGACAAGCTCCATCCGGACGGACGCACGCACTAACGCACGCACGCACTAACGCACGCACGCACTAACGCACTAACGCACATACACCGAACCGCCATTGTGACAACTATGTCGAGCTCACCGCAAGCGGGCTCGACAAAAATTGTCGTCCGCAACTTCTTTGAATGTAAACAAGTCTAAAACTTTGTCGTCTTTGAAGTCTTTTTGGGAACGTTAAAGTCAAGGACAGAAATACTCACTCTCCTATTTGGTTGGTTTTGTCCAAGAATCTATCACTCAATACATGAAGTACGCAGCCGGTCAGTGGCACAGAGAGGGGATTTTTAAACTCCACTGTAAACGTCACTTCTTCTCCTTTCTTCACGGTGGTTATCTTTTGATCTTTTATCTGAAAAATAATTCTCATTTTTTACGCTGTTCACCGAAGCTGAAGTCTGGAAAGTAGGCCTAATCGAAAAATTCGATGATTGAAAGAGCTACAGATAAATACAAATACAATATCTTAACCCATTACCACACATTGACTCTTTTTGACTCCCGACAAAATAATTGCCATGGAAAACATCGTGGAAAATGAAGAAATTGCTTGTAACAAGCAATTTCTTCATTTCCCACAATGTTTTCCATCCAAAAAGACCTAAAAATGAAGAATTTCTTTCACTTGAAATTGTCGTCTGTAGAATCTTCCAATTTGGACCGGCCTAAAATTTTGTTGTTTGGTAATGGGTTAATTGCTATTCATCACACCATAGTTGTGGGTACTCATTGGAGTCGTCATGACACGATATTGGAGTGTTGAACCTGACTAGATTTAATAATTTCAGTTGTTTTTCTTAATTTTCCACAATGCTTTGCAACGCTCCTTTGATAAGCGATGACACAAGAAGGGATTGTTTGAGAAGGATTTTTAATATTAAGTTTGAGTAAAATTAGAAAAGCAAACATGTTTTCTTTTTCGAGGAAATACACAAGAGCGCATTCGAAACTTGCTATCCACGCAGCATACTGTTTTGTAGCAGATTGGTCAATTATCATTATTTTGTTTCTTTAGAATTGACTCAGGGGTTCTATATAAAGTAAAGAGTACACTGTACACGCACGTATGCGCTGTCGATGATCGGCTTAAAATCTCTCTATAAATATGAACGTTTCATCTAAAACATAAGAAATCTTAAAGGGACATAACATTTCAAATTCAGTATAAAGATTGGTTGTTCTAATGCGCATAAATGCTATCAGTTTTTTTGAAGTTGTTGTTTATGAGCGAAAAATACGCCTTTAAAGTTGAGACAGAAATGACAAATTCCATATAAATCTGAACAGTTACTGCTGCAGTGGACATCAATTTGTTTAATTTAAGCACAAAACATACGTTTCTCTTAAAAGACGCAATAAGTTGGCTTGAATTTTTCAGTATTTCCATGAAAGATATGCTCTTTTAGATAATAATAAAAGCAAAATTGATGAAAAAATATCTGTGAAATGTCACTCTAAAATATCTAATAGAAAACCCCGCTCTAAAGTATACACCGGAGGTGTGTTCTTTAGAGCGAGATTTCTTGAGATATCTTGAGATTTCTTAAGATATTTTAGGATAAAGCGCTCTTTAGAGCAAGATTTTTAAGAATCCCTCGGTCAACTCTATAGAAACAATATAAAAGAGACTTGACCGAGATGTTCCGAACGCCCCATAATTCATAAACCGCCGTGTTCCGAACGCTCCATACTTTCTACAAATGACGTCATGATGACGTCATTTGTATAAATATGGAGCATTCGGAACAGCTCGGTCAAAGCCTCGGTCTTAGAAACGCTTTATCCAAAACATCTTAAGAAATCTTAAAAAATCTCGCTCTAAAGAACGGGGCTCGGGTCTTTACCTTTACATCAAGGTCTGGTTTGTCGAATTCGAAATCAACATCCGCTGTGATACGCTTTTGTGTCGAAGTTCCGCTGTCCATTTCTATCTTCGCTAGAATTTTAACGAAGTTTTCTTCTAGAAGATGGTCAAAGTATTCCTTCGCTTTTACAACTATCTTTTCAAACTTCTTGGCTGAAATTTCAATTGAATGGATAATTTTGCCATTTTCGAAACAGTGACGTCTTTCGACGGTCATAATATAATATACACAGTATGGCTTAAAAGAAAATTTTGCAGAGAAAGAAGAAAATGCTGATAATCAAAATTATCTTAGCTAAAGTATGAATTTTGTCTTCTGCGAGCTATAGTTAATAGTACGGTGCGTTGTGTAATTCTGTTTGATGTAAGTGAAAGAGGTTTAAATCAACTGGATTCGTAAAAAGGATAAGTAGACATCACCAAAAAAGTTTGATGGACAGCCGTGGGCCTTAAAATGAACTTTATATACTCAGCGAAAGAGATAACGCATCACTTTTTAAAATTGCATAACTTCTTAATTGTGAAAAATTAAGATTTATAATTTGGCAATTGTTTATCCCACAGGTTTCTGCACTCATTCATAAGACTATTTCTAAGTTTTCCTTCTTATGTGACCGCGTCATACCAAAGGGGGCCAAAACAGATTTTCGGCTCCTGTAACCTGTGATCTTTTTCAATCATTTTTGTTTGAATTGATTTTGAAAGCTGGTTTATTGTAAAATTAAAGTCTGAAAAATCAATTTTCTATCTAACATAACAAGGGCTGTTCCGGGACAACGTAGCTCGCATAGACGCACCTTTTTGAAAGAAAATGTCAATTTTTCAAGGTCAAGGTCACAAGGTCAAATTTTATAGTGTCAAGTGAAAGGTCTTGTTAGGGCCTGTCTATGTGTGAAATATCAAGACTGCATCTTATACAGTTCATAAGATATAGACCGATACGTTTTTGTCTACGTTACCTACGTCACCGTCGACGCCATCAATGACACCAACGGCACTAGTGATGTAACAATGCCTCTTTGGGAATACATTACAAGCCCATAAAAATGTTAGAGCCGTCGGTTTGTTTTTTGAAGGGTATAAACAGAAACTCTTTCAGCCAATACAAAAGGTTTGAAAGTTATGCGTGAATTTTCCATTTAAATCAAATTTCAGACTTTATGAATTTTAGAATTAATGGTGTCCTTATTAAAAGTTCAATATTTCACAAGATAATGTAACATTTACTATGAAATTTCATAGATATCTTATCAATTGGTGGTAGTCAGCATGTGCAAATTTTGAAGGTATTCCGTAGATTCGTTAAAAAATATTAACTAAGATCTGAGTGATGCGTTAGCAGTTTCGCCGAGTATATATAACGTCATAAAAGTTATGTTTTTATTCAACGCGTTCTTCTTAGTTTCCCCATATAATTTCGTGTTCACCTAATTATCACATCAATGGAAACTTTTATGGTATGTTGTCCGTATCTGATCTCCCCATATTACATATTTGTTGATTGATTGAAGCAGAAAATCCTGAGTTATCTGCCCTTGAATGTAAAAAATAAGTGTTTTGTCTTTTTGTTCACTATGTCATTTACAAATTTTGAAACGTCTTGACAAAATCTTGATAAAACATTGGTCATGACAAGACCTTGCATGGATGTATCTTTCAGCTTGATCTGAGTCTCACATCTAGAGTTATGTGCCCTTGAAATTGACAAAAACTACCGTTTTTCACTCTATCTTCGCCATAATAGCAACAAATGTTGACCAATTACAGCAAAACTTTTTACAAAATGTTGGTGACTGTAGGACTTTGCTTCAGATAATCTTTTTGTTCAATTGCAATTTCATCTCTAGAAGTATGTGCGACAAAATTTCCATTTTTGACTTTATTTTCCCTCTTTCTTATTTTCCCTCTTTCAGCCACAAATATTGACCAATTGAAACAAAACTTGGACAAAACATTTGTGACTATAAGACCTTGCATAAGTGGAATGTTTGCTTGGCCGGAGTCCTACATACATAGTTATGGGCCCTGGAATTGGACAAAGTTTCCTTTTCAACCATTTATGCTCTATAATTACCACAAATATTGATCAATTATGACAAAACTTAAACAAAATGTTGTTGACTCTAAGACTTTATGATTTATATGTGATTCTATTTAGCTTGATCGGACGCAAACAGTCGGAGTTATTTGTCCTTGAATTTATCAAAATAACAGGTCTAAACTTTCTGCTGCCTCTTATATCCACAAAATTTATGGACGAATTGAGCGAAATGTTGGACAGAAATTTTGGTACTACAAGATCTTGCATCAGTGTGATTTTAAGCTTGATCGAAACGTAACATCCTGAGTTATAAACCCTTGAGTTTGACTAAATTCGCTTTTCGGTCTTGTTGTTACCATAACAGCCAACACTATTGACTAATTAAGACGAAATTTGGAAGAAATATTGGTGACCGTGGGATCTTGCTTAAGAGCGATTTTTTGCTTGATTGGAATCAAGCATTTTGAGTTATGTGCCTTGGTTTAGACAAAATTGCATACACGGCTTTATTTTAGCCACAAATATTGGTCAATCATATAAAACTTAACTTTAAGATCTTTCAAACATGTGATTCTTTAGCTTAATTGGAACATCACAGCTAGAGTTATGTGCCATTGAATTTGACAAAATTGCCATTTCGAGCCACAAATATTTACCAATTTAGACGAAACTTATAAGAAATGGGAAGCTTGCGTAAGGGCAATTGTTAGCTTGATCAAAATCAAACATTTAGAATAATTTGCTCTTGAAATTTAACAAAATTGCATTTCAGCATTTGTTCGGTGTAACAGCCACGCATATTGACTAATAAAAAGAAAACTTATACATTATGTGGATGACTATAAAAACTTGCATCAGTGAAATTTTCATCTGAATAGCAATGTCACGTCTAGAGTAATGTACCATTGAATTTTTCAAAATTGCCGCTTTCAACAAAATTTTTACTAAGTGTTGGGGACCATCTGATCTTGCATTATGTGCATTTTTTATTGATCGGAATCACACATCTAAAGTTAATATAGGCCTAGAATGTGAAATTGCCTTTTTTTTACTTTTCTTTCACTATAATAGCTACAAATATAAACCAACCAAAACAAAACTTTACTGAATTGTTTGTGCATGTTTTGTCATTGACCCGTTTAATGTTCTGATTCATAAAGTTCAGTTTATTGAATAAGTATAATGGCCAAACGTTATATAAACAAAAAAAATATTTACCCCACCCACCACTTTCTTCCTCTCTGATTTCGTCATGCGCATTCTAAATGGCATGAGATTTAGTTTTTCATCAAGGTCTAGCCTTTGTCTTACATTTTGTGGGACCTAGATTATTATTAATGCAATATCTTGAGCTCTACGTGGATTTTTTTCGTCTGATAGAATAAAACACCACGATTTGCCCACCCACCAATCTTTTTCTCTCTATTGCAGTCTTAGTACAATACACAATGTCACGATTTTTTGTTTTTCTATAGTGCCCGGCCTTTGGCTAATATTCTGCGACAATTCAATTATTTCAAATGAAATATCTCGAGC
Source organism: Fragum sueziense (assembly GCA_963680895.1). Classification (NCBI taxonomy): domain Eukaryota; kingdom Metazoa; phylum Mollusca; class Bivalvia; order Cardiida; family Cardiidae; genus Fragum; species Fragum sueziense. The sequence continues at coordinate 33,910,716 of OY804599.1, forward strand.
TCTAACTCGAATTAGAGCTTTTTGAGCTTTGCTTATAGAGCAACCTCTAAATATGAAAATTGTCGAAACATAATTATGACAATCGGCGTGTACTATTCCTGTAAATGTACATGTAAAATTTTATAAAGGTATGATGATTATTACAAAAGTTATGGCCATTTGTAAAATTACGGGTCCGAAATTTTGTAAATTTATGTCACCATTTTTCCTATTATTTTTAATTTTACAGCTGTCCATCAAAGTAAAATGATTAGAGCAATGACTGAAGATCATGAAAACGTGTGATGGAAACCTCTTTCACTTACATCAAGCAGAACCTAAAAAATGGACATAACGCACCATACTATAAGAGACTGTTGACGAAATAGTAATCTGTGAGTTAACATGTATAATTGAAATGCAGTTATACTGAATTTTTAGTCAGCTAGCGTCATAATCATACACGTCTTTTGCTTTTTTTCGGGTGTATGTGGTTGTAAATTGATTCAGCGTTTATGCAAAATAGCGCGCAATCACATGATGTTTAATAATGTGGAAATATTGATGAACAAAGATGGACAACTCTCTTTGAGAGGTAACACGGTGCATAATCACATAGCCACGTGATACAACAATTTTAGAAAATCTCCAATACAATTGTTATTATGAAACCGATTTAAATTCGGTTTGCAGCAAAGAAGTTGGGAAGACGTCAGGCTTTAGATGGTTTTGATATGATTAAAAACAATATGGCTGGTCGTCAATAACGTAGGCCTAATATCACCTGATTTTAAACAATCAAACATGTCAAGCTAATTCCTCGCGTTTTCCGCCTTCTATGCTTCAAACCTATTTCAAATTTGTCATTGGTCAGGTATTAACAAAATTCTTGAAGATTATCAGAAATTCGGAGTTACATGATTATGCACCAGGGGTAAGATACTTAAATTTCTACCAGCAATCTATGATTCTGTCCAATCATATTGTTTTTATTTTCGTCTACTGAGAGCTTTATTAAAGTGAAACCAACAACAAAACATAATTGTCTGCTTTCTATTACTTTTACTTTCTATTTTCTACTATAGAGCCACATATTACGGCATCTTGTCGTTATGACAACTACAATTCTTTTTTTGCCAACAAAACAGGGTTGTAATATGATTATTAGAGACATGATTTTATTACCTATAGAATTGGGTTTTGAAGCAGTAAAGATGGGCCTACGTCACTTCCGTTTTCGCCTTGTCACGCTAAATTTAACTCTTTCACTAACGAAAAAAATTAAGGGTGATACAATTAAAAATCTGCCACAAATGACAAAACGGATGTTATTAAAGATAGACTTTGTGTAAAAAAAATGGCACAGAAAATATTGAGACAAAAGGAGAAACTGCTGTTTATCAGCAGTTTCTTCTTTTTTTCAATGTTTTCCCAAGCCTTTTCTATTAGGGACGTCAAAACCAGGTCTTGTTTGGGAAAGGGTTAAAGAAGCAGACAGTATAGAATAAGACCAGGCTGAACGCATGTGCAGGTTGGTCTTGTCCTATTCTGCCTGCTGCCAAAGCAATCCGAATTTTCCACGATCAGAATGACCCAAAGTCAATTTTGTTACTGTAAACCCTAAACAGACTTACATTGTCCAGCATCTAGGGTTAATGGCATCTCCTTTTCAAAGGTAATTGTCTTGAAGGGATCCTCAGTATGCCCCGTGTATGTCTCCGGCAGTAGTTTTAGCGTACCACTGTCTATCTTATGGCTTTTGTAGTAGTCTTGGTTTTTGATTTCAAGGTCAATTACAAGGTCATCGCCGATCATGACGTCATCCACGTGAATATCAATAGTCACAGGCTTTAAGATAAGATTATATATTAGGCCTATATTCCTGAGTTAAAGCGAACGTGTACAAATTAACATGTACGTTAACATACAAGCATGCGTATTTGCTTTTCAAACACAAAAATATTACAAATCTAATATCATGCAATTCGTCAGAATATTCATAGAAATTCCTAAACAGAGTTGTGCTAGCGAGAAAAAAAAGAATGAATGAATGGAGATTTAAGGCCCGTCGACTACTACAAGGTCATATTGGGCGCACTTACTGTAATTATACCTCACGAGAAAAAAAAGAACACAGGGTTATCGTCTTTACTCTCAATATTTTGTATGACCTACATGACACAGATCTGCTGAAAATATTGAAACAAAAGAAGAAACTGCTGATAACCAGCAGTTTCTCCTTTTGTCTCAATATTTTCTGTGCCATATTTTACACAAATCCTATCTTCAATAACATCCATTTTGTCATTTTTACAGTTTTTTTTAAAGTGGATCACCCTAAAACTTTGCTGTTTGGGAAAGGGTTAATCAACATGAGGCTAGCTGTTAGTAGCAGCTTTCATATTGGAACAATCTAAATTCTTGCTCTTCGGAAAAGGTGTATATTATCAGATTTGTTTGCGGATTCGAAGAAGATTTAGAATACCTACCACGACTTTCACTTTATCATCAAATTTCTGGACGATTGGGTTTTGAGCCATTCTACATGCATATTGGACTGCCTTCCGTTCCTCGTTGGAACCTACAAAGATGAAATGTTTCAGCTCTGTCCTAAATGAGACTGGCTTGTCAATTTTTCACGTAGATCTAGAATATGAAGTAAGAATATGTAACATTTTGATAAGCCGCGCAAAGAAATCTTCTGGGAAGTGTAAAAAATATCGACCCAAATACCTCATGGTAGGCCTACGTATATCTTTTCACGGTGTATAATCACTATAATCACGCGACTCACAGAATTTCCGATAATCTTCAATATCTTTATTTATACTTTACCAATTTGAATTCGGTTTAAAGCAGAGAAGGTGGGAAAATACCAGGAATAAGCTGGGTGTGTTGGATTTTTAAAAAAAAATCAACTGATAAAAAAGTTATTGAAGATAAACCAAAATTTTGGTTTATCTTCAATAACTTTTTTATCAGTTGTTTATTTTTTTTAAAATCAACCACGTCCATCTAATGCGTAACGTCTGACCACATTCTCTGATTCAAACCGAATTCTAATCGGTCCAGTATTTACAAATTTATTGAAAATTTTCTGAAATTATTGTATCACGTGATTTTACTGTGCTTTTACTTAGTCGGTCTGTGCTGGACAAAGGTTTCATTGAAAAATGATCCCCTGAATCTTGAATGTTTTTGCTACCCCACTATAATGTTCATTTCTAAAATGTAGATGTCGCCAACGTCGATTATCATCTATCTGATTTTGGCATTCTGGGTAAACTACTTTCAAGATGTCAGCGCCCTTAAAATGCATACACGTGGTACTTCCTTTCACGCGGCACATTTGCTTCATATGCTTGCATAAAGTAAAATGAATTATAATATCTGATTTAATTAATTCTTTTATTCGAAAAATATAGACGAAAAGAAGCCTAAACTTTATGTTGTAGTTAAAGTAGTTTTATTGCCATTTTCTGCTTGCTATTGTTTTGACGACAGGATTTCAGAGTTATGTGCACTGCGTAGTGACTAAGCCAAAAAAGGATAAAAGTGATGCGTCAAATCAGTCAGTCCATTTTGGAATGTTAGACTGGATACCATAAAATAGACTGGACTCACGAGTAGTCAATGCATAATCGTTGCTTTTTAGCAAAAACCTGGTAACTGCAGCTTGTTTAAAGCTACGAGGTTTTCGAGTTTGCAGTTACGAGGTTTTCGTTGAAAACTGCTTAATGAACTTACCCTCTGGAAACTTGTATTGGTCGGTAAGATCATCTCGCATCTTTTCTCCAAGTTGTGTCAATTTCCATCTATTCGTGCCATCTATTTCAACAGTACCTGGTTTCTTAGCACTGATATTTTTACCAACCCTGTAAGTAGTGTGATAATAGGCATTAGGTATTGATTTTTATCAAGTATTTCGTCGCTTTTCAATGAAAACCTCGTAAATGCATCTTGTTTTAAGCTGCAGTTACGAGGTTTTCATTGAAAAGCAGCAATATAATGACGTCACAGTAGGACAATCTCAGTTATTTTTTTTATCAATGTACACATGTACATGTATTCAAATTAAAAACAAGAGCTGTCCGCGGACAACGTAGCTCGCCTATGCAAGAGCTTGTCACAAAAAAAAAGAGTCCAAGGTCAAAGGTCAAGGTCATTGGGTCAATGATCATGATCTCAAGGTCAAGGTCATGGTACGAAGTATCCATATGTGAAATATCAAGGCTCTATATATAATAGTACATGAGATATAGGGCAGGTTAAATTTTTTGAAAAGTAGTTCAAACTCCAAGGTCTAGGTCACTAGGTCAAAGGTCATGGTCCCAAATGAAAGGTCTTGCTGAGAAGTATCCACGTGTGAAGTATCAAGGCTCTATCTGTAAAAATGGCCGAGATATAGGCCAGGTTAAAGTTTTTTTAAAGTAGGTCAAACTCCAAGGTCAAGGTCACTAGGTCAAAGGTCATGGTCCCAAATGAAAGGTCTTTTCAGGAGGTATTTATGTGTGAAGTATCAAGGCTGTATCTCAAATAGTGCCTGAGATATAAACCAGGTTAAAGTTTTTGAAGACGCGACGCTGACGCCGACGCCGACGCTGATGCCGACGCCGACACTAGGGCTGTGACATTAGCTCCCTGGACATAAAGTCCCGGCTCGCTAAAAATATATTTTAATGCTTGAAAATTTCCCCAAATGATAAGTTTTTAAACTGTCCCAATTTGAAAGCTGCTGCAGGCAACAAAATCATGGCATTTTGTTAATTTGGGTTTCCACTCCTCTTGGCCCAATTCTACGTTATCAGACACTTGCGTTGATCCATATAAGTGAAGGACATGTCAGCTACTGAGTTTATATCATATTACTTGATACGTATTAAAGGGAAAAATAACCCCACATGAAAAAAATCGTATTGGGTCTGCAACGTCAATCCTCTGTTTTTCACACATAAAGCAAACGCATGTGTGTAAATTTACGTCAAATGTAAACCATCCATCCGTTACATATGCAACTTAAATGACTTTATTGTGCTTAAATATATTTAAAGGTCAATTACGACCAAATGAAAGGACTTTCTGGTTTTCTCATAAATCGTTTGAAAATTGGTTTCAGTATAATGCATAGACGGTCATTTCACAATCGAAAACGTTTATGCGTTGAACACAGCAGTCAAGATATCGGATATTTTCGACCGCGATAAAATGTCTTGATCGCACGTGGGATTTCTTTATTTATGATGTGACGTATTACGAATTTTCCTTATAAGGTAATCACAGATCCTCGTGGATGCCTAATGCCCCTCGAGATACATGTTTTAGTTGGCGGGCGTTGAGCGTCACATGCCTCTCTGAGCAACATACCAAATTCGTATATCAACATAGGTCAAACACGTGTACTTTCCATGCGGTCTTTGTTTACCCTTTAATTATTGCTTGTATTCAAATGAAATTCCTTTTTTCCTTTCTCAATAACTTCTATATTGAATTCCATCATTTTGAACAGATCTTGATCAGCATATTTAATATTTTTCGAGTTTAAATGGGTAATATATATGCAATTGGCATAAATGACGAAGATGATCAACAAATGCTGTTATTGTTTTTTATCTCCAATGACGTCTCATGTTGATATCTATCAAGGACAATCACTCTAGTCGGTATTTTAAATAGTCAGTTGTCTACGTGTTCTTTCTAATTAACCTGAGGGGTAAATTTCAAACAGGAATCGTGAAAAATGTTGTTTTAAGTACTTTTCACGCTTTAGAAATTAAAATATAGGTCATAATTGACCTTTAAAGTTTTTTCCTGTAATAAAACTTTCATATGCGCGTCAATATATTTCGGCTCTTTGGGACGGGGTTAACTTCCTTAACTTACGCGTTTGTCCTGACGTTCCCCTGTACCCATCCTTGCGCAGGGTTCCAATGCCAGTCGACCCTGTCTGCATTCACTTCTGAGAACACAAAGCCTGTGTCGTGGCCAACATCAACCCTGCCCAGCTGTATGGCCCTTACAGGCGCAGGTCCACACGTGAATATGCCTACAGATAGAGCAACAAAGAAAATGCTGGCTCTGCTTTTAACCCATTACCACACAGTGACTCCTTTTGACTCCCCACAATTTAATGGCTTTTGAAAACAAGCAATTTCTACATTTCCCACAATGTTTTCTACCAAAAAAGCTATAAAATTCTGAAATTTTGTCACATTGAAATGTCGTCTGCAACTTCTTTCAAATTGGACTACACCAAAATTTTGTCGTTTGGTAATGGGTTAAAGCTTAGTAAATCACATACTGGTTATTCATGAAGATCATCATTTGTGTCGGGTTTAACAACAACTATGTATCAAGTGCTGAATTTATGACATCTAAAGAAAATTACACTATATTTTTGAGTATGGATGCAGGTATATCAAATGTGTACTCAATAGCCATTAAAAACATATTTTGTCAAAAATATTATGAAAAAGTTGGCGTTGCGTATCTCTTTTGCCCTAGTATATTTTTCCACTATATATACTCCCCGTCATAAGAAAGTAGCCACTTGTCTAATGCTAATGGTCGGCAATTTTAGGATAATACATGAATGCATCGAAATGAATACAAAACATTACAACAAGGCAAGTAAAAATGATTTCGCGAAAGTACCGAAAACAGCCGAATTATCTTATTAGCTATGGTAGCTTGGTGGTAGTTCCCGGAAATTCGTAACTGATACGGACCACACTACTGAAATTCACGGCAATATATAGGACTACAAAAGAGGCAAAAATGAATAAGGATATGTGTTTATGATACTGTTTTTATTCAAAATGCTTAGTGACTAATAAGTGATTTTCATTACACCCAAGACCCTTGCAAAATGGCGGTTTCCGGTTTTTGCCCAGCAAACCCCCAATTTCCTGTCAAATGCTCCATTCATTGAAATTTTGTTTCTGTTTGGTCTTTAGCGAGTTCCTTATTCAGAAAATGTTTCCCTCCACTTAACTCATCAACCACTTCCGGTTATCATCAAACTTTTAATTTTGAGACAAGTTATACTGGTAGCGCCAAATTTTCATAGACCTCTATCAATTCAACGGAATGATTTTCTGTAAAATTGAAATGGGACTTTTGTTTGTGTTTCAACAACGTCAACTTATACAGAAAATGACAGCTGTAAAGTAAACAAAACTGTATTTGGTATCCTAAAACACTGTTTTGAAACCGTATTCCAACTAAACATGTTTCCGGGTATGTTGAAAGCATTTAACCATGGAGGTGTGAAAAGGAAATATTGGGAATGCGTATGAATGTGTAAAAACAAAAAGACATAAAGAACTGGAAAAAATATGGCTTTTTGAAAAGTGGCTACTTTCTTATGACGGTGAGTATAATTTAAAGTGATTGTGTGAAGAACCCTACATACCATCGCTCAACTCTTGTGGAGTAGCATCTATTGCCTGCCAGCCATCAAATCCTTTCGCTAGCTCGGGTCTTTCGAAATACGCCTCATTCCACACGTGAAAGTTCCTGGCGAATAAAAGAGATATTACACTTGATATTATGTAAACCTATTCCCATACAGTGACGCCTTTTGGTGCCCAACAAAATTAAGGTTTTTGAAAACATCGTGGAAAATGAAGAAATTGTTTGTGACAAAATCAATTTCGACCTGACAGAAAACCTCTATCTAATAGATTGAGATCCCCTACCAGGTCAATTATCGTGAGCTGTAGAATTACTGCCTAATCTAATCCGTTCATGGTTGCGAAACACATGTAGCCTAAGCATTTTTTTTTTGGGGGGGGGGGGGGCAAAGACGGAATTCGAACACACAATCTTGTTACTTTATTTTTCCATACTACCCGTAACTTGTTTTGAGTGGTTTATTTTGAAAATAATTTCTTTTGTCTCAAAATTTTATGAGCTTGATTGTACACAAAACTTACATGTATTTACGTTCACTTTGTTAACCCTTTCCCAATCAAGATTTTGACGACCCTGGTAGAAAAGGCTTAACAAACATGGAGACAAAAGAAGCATTTGCCTCAATACTTTCTGCAGTACGTTTTACACATATTTCGTCACATATTTTGTTTCGTCCAAAGCAGTTTTCAAAATGGAGAACACTAAATTTTTGTCGACTGGGAAAGGGTTAAATTGCCACGATCCAATTTACAGTTTATATTTGAGAAAACGTACTCGTACACTCACCAACACGAGTCGTTAGTATCAAATTTAACTTCGTCGCCATGCTGGTCATAGTATGTGTCGATGGAGTTGGTCATATCCGTATCGTGGGCCGAGCTAAAGTTCGTCACGGATCGGCAAGGTATGCCAAGTGCCCGACACACTGTAAAACACCAAAGGTAATAAAAAGTTCGGAACTGTATATATCAAAAGTATTGTTTACAATTTGGGTTTAAGTATTACTCGCAAATTGTGAATCTTAGAGAATACCTGGCACACTCCATATTCAACGCCCGTCTCATTATCAGAGCATTGTTTGCGATTTATAGATGATAGGGTCTATCTGTAAATAGCTACAATTCACCACAAAGTGCAACTATGCTCATTTTCACAAATAAATGTGCACCTAGTTTTTTTTATTTCTCCTCTTGATTTTGGCTGAAAATGAAAGGGTTTGCTACCATATTAAAGCTTAGGATGTGGGGAAAACGTTACACTAAATAAAGATTGGCAAAACGACAGTTTAGATTTTTTCTTAGCTTAAATGGAGGTGATATGAAAATAAAAACTGCAAAAGTGCACAAAAAACGCATCACAATTAAACTTTGCTTATTTTGATGGTGAATGGTGTTGATTAAATATCTCATATATTATACGCGAGTATCCGACGTCGCCTGGACCTCATATAACGCAATATCGCTACAGCAAGAATATTATTCCATTAGTAAATCAGAGAAATGACCGAAACCTGGAGATGTTGATGCCCTGATTGAAGCTTCTTACCTAAATAATCACAAACAGGTTCAGTCGAAATGAGACCCGGTGACTTAGATGACCTTGGAATAATTTCAACAATGTCTATTAAATTAATGCCTTTCAATTAAGATGGACATTTAATGAATAATTTTGATTGTAAACGTTAAGACGAACAAAACTGAAATGTAACCAGCTTTTGCGAACCTTCGCAACTTTAATTTTTATAAAAACCTCCATTTAAACTGAGAAAAATAAACTTAACCCTTTCCCAAACGACAAAAGTTTAGGGTGATCCACTTCAAATACTGCCACAAATGACAAAATAGATGTTATTGAAGATGGGATTTGTGTAAAATATGGCACAGAAAATATTGAGACAAAAGGAGAAACTGCTGGTTATCAGCAGTTTTTTTCTTTTGTTTCAATATTTTCCCAAGCCTGTTCTGTTAGGGACGTCAAAACCAGGTCTTGTTTGGGAAAGGGTTAAACTGTCATTTTGACCAAATTCAATACGCATTGTCCTACGTTTCTTATTTTCTACAGTATGCTAGCAAGCTTTTCCATCTTTGGTGAATAATGAATTGAGAAATAAACGAAGTTAAAATTGACACTTATAAACGGAACAAAGTATTTAGTCAAATTATGATATCAAGATACCTTGTAAACAAAGGACAAAATGTTCCTATTTCATTACAATTTTTCATGCCTTGGTGCTAATCTTGCATGGGCGGGGGCACTTGAAAATTCGATCCACCGCATGCAAAATTGGGATATTTACATGGATAAACAAGAGCTGTCCGAAGATAGCGCGCTCGACTTTCTAAGTTGCTTAAAGGCCCGGTCCCACTGCACTTTCGGATGCAAAGAGGATATAAAACGTACAAAAAATCTTGCTTTCCGTTAGATGTCCCTTTCCATCCGTTGGAAGACCGATGTGTACTTATTGCATACGTTTTATCCAACGGGCATCCGTTAACCGTAATTTCATCCGCGCAAGAAGTTTTGGGCTGCCCAAAACTTTTAGAACGGATGAACCTTCCGTCGTGTACGATATAAATCCGCAATATATACGAGCAACAGACGTTCTATGACCGTTATCAGTCCGTTGTATCCTTTCTCCATCCTATAGGCATCCTTGAAACTCAAATCAATCGAAACTGAAAAGGGGTTGATAGGGGACCGATAAGGTACACGGAACGTTTATACATCGTTAGCAGCACGGAAATAGAAAGGATGTAAGCATATGCATTGCGTATATGAAGTATACAAAGGGAAAAAAGAGTTTTTATCTGGGACGTATTCCGTATATTTAGCTGACATCCGCTCCCATCCGCCAGGCTTCCCACGAATATCCGTTTAACATCCCCGCTATATACTACTGACGTGCGCTCTTTTCCGTTATATTTACGCCATTTTCTAAAAGCGGATGAAAACGGATAGTACCACTACCGAAATTTTGCTCGTCCGCTGTGTCCTTTTTGCATACGTTTTTGTCAATCGGCCAGTGGGACCGGGCCTTTAGTATAAAGGGGGCATAACTCCAAATAGAGTGGTCCTAGGGTCATGGGCCCTGGTAGTAAGGTAGAGGGTGTGATGGTGAATAAGTATACCAAGTTTGGGTTGAATCCCTTTGATAGTATGGAAGTTATTGATGTTTGAAAAAACTTTGACCTTGGTTGCAACGCCAACGCCGACGCCAACGCCAACGCCGACGCCGACGCCCGGGTGACAGTATAAGCTCTAATTTTCTTCGAAAAGTCGAGCTAAAAATTAATGTTGTACAAATCGCTCCTTTTAAACGAACAACGAAAACATCGTAACTGCAACTTAAAATAATCTGCAGTTACGAGGTTTACGTTGAAAAGCGACGAAATGTACCATAGCATTGTGACTGGTCTGTACTTCAAGTCAGAAGTCCGGAGAAGAGCCAGTTTTGTCCGTGAATCTATTAATTTAGTTGAAACATAAAGAACTCAGATTCAATTCAACTTTGTGGAACTATAATTGAGCCGGGATCTGGAAAAATAACCCTTTTAGCATTTGAGATAACCATGTTTCAACAAAAGACAATGCAAAAGTGCATGCTGGTCAGGACTCATGATGCTGTCTGATAGTTGCTACAGGTCATCATTAACTTATTGGAGATCAAGATGGTTCTTGATCAGACTGTGCGTATGCACAGGCTGATCTGGAACCATGTTATTCTCAAATGCCACAAGGGACCTTTTTCCAGATCCTGGCTCAATTATATTACCTGTAGTCAGAAGTCCAGAGAAGACCCAACATTGTCCATATTTGACGGGCACCTCCGTATCGAAGTATTGTCTGAGGATGTTTATACTTCCCATCCACGATGTTGGCCGAACTCCATCTTCGTAGTTACCCGACCAGTTACCGACCAGCACTCCGTTATTATTCGGGCTGTTCACCTGGATAATAGAATTAAGGTATTCCATCCATCCTTAGATATGGAACTCTTCAAGCAACTGCGGGAGTCTTCCGTGGCAACGGAATTGACGACGGTATCTCTCCTCAATGTCCGTAGCCAAGGATGACGACGGCAAATTGACGAAGATATACCACCGTCAATTTCCGTAGCCACAAATGACGTCGAAGTTACACGATATGTTTGGTAACCGTCTAAGCGATATAAAAATGGACGGAATGCCTTAATAGAGGTAAACAGTTATATTGTATAGAAAGCATGGTGCACTTAAAAAGATACAATGTTAATAATATCAACACGTAAAAAATGATTTTGTCCAATAGATGATCGCTTTAACCCATTCCCAAATACTGACGCTTTTTGACGGCCTCTAGATAATGGCTTTGAAAACATTGTGGAAAATGAAGAAACTGCTTGTGTCAAGCAATTTCCTCACTTCCCACAATGATTTTTTCCCAAAAAAGACCAAAAAATACAAATTCATATTCACTTGTAGTTTTGGTCTGCATCATCTTTGAATTTGGACTAGTCTAAAATTTTGTCGCCTGATAATGGGTTAAGGCATTCAACCCTGCATCGAACATCGAAAGCGAAGCATTTAGGGCAACTTCGGCGTCATCCATAACAACTAAACTTGACCTGGTCATCGGGATTTAAAAAAAATGGATAACCTTGTCAATCTCGTTGCAACGTTGCAAAGGAAATGCCCAAGATTCAGCGATGTGGGGTCTAACGACCCACTACCATATAGTGGTGAAAGTTATGTTAAAGGGACATAATATTCCATTTTTAAGTATGTCTTGATGTAAAGATTGGTTATTCTAACGCGAATAAACGCTATCAGTTTTATGAAGTTATTGTTGCACCTTTAAAGTTGAGACAGAAATGACAAATTCCAAATAAATAACATAACATAACATAAATTTTATTCCGTATTTCAGGCCTCCGGCCCATTATACAAAGTATGATACAAAAACATGTAAGAGTGACATATAATACAAAACTGTAAATATCTTGGCATAGCATTGAAACAGAAAATGTAATAGTCTATTAAATCATATAATGTTCAAATGCAACAATTTTGCTACAAACCCTCAAGCTATACATTTGTTTCCAATTTTCATAGTTTAAATGCTTCAGTCAAATATTTTATCAGTGATTTTATTCTAGAACTTTTTGAATCGGACATAATTTTGTAAAATAAAGTAAGATTTGGATATTCATTTTTCCATTCGATTGGGAAGTACATATTTCTTAAATCATCATAAATCGGACATACCAGTAAAAAGTGATACTCAACCTCAACAATACATGTATATGCATTACGTCTAAGACATATTTCACAAAATCTATAATTGTAATCCACGTTTTGATGTCTACCTTTTTCTACATTAAGACAATGACTAGAACATCTGAAATTTGAAAGAATACGTCGTTGGAAAAGTGTGATGTCTTCAGATAGATATTTTTCTATATTTAAAAGTGATTTGAAGTTTTTATAATACTTTGCCTTGGATGTGTCGTTTATGTTTCCCTGTATATTTTGGAACGAACAATCAATGAGGCGTTGTTTTAGTGCTTTAAAGAAAAGGTCTGAGTCACCGACACCCCCAGAAAGCCAAATATAACCAAATCCGTATTCGAAGAGTAGGTGCTTTATCTTGGTAACCCAATTATTTCTTCCTGGTTCATCTTGTTTCTTTAACATAATATAACATTGTTTTGGAAATCGACTGTTAGGCATTTCAATAAGTTTAACCCAATATTTTACACAGCGTAGCATATATGTTACTGATAGAGAATATCGACCGCATTCGCTTAATGCAAAGCAATCAGCAGTTGTTTGATTAAGGCAACAAATTCGTTTGCAAAAATTAATTTGTACTTTTTCTATAGTATGTGAGTATTCATATCCCCATATATCTGCAGCGAAGCATAAAATAGGTTTAACAATTGAGTCGAATAACTTAAAGGCATCTTTAGGATTGAAATACCCAAATTTCTTTTGGAATCTTGATAAGCTAAAACATGCTTTCATTGCTTGAGAAGACTGATCTTGTTTAAATGTTGACCAGCACAATCGAGATGTAAAGAGAGCTCGTAGATACTTATAATATGTAACAACTTCAACTTCTTTTCCATCATAGAACCACTTTTCACATTGTTTTAGTACACCGCCATTTCGAAAAACTATAATTTTAGTCTTGTCAAGATTGAGTTTCATTCCTACAGTTACGCAAAATTTGTGGATCAAGTTTAATTGTTGTTGAAGACCATTTACAGTGTCTGATACTCCTGCAACGTCGTCTGCAAATAAAAGTGCAATAATTTCCTCTAAATCTTCGGTGACAAATATACCCTTTCTATATTCACGTTTTAAGTATTCGATCAGATCATTTATAAAAAGGAGAAAAAATATCGACGAACTCCCGCAGCCTTGCCGGGTACCTCTCTCACATGCAATCGGATTAAGTAATTCGTCGTTTATTTTTAAGCTACATGTTAAGTCCTTGTACAATGATTTAAATATTTTCAAAAATTTCCCGTTAATTCCTTTTCTTTGTAATGAATTCCATAGTTTTTCATGGTTAACATGGTCAAAAGCCTTACTAAAATCAATAAAAAGACAATAAAATCTGCCGCGTTTTTTTTTTGGAAAGATACTTTTGCGCTAGAGATTGAAGAGTGAAGATATGATCAATTACGCTGTAATTTTGTCGAAATCCTGCTTGGGCTTCGCTTAAAATATTGTTGTTTTCTGACCAAGTTGAAATTCTCGTACTTAGAACATTTGTAAAAATTTTGCATAAGCTATCAATTAAGGAGATTCCTCTGTAATTGTCGGGATTATTTGTTGGTCCCTTTTTATGTAATGGAACTGTAATACTGTTGCACCAATTCAAAGGAAATTTGCCCGAATAATGAATTTGGTTAAAAATTGGGTTAGGAACGGTAAAATAATATGAACAGTATTTTGTACATTTCAATGCATATTCCATCAGGTCCTGGAGAACGATTTGAATGCATCCTTTTAATTGCATCGTATATTTCTCGGGGTTGAATAGCGCTATTTAAATAAGAATTGTCTGATACATGTTGAATGTTCGATAATATATTATCCCGTGTATCTGTATTTTCTTTTTTATATAAATTACTGAAATGGTTGTACCAATCAATCTTTTTAATGTTACCAACAGTACTTTTTTACGAGTAACCGGGCGAATGAAATTCCAAAATAATTTTGCATTTTTTCTATAACTGGTGAGTTTTGTTCTGTTTTCGCGTTCAAAGGCCAACTTCCTTTGTTTACACTTCGCTTTAAATTTATTCCGTGCAATTTTAAAGTGTAGAAAATCAGTGTCATCATAAGTCAGTCTGAACTTTTTTAACTTTCGGTTTTTAATTGATTTGAGATTACAACAGTCGCTATTCCACCATTTTGGTTGGGCAAACGTTTCGGACGTTTTCTTAAAATGGCCAGTTTTCATGATACTACCAGATTTGTAATACAGTTCTAAAAATGATTGAAGTGTATTTTCAATGTTGTTAATAGGGAAAGCGAAATTATTATAGAACGTGTTAAATTGTGATGTAAACTTTTCCAAAAAATCATCTTTTAAATTATTTTTCCAGATGTATTGATCACGGGCACGTGCGTGTACGACGTTACTATCATCATCATTAATAATATTTTGTTCTATACTAAATTCTAATTTACATATTAGCGGAAAGTGATCTGAATATTCATTTTCGCCGACATGGAACGTTTTTACATATTCAAATAGGTTTGAAGACATAATAATATAATCTACTAAACTCTTCCCTTCATTGGAAAAACATGTAAAATTACCCTCTCGATCTCCATCGACCCTTCCATTCAGGATGTGTATGTTAAATGCACAACATAATTCAATTAATGATTTACCGAACTTGTTTAATACTGATAAGTCTTTTGACTTTCTCGCTATATCAAAGTTATCAGAAGGATAATTTGTAACATCCCGAAAGATATGGTCGATGTTATCATGTATAATAAAATCTTGTAAATCCTTAGTTCTTGAGTTGAAATCACCAGCGAGTAATAAGGAAGCATCTTGATACTCGCTGGTTATTTCTAATATCATATCATTAAGTATTTCTATACCATTAGGATTTTCATGATCATAAACGACAGAGTGTTCTGGTGGAATATACACAAATAACATAATAACATCATTCTCTATATTGAATAAAGATTTATCAAATAACAGCACTACACATTCCCTAAACTGTGAAAAAATTTGCTTTATAAGATCAGTATCATATAGTCTATCTTTCACAAGAACTGTAACTCCACCAGAACCTCTTGACGTAACCTTTGATAATTTTCTTATACAGTCAAAATGCGTATAACCTTCAATGAAATTAGAATAAAGATCAGTAGTAGTTTTCCAAGTTTCACAAAGTCCGATAATATCGTACGACTGCCAGTAACTTTTGAAATCCCGATCATCAATAAATTTTCTCAGTCCTCTGATATTCAGTGAACACAATGAAATATTAAGGTATGATTTATTTTGGGTATTATTGTTCTTTTTTTTTTTGATTGTTGTTGTTCGATGTTGCTTGACCTCGGCCAGAACATTATTTGTCCCTTTCTAAGATAAGCTGTTCATTGGTTTCATCTAACGAGAAGGTTTGTCCTTCTATCATTAGTTTATCAAAGCGCAGAATGGCACGTTTCTTTTCGCCGATGGCTGCTCGCATAAAAGGGATCAACTTAGATCGAACCCTTGAAACTCTAGCTGGAAAATCCTCACTGACTCTGATTTGTCAAAAGCTGCTCTTTCACCATTTTCATCATTTTTGATATTTTCTCTATATGTCTTCAGTACCGCATCTTTATCCTTGAATCGCGGAAATTTGACTATTATTGGGCGTGGATTAGTTTTG
This sequence comes from Fragum sueziense, assembly GCA_963680895.1. Lineage (NCBI taxonomy): Eukaryota > Metazoa > Mollusca > Bivalvia > Cardiida > Cardiidae > Fragum > Fragum sueziense. The sequence continues at coordinate 33,927,004 of OY804599.1, forward strand.
CTCGATAAGCGGTGCGCTCTCTCTATTTCACTTTTTGACGGATCCATTTCAAGTTTACCATGTATGTAATCCCTAACCAACTGCTCTGATTCTTCCCAATTCTCACGCCGGTCGTCCGGAAAGTTGTAGAATTTTAAATTCTCTCGACGCGACTGTGCCTCTTACTGTTCCATTTTAGCTGAATTCTCTAACGCACTCTTTTCTAGATTTGCAATTTTGGCCGCCATTTCATCATTTTGTTCTGATAGCCTTTGATTTTCCAATTTCAGCTCTTCGACTTTACCAGCTAATATGTCAAATTTACGATTTGTGGTTCTAACCTCTCTATTTGTTGATTTGACCTCTCTACGAATATCAAGCAGGATAGCTTTTGTGTCCATTTCATCACAATCATCATCATCGTCATCATTTTCATAATCACCAATTTCATTGTCATTATTGTCATCGTTAAATCTGCTAGCTCTTTCTCGAGGGGCCTGACTACGCGAAGGTGATCTTAATTCATCATTCGGATCCCTTCTTACCCACGCGTTAAGATCACCTCTATTCTGTGTGTTTGGTGCTCTTTGAGACCTGCGTACGTTTGGTGTTGTATTATCATCGGTTTTTGTTGACCGCCCTGGTTGCTCATTGTTTGTCACAGGTTTATTTTTCTGTGGTTTAGTTTGGGGTCCTGGGTTAGATTCTACACCGTTCACAACAAGCAGAGAGAACAGTATTGTGCGAATGGCCAGCGAAATTGTCATTCTAGAAGGCATATTTAAAAGCCTTACAGGCAATTTAGCTTTATTGGGTTGACTGAATTGTCAAATAGCTGCTCGCCACTGCTGTACAGATATACCCATGTTGCGTGCTGAACGACCTTCAAATTGTCAAAAACCCGCACAATTTATGCGCTCTTATTATACTGTATACGGTATTGTTTATATAAGTCTTTCAATTTTCTGATGACTCGGTCGATACACTAATTGGACAGGTGTATCGATAATGTATCGATATCGGTAGAGTTTATCGGTGCCGCGTCCTCAGGTAAAATGCTGGTATTCAGGTGAAAGTCAATATTTCAATATTTCAATACAGAGCGTCGTATGACATTCCAGATTTCTCTCGCACGTACCGTATTCAATATGCGTCCTGTTTCTACGTGTTACATCAAAGTTCCGTCCATATCATGCTGTTGTTGCTCGAGTTTAATTTTTTTTCAAAATCTCCGATAACAAAAATACCGCCATTACAAGGGGCGTCACTCTTCTCTGAACTGCTGTGGACATCAATTTGTTTAATTTTGGCTCAAAAGTATATATCTTTCACGTAAACGGCATAATATTTTGACTTGAATTTTTAAGATTTTAAGTATAATGCTCTTTCACATGAAAAAAAAAGAGTAAAACTTAATGAAAGAATATCTATGAAATGTCACTTTAATAAAACATTTTCGTTTTCGACTCTAAGGTTACCCATGAAAAAGGCTGGAACTTATTTTTTATTTTCACACAGGAAGAAATGCGATATCGACATAACGAATGTCAAATAGCAATGAATTTTGTGCTAAAAATAGACTAGGCACACGGTTATGTTTTGATAAACCGCAGGTGTTGTTATGAAATCCCGTAACTACGGCTTGTCTCAAGGCTTAGTTACGGGATTTTATAACGACACCCACGAAATACTATTTGTTTCTCCGAACTTACGTCACTGTATACTTTATAAAATCGTTCCCTATTCACGAAAAAAATAGTTACCATGGCAGCCAACATCCGGGTAACTGTTACTGGCTTACCAGAACCCCTGAAGTTGGATTTAAATCCTTTGTCCAGTAAGAGAAGGGCGCAGTCGAGTATTTTGTCCGTAAACTGTGTGAAAAGGAAAAAATATAATATAAAGTAAAATAAATAAATAAGATATATACGAAGTGAAGCCATCATGTAGATATCCAAATATAAATAAACCTCCGATTTTTAACCAATGCCCCAAAAGCCCAAGTTTTGCTGTTCGTAGTATTTGAAATTGTTTACTACAAAGAAAGGAATGCTTACATTCAGCATTTTATCTCAATATTTTCAGATGTTTTATCTGTTTTTTGTATGCTATCTGTCTAGATCAGCATTGTTGAAGATTTTCAGCAATTGTTGTGCCGTGAGATTCTCGTTGTGCTATATTTTTTAATTCCTTTTTTATTTTCGGTCCATTCTCTGGTTGAAGTTTATCTAAGAACACTCGACAAGCATAAAACTAAAGCCCATTAAACAATTTCCATAACAAGGCCTTGATTTCCCTATCCGAAAGGGCTTTGGAAACATTTAGTCAAAAGCAGAAAATGCTGATAATGAATATTTTTCTTCTTTGTCCAAATATTCTCTTTGCTAGGTTATACACAAATGCAAACCATTTTTATGATACCGATACATACATGTACATTATTTGTCATCTGTGGCAGCTTTTGAATGGTATAGCTCTTTCAATTGCCCATTTGGGAAAGGGAAAAAATGCTAATCAATTACCACACCATAGCTATTTTGACTCATTTAAGGATAATGGCTATGTAAAACATTTTGGTAAATGAAGAAAATGCCTGTGAAAAGTAATTTCTTCGCTTACCACAATGTTTTCTACCCCAAAAGACAGAAAATGTAACATTTCATTCACTTGGAATTATCATCTGCAACCTCTCCGAATTTGGAACGGTCTAAATTTTACCTTCTGATAATGGCTTAAAGGGCGAAGGTAACAGATGGTCTAATTGCAAAAAATGAAATCTTTTGAAAAAATATGCAAAACTTTTGTGTTGACCACCTCGGGATGGTTAATAATATGCGATTCAGACAGAGAATGAGCCGAAATTACAAGACAGATAGCTGAATTTAGGGAGAATCCAAGCCTAAATTCAACCCCATCACTGATGGGGTTAGAATTATTTTCAAATTGTTGCGCATGCGCATACAGCGCGGACCATGATTCAAACGAAATTCATACTTAAATTTCAATATGACGTCATCATGTATGTTGTGACGTCATTTAAGAAAGTCGCATGTCCTATTGTTTTGACCTACTTTCGACATCGCTTCATGAATTTGGTATCAAATTGCGAAAAAATGAGTCGTTGCTTCAATAGTTTCTCGTAATCATTTAATCAGGTCATATAAAGCTTAAGAAGTGTACATTTCGTTTGTATTTGACAATTTTTGGGTCCAAATCTGGGAAATAGTAGCTTTAAATGTCAAGACTGGCTACCTGTCCAAATACCCAAGGGCATCCTTTAGGCCCTCTACGACTGGACTTGTATACGAATCCCGTCTCATTCAAAACATACTCCCCTAGATCTAGTTCACAGTGTGTAAGGTCATCTGTAAGAGATAAAAGATGATTAAGGCTGTCTCCACCTAATGAGATTCACACGACACCGACATTATTCGGGCGACGTCGTTATCATTCGGCGATGGAACGTTCCATCGCCGAATGTTCACGACGTTGCCCGAATAAGTTCAGACGCGCAACGAATGTTAACAACTTCGAAAGAAAAACCTCGACGTCGCGTGAATCTCATTAGAGGTGGACTACCGTAATTGATTGAGAAAAATGCATCTTTCAACACTGTTTCAGTAAAATTGCGGTAGCTGGTGCACCTGCCATGGTTAATCTTGGTGTTGATGACAAACTATCGTGTATATGTTACACACATGCTCACCTAGTTCAGGGTGACATCTTTAATCTTTTCCCAAACAAGGCCTAGTTTTGACGCCCCTAATAGGAAAGGCTTCAGAAAACACTGAATCAAAAGAATAAACTGCTGATAACCAGCAATTTCTCCTTTTATCTCAATATTTTCTATGCCATATTTTACACAAAGTTTATCTTAAATAACTTCCATTTGGTCATTTGTGGCAGTTATTCAATTTGGCAACCCTAAAATTTTGTTGTTTTGGAAAGCGTTTGAATACCGGTATATTATTAGTCCTTCTCATATTGTTCATGGCATATCTCTGTTGTGACTCGGTCTTTTGGAAGACAACATAGACTAAGATTAGCCTGCACATTTGTGTAGTCTGAAACAATTTCCTTAAACCATATTCTGGATAAAATTATTTCAAAAGTTGAATTAGGATAACATTTCATACATTTTCGCATCATTGTTTCAAATTACAAAAAGAAATGCTCATTTTTACTTCATTGTTTTTGATCATTTTTAAGATGTTACCTATTAAATCATAATATGAAAATAAGGCAGAGCCTCTAACCGGGGTTAAGATATAGGTCTAGTAGTTGTTATTTTCTATCATATTCATGCATTTGCAAGGACGGATCCAGGATTTTTTTTTTATATTATATTTGATTTGAATCGAATAATAATAGAATAATCAAAACTCACCCTTGCACCACGGGTTAAACAGAATGGTGATGCCAGCTTTAGTATCGAAGTTGAAATTTTTATCTTTCTTCTCCGTTTTTGTCCGTATGAACACCCTCCATTTCCCAACGCAACAATCCGGCGGTATGAATAGCTGAAAAATGCATATAAGCCGAGATCTGGAAAAGGGTCATTTAACCCATTACCACACAGTGACTCTTTTTGACTCCCCAAAAGATAATGGCTTTGGAAAACCATGTGGAAAATGAAGAAATTGCTTGTGACAAGCAATTATTACTTCATTTCCCACAATGTTTTCTACACAAAACAACCAAATATGTAAGATTTTATTCATTAAGAATTGTCGTCTGCAAAATCTTTGAATTTGGACTAGTCTAAAATTTTGCCGTTTGGTAATGGGTTAAACCTTTCCCAGACAAGACCTGGTTTTCACGTCCCTGATATAAAAGGCTTGGGTAAACTTTGAGGCAAAAGAAGAAAATGTTGATATCAGCATTTTCTTCTTTTGCTTCAATATTTTCCATGCTATATTGTCCCAAAAGCCCATCTTTTTCAACATCCATTTTGTAGTCTGCAACAGCTTTCAAATTAGACAACCCTAATATTTTGTTATTTGGGAAAGGACTAAGGCATATAAGAACAGCATGAATCCTGATCAGCCTGTGCATATGCACAGTCTGATCAGAATCCATGTTGTTCTTTAATAACTTATTCTTGACCTATAGTATAGATCCCTATTGAACTGTATAAGAATGCAGGCTGGTCTTGAAACTCAGTTTGCTTTACGGGCCTTTTTCCCAGATCATGGCTGCATAATTATCCTTCATATTATGTAATTAAAAGTACCTATGTAAATTCATTGACATGGTGTGGTGTTAACCACAGGGAATCGAAAATACCTATCTTTAGTCACAGGATTTGATTTTGGTCAGAAATCAGTCTAAATATGCCTAGAAAGGTATGATTCGATTCCATGTGGCCCTTTTTTTGACAGAAATTACAGGCTTCAGTTTGTTTCCTAGATATAGTTTAGTCAAATGTTCTTTATGTATATATCCGGGTACTAAGATTTATGTTTCTGATGGATATTATGCTATTTGGCGAATATGAACATGAATATACCTTGTGTTATGTCAGAGCCATATGCAAAATAAATAAAAAAGGTAAATGTAATTGCTAAGTTATGTCTTTAAACCTTCTACCACGCAATGACGCTTGAGCAACGCCTACAAAAATACTTGGGAAAACATTATGGAAAATGGAGAAAATGCTGGTGACAAACACTTTCTTCATTTTCAAAACCTTTTCCTATCCAGATTTTAGCGGAAAACACCTCTTTGGGGAGCTTAATCCGTCTATGATGGCTCTTGCTTGATCTGAAACATCTTCGCAAGCCAAGGGTTCTACCTCCACTTTGTTCCTTACGACGTAAGGAACAAAGTGGAGGTAGAACCATTGGCTTGCGAAGATGGATCTGAAATGGTCGATTGCAATACCGGAACGCTGGTGACTAATCTTTAGATGGGATCAAAATGAATGACCACGACGACGAAAATTTAGTGATGTATAAAGCAGGGAAAGCAAAGCAAAAATCTGAACATAACAGGTAAGAAAGAAACTTTAGTAGGAAACAAAGACAATGCTTATCATCAGCATTTCTTCTTCTCAATCGACATTTTTCAAAGCTGACTCTACGATAGATTTCGAAGGCAGGTGATGGCTGTGACCAGCACTCAGTGCGCCAAATCTGCTGAACTTCGATTTTATGTTGCTAAATAAAATATAGATTTGCAAATTTAATAATCAAGTGATAAGCAAATTAACGCGAATCTTTGATAATTTCACCAAAGGCAACAGCTTTTCCCAATTAAGATCTGTTTTGACAACCCTTAGAGAAAATCTTTGGAAATCACCGAAATATAAGACGAAAGTGCTGATATTCAACATTTATTATTTGACGATCAAATAGTATTTTATTTGGTCGTCAAAAAATAGCATTTTTATTGTAAACTGTTTCAAAAGATCCATCGCATCCTGCAAATTCCTGGTATCTCTATTCCAAACCTCAAATTGGTCAAGTATTAAAAAACTATTTTTCAAATTATTATTATAAAATGTATAATCTATCTAATACATAATACCTATAGATCTATACAATTTTAGAGTAGACTGTATATCACATGAATGCGGTTTATTTTTCAACAAAAGTCGAGAAACCTTCCTAAAAACAAACAATCAAAAGAAAAAAATGGAGAAAATAAGAGAAAAACGTTATGTCTCGACTTTTTTCTTTCTCTGTCTCAATGGACCACAAGTAAAAAAATTGCTGTAATGTACAGCAAAATGAATTGTATCGCGCTTAAAAAATTATACCAAAGTACTGAATGGTACAAGTGTCTGGTTAAGTCAACATGCAGTGAAAACCGAAACAGGATTGCATGTCAGCATATGCTGGTGCTAGATCTAGTCTATTTTTGTGTGTTCAGCCAGATTATACATTAATCAAACAACATAGGAGGGGAAGTAAGCAAATACAAAAGTGTTAAATGTTGCAGTTGAATAAATGGGGATTAAAATTAACTTAAACAAGAAAAGAAACCGAATATTTCAGCATGGAATTAGGACCAAGATGGTCCTGAATCGTTTCTCCGTGAAATTATTCTTTGAAAAAAAAGAAGGAAAAAAAGACACACACAAATAAATTGAAAGTGCACCATAGTAACCACAGTTCACTATGAAAATATTTTTCGAAAAAAAAAAAAAAGAAAAGAAAACAAAAACAATTCGAAAGGCTCCATGCAAGGAAGATTCCTGTTAGATTCCTATGTTAGAAGATTCCTGTTTGAATCTTGATTGAAACTGGCCTAGTAATTTTGGAGAAGTTTTCACATGAACGCACGCCGGAAACAGGACCGTGGCATAAGCCCCGCTAGCCTTTGGTCAGAATAGGTAAAATACTTTAATTAAATAGAAAAAAGTACTTGTTTATCCATTAGCCTTCTGAATATAAAAATCGTATCAAGTAAATTTTCCAAACCGGAACATTTTGACCACTATAGCTTATTTGTTCTTCGTATAATCATTCAATAGAGAACAGACTGTGTTGAATAGATCAGAGTGCACGCTAATCTTAGTCTATGGAATCTAAAAATGCTTTGATAACAGCAGGAATAGGAAACGTTTATGATAACAGACATAGATGAACGAACGCACAACAGCCACAATGCCACGGATATGATCCTTATTACTTTTGCAATAAATTAAATGTAAAAAAGATAAATACAGAAATGCCATATAAAGTGACAACTACCAGCCGCTAATGTTTAGGATTTAAGCTGTAACACAATACAAGCAATACCATGAATATGTCTCAATAATTCACCCGGCAGATCATCTCTGCCAGGTCATAAATCGGGACCTATATTTGTACTTATCACACACAAAAAATACAAAGAACGAGCGACACATACGAGGAGATTTACTAGAGTGCAACAAAAAGTACAGGACTAAAGTTTTGATTGTGGCGGCGAATTGATTGCGCATAAAGTATTCTTTTGAACGGTTTTGAAATCCATCCAGTCAAAAATTGTTGAGACATTAAAATTGGGTTGTTCGTTTATGTGAAAACCCCTAACAGTTTGTAATTTTTAGAAAAAAAAATGAGAAAACCTATTTGTTCTACTAGTTATACACATGCCTATTTAGTTCAGACGATCCCTTGAAATTATGAAATCGAATCATCCATAATTGTACATGCAGTGTTCATTCAATACTTACCGGGTAAGTCTTTTTCGTGCTTTGATTTCTTAGGAAGCGATGCAGTGAATCGGATAGGCCATGGGCAAACCGAAAGTAGGAATTCACATTGTAATGCAATTTTGAAAAACGCTTGAGAAAACCCATTTGTTCTACTAGCAATATACATATCTAGTCAGATAATACGATCCCTTGTAACAATGCAAGTTGACCAGTCCAAATTCAACATGTAGTGGTCATTCAATAGTAAGGTACTTCTCGTTCTTTGATTTCTTATTGCGATTCGAAATGGTACGGTTGGGTTAAAAAAATTTGATGCGATGAAAATTCAAAATTAAGAAGTTTGGGCTGATATGAATCTCCTTTGCGCCACCGCAAGCTCATTTTCGCACGTGAGTATAGCCTATGAAAATCGGAACTAATACAAAAACCAGACACTTTATGTTCTAACATAAACATTATTGATTAGATATGTTCTTACAATACATGAATATAGCAATTTAATGCAATAAAATTCATGATTTAGGAGTTTATGCTGATTTGAATCTCCTTTGCGCCACCGCAAGCTCCTTTTCGCCCGTGAGTATAGCCTATGAAAATCGGAATTAATAAAACAAACAGACACTTTTTTCTAAAGAATACATAATTATTATTGAATAGCTATGGTCTAATAATACATAAATATTACAATCAATTGTGACGAAAATCTATGATTAAAAAGTTTATACAGATACAAATCTCCTTTGCGCCACCCAGCTCCTTCTCGCCTGTGGTTAGCATATGAAAATCGGAATTTATACAGAAAACAGACACCTTTTGTCAAAAAAATAAACATTATGGATTAGATATGATCTTAAAATACGTGAAAATTACAATTTAAATGCGATAAAAATTAATGATAAAGGAGTTTGGGCTTATATGAATCTCCTTTGCGCCGCAGCCAGCTCCTTTTCGTCCGTGAGTAGCCTATTAAATCGGATTCAACACAAAAATCAGACACTTTATGTCCCAAAACAAAGATTACTGACTAGATTTAATCGTAAAATACACGAATATAACAATCTAATGCGATAAAAAAATCATGATTAAGGAGTTTGGACTGATATAAATCTCATTTGCGTCACCTTCATGTCCTTTGCGTCCTTTGCGCCAAAAACAGGTCCATTGCGTGTTTTAGTCCAACCCGAAATGGTATGCATAAATTCGTTGCATTTAAACGGATAGGAAAAATACATGTCCACCATGGGCAAACCGGAAGTAGGGACTTTCCATTGCTATGCAAAGTATAAAACTATACTAGAATTTCGTTTACACGAATTTTCAGCGTGGTCTGAGATTAAACGAACTTCAATGTATACTTATAGTACTGCTTGAAAAATTATACCGTGTAAACAGTTTATGTGTAGGTTATATATACGACTTTCAAGTACAAATAATTATCGCTCATGACGTAATTTCTAAAATTAGAATATGTATACCACAATATGTATCGCGCCATAGGCGCGATACAATTAAACATGTTATATATGATTAAGTGACTATTATCTGATACATTTTATCACTTATCACCCTCTGCCTGATCCTTACACGAGCGAGCCTGTACTTAAAAAAAGTTAAAAAAAAAGCTACTCTGAAAAGCTGAAAGCATATACCCAATTGTAATCCAATGTGTGTCTACTTCTTAAAAACCTTTTGGTTGAAGTATCATTTAAAACCTTGTATATGATCTTATCATGATCTAATCATCTGAAAAATAAATAAAAAATAAAATAAAAAAAATGAAAATATATCGAAGATCGTCGGTATTATTACCAAACATCATAACCCTAGCTTAAATCAAGCTGTAACTACGAGGTTTTGCAATAACACCGAAGAAATGTCACATGACTCCCAGATATGAAAATTTCTACTAACCTCCACCGTGATTGTTTTGCCCTCTGCCAGAAGATTTGCACCCCAGTCAACACCATGGTCCTTCTTTGCTTTCTCCGTGAGTGGAACTAACACCTCTGTCTCCTTACTAACATTCGCTATGTCGCCTGTAAAGAGTATTTCAGTGATCAATTCCTTCCCACATGGCAAATTTCGGACTGTTCCAATTTAACCTAATGATAACTAAATGGTAAAACTTTAGACTGCTTCAAATGTACGGATGTTGCAGACAACAAAAATTGTAAGTGAACCAGATGTTATAATGACTTGGTCTTTCGGGGAAGAAAACATTGTGAGAAATTAAGAAATTGCTTGTCATAAGCAATTTCTTCATTTGCCACAATGTTTTCCAAAGTCAATATCTTGAAGGGAGTCAAAAAGTGTCATTGGATGTGAATCGGTTTAAAGCTGCTATAGAGCATAACTGCGTATTATTCTCGGAAACGCAGGTGCTTCACTACAAAAGATTTGCACCCCAGTCAATACCATGGTCCTTCTTTGCTTTCTCCGTGAGTGGAACTACCACCTCTGTTTCCTTACTAACATTGGCTATGTCGCCTGTAAGAGTATAAAGAATATTTCAGTGATCCATCCCTTCCTAAATGGCAAATTTCGGACTATACCTAATTTACCCAATTCAAAACGAAAATTTTTACATCGCTCCAAATTCGAAGATGATGCTGACGAAAAGTTCGAGTAAATTAGGTTCAACATGATTTTGTCTTTTAGAGAAGAAAACTATGTGGGAAATGAAGAAATTGCTTGTCGCATCACTGTTTTCTCAAGTTACCTATAAATGAATAAGAAATATCATGAAAGGGCTGAAAATGACCTTACCTATCCTTAGCTTGATACTCAGGTCATCTATTTTCTTCTTGTATGGGCGATTCAGGGTTATTTTCATCGTCATGGAATCTCCTCTTCTTACAATACATTCTGGAGCAAGCTGCACTTTCTTACCGTCCACTTCTCGTTCTCTGAGATCCTTTTGTGTGTGTTCATAACGGTCGGTTCTGGTGAAAAAATATGTCCCATTTCAGCAATATCTTTAGTGTGTTTCAAATTGAAAGACCAAGATTAGAGTACTTTCATTTTCAGTCACACAATTCAATATCTACATGTATAACTTCAGACTTACATATTGAATATTCGAATGAATGTTACCTCATTAATCTTTGCTTTTTGATAGAACTATTTAAAGTGAGAAGGACCGGAAGATGTTGTGTGGTATGCAGATAATGGTAAAGTGCAGAGAAAGGTGGCTGCATAGAAAAGCAAATTTTGTAAAATTTGCTTCCCAAAAAGGAAATAGCAACAAAAAGGAACGCAGGCTCATTATTCGTAAAGTTCTGTGAACGAGTCAAAATTATACACAAACAGTTTTGATTGAATTCGTATTTGTAAAACCGACTGTGAATGAAAGGTTTGAAACGTGGTGTTCGAATTCAAAGACTGTGGAGAAAAAAAATACCATTTTCTATAGATCTTATTAACATTTTCTCCCTTTTCTGATTTATACATTTGCTTTTATACATAGACTTTCGCGAAATATATCGCATCTTTTTTGTCGTCAAATGTCTCGTCCATTTTGTCGATTTTGGTTTTAACTCTTTCCCAAACGGCACAAGTTTAGGGTAACCCACTTCAAAAACTGCCACAAATGACAAAATGGAAGTTATTAAAGATATAATATGTGTAAAATATGGCACGGAAAATATTGAGACAAAAGGAGAGACTGCTGGTTATCAGCAGTTTCTTCTTTTTTTTCAATGTTTTCCCAAGCCTGTTTTATAAGAGACGTCAAAACCAGGTCTTGTTTTGGAAAGGGTTAATATTACTTACTTATGTTTAACCGCATTTTCCTCTATCATAAAATCCACACTTTCAACAGTCAGTGCCTTTGCCAGCTCCTCCTTCGGTGGTTCTGGTTTAGGAGGTGATTGCTCTGAAAACGTCAACAATATCCATAAGGGACCAATTATTATTAAGACCCTTCCCCAAACGACAAAAAATTAGGGTAGTCCAAATTGAAACCTGCATGCAGACGATAAATAGATGTGGAGAAAGATAGGATGTGTTTACAATTCAGCTCAGAAAATATTGAGGAAAAAGAAGAAAATGCTGATTTTGTCTCAATGTTTTCCACAGGAACGTCAAAACCAGGTCTACTTGGGAAAGTGTTAATTAGCACTCTCCCTAAGAATCATGCAGGCTCTATAGAGAAGGTTAGTAGTGACTTTTTCAGAATTAAAAAAATGCTTGCCCAATTGATTCCTATTGTCATAAAAGTTCGAAAGCCGAAAGGAAAGTGCTGTAGCTGTGATGTTACCATGGCAACGGTCAGAGAAAGATTTTCTCCCCAAAGGCAAGATTTCCTGTTTTTGAAACAAGGAAAATGTACATTTTAAAGATATTACATTGTAGTATATATTTACCCTTTGATACACAATCAGTTTTTCTGATTCAGAACTTTTATGCTTATGTTAACTATAAATTTCACGAATGGAAAAGCGAAAATAATTTCACATAATACGTTGCCATGGCAACAACCACAGACTGCTTGATTAAAGCAATAGTTCCGATGTTTTGAAAGAAAATCGACGACGATATATTTTATCAGATCTTACCCTCCTATATCTACTTCGATAACTGCTCCATGGGTAATATCCATATGATCCATAATAATAATAATCGTAAAAGTCATGGGACGAATATTCGTAACCGTCTTGATATTGCTTTTCTTTAAAATCATATAGTATAGTACGGTCAAGATATTATGGCACATGTTTACAAAATTTACATATGTAAACAACACAATTTCAAACTAAAAACCACTATAATTTTACATGTGATGGTTCGACTCTTGCAGGTGTCTCACACCTGCAAGATTCGAACCAACACATACAAAAATGTATTGAAAATTAGGGACTTTTTCCCCTTGTTTACATAGATAAAAATTGTAAACATGTGCCATAATATCTTGGCCAGACTATAACTACATATAAGCTGTAGTAGCGAGGTTTTGAAGAAAATCTAAGATATCTTACCCCTTCTTGATCTACTTCGATTGATGTACCATGGATAGCCGGACGATCCATAATAATAATAATCGTTGTAATAGTAGTTGGACGAATATCTGTATCGCATGGCTTAGTGGGTCTATAAAGAGAAAATGTGCACTTTTACAGAAATATCGAAGGAAAAGAGAAAAAAACATGTTGTGTCGACCAGTTATTACTAGTCCTGGCGTTGGACGAGGTAGACGCACTTCCGTAGTAATGCCACATCAGTGGATCTGCAATGAGAAAAGGAGCTGTTAAGAATTATCGTTGGAAAAAGAGAGCATTTCACATCTCGATCCTGTCTGTCCCGACTTGTGGAAGCTTCTGTAGAAATGTAGCCTAGGTTATAGGATCTGTGAAGGGAGAAAAGTGGCGATTATAGAGAAAATATTGTGGGAAAAAGAGAAGAAACTCGCAATTAGAATTATTCAAAGTCCTGACGTTAGGCCAGGACGAGTTTCCGTAGAAATGTCAAATGGCTTAGTTGGTCTACAATAATCATAAGATGCGTTAACTCTTTCCCAAACAAGACATGGTTTGGCGTCCATAGTAGAAAATGGTTGGTGAAAACATTGAGGCAAAAGAAGAAAATGCTGATGATCAGCACTTTCTTCTTTTGCCTCAATATTTTCTTTTCTGCTTTGTACGCTAATTCTATCTTAATCAATATCCATTTTGTCATTTTTTATCGGTGACAGCTTTCATCTTTGGACAGTCTAAATTTTGGCTGTTTGAGAATGATCTGATATAGAAAATGTCGCGGACGAGCTAACGTAGCAATGTCGCATAACTTAGTGGACCTATAAAGAAAAGGTGGTGCTTGTATAGACAGTTTTGTTGCACCTCGATTTTCCCAAGTCCTGTCATTAGACCTGTACGAGCTTCCGTAGTAATATCGCATAGTTTAGTGGGTCTGTAAAGGAAGAAATGTAGCCAGTATAGAAAAAATATTGTGGAAAAAGAGAGAAATGAAACGCCTTGACAATTATTCCAAGTCCTTTATTAGAACCTTGCGTTTTTTTCTGTACATGTGCTGATATCGCATAATTGACCAAACGCCGACTGTCAATCAAAAACATTGATTAGCAAATGGACGATCACAAAAATGTCATGCCCCAATTGTTCATCGTTGCACGTGGTTTTGTATCGATTTATCGACTGACAATAAAAACAATCGACATACCAATGGCAAAGAATTTCGTGCTTACAATAGACTAGGTTCAACGTTATGTTTTGATAAACCGCGTCGGTGTTGTTATAAAATCTCGTAACTACGGCTTAAATCAAGCCGTAGTTACGAGATTTTATAACAACAACTACGAAATACTACTTTGTTTTCTGAATTTACGTCACGATTAACTGGATAAAATCGTTCCATATTAACGACCACATGCACATTGTTTGCCTTAAATTCTATGTTGGGCGGAGCAATCTGTCGATTGGCGTTTGGTCAATTAAGTGTGTCTGTCAGGTCAAATTATAATCGATCATTTTCAAACATGGAACACTTTTGGACTAGTAATAATTTGAAGGTAAGGTATATGATAAAAATTAACGGTCGTTACCGAACGTAGATTATTTTTCGGTTTTTAACCAAGACAACATTAAGGATTAGACTATGTCACATTTTTCTTCAATATATATGTCAGAGTTTTGGCTTGAGGAAAATGGTTGATGTAATACCTCGGATTTCAACTTGCTCTCGTCCAATTTTATGGTTTGGAGAGGGCAACACTTGTAAACTATAGAATGAAAATGCAAATAATCGCACGTTAATAAATTACATCTCCAATGGGAACGTTGTAAACATTGAAGGTTATTATTGCTTTATTATCGTTTGCAATGTTTGAAAATGTCGTAAGTACAGCTTGTTTAAGCTGTAGTTACGGAATTTTCGAACGAAGCCAACATTATACCGGACTGAATAGGCAGTGCCTGTAATATGATATACAAGCAAACAATAACTCAAGGTTAGCCTGCATAATCACTCGCCTCAAAATCTATGAACCTTTTCGTTACTGAAACGGGTAACATTTAGGCCGTTTATTTTTTCAAAAGTATTGCGCCCTTCATTCGCTCAAGTCTTTCTACCTGTTTAGGGTCTCAAGTGCTGATTCAGCATATCACTGGCGGTGAACTCGGCCAAAGCGATGGACATTTTTTGGCGAACTATGTATTCCGTCGGTGTTGTTATGAAATCTCGTAACTACGGCTTCGATAAAGCCGTAGTTACGAGATTTTATAACAACGTCGACGGTTTGTCAATACAAAACGATAAACCCGGATTTTTTTTAGAACAAATTAATTCTCGTTTGAAAAAAAAAGTGATCTTAAAACTCCCATTTAAACGCAAAACATCTATACCTTGTTGTAGCGAAAAACGTCCCTCGCTTTGGCCGAGCTCACCACCAGTGCGTATAAAAGTGCAGGAAAAAGAGAAGTGTCATAATACAGTGACCGTACTATAGCTGGGATAGATTGATCATTATAACACTCTGCCGTAAAATTCATATATAGCGAAAGAAGAACTGCATCGGGTTTTATTTGACCGATAAAGACTCTATGTAATTATGCTTTGTGTATGCGCCAAAACGTCACGTGGCGTCAAGGCAACGTCAAATGAAGTCATCAATGGCGTCACTTGACCACCAATGCGTTTTCTACTCTGAAAACTAGTTCATGACAGAATTTCCAAAAAATAACACATTTCGAATGTTTAGAGCGTTATAGTGGAGATAATAACAAATTTGGCGGTCTTTATTGCGCAATAAAAACCTCTGTGCTCTGGACTACATGTTATGGCAAATACATCGGCGCTGTGTAGTCCGTCGCACATCGGTTTTTATTCGCGCAATAAAGACCGCTAAACTTGTTATTATTTCATAATTTTATTCACTCGTTCGTCTATCTCAACGCCGAGCCCGGATAGCTCAGTCGGTTACGTCGGAGTCTGTCAATCCAGGGGTCTCGAGTTCGAACCCCGGCTCGGCCAGTATCCATTCTGACATTTGACAAAAGTCATTTGTCTCTCACCAATGGGTGTGAATCATCTATGTGAGAGAGCAGCTGGAGGCTCGGTTTGGATATTGTGGTTGTACTGGTGCGAGAAATACCAGGAACCCACGGTTAGGTGCTTCAGCCGCCGCGATATGACCCTGGTAGTTGAAAACGGCGTAAAACCCCAATACACACTCGTCTATCTCAACAGCCTAGACCCTGAGACAGGATCTTGTAAAACCCCTTAACTTTATGGATGTTCCAATTTTAAAGCAAATTAATGTTGACAAAAGACAAGAGTAGTGTACAATTTAGAAAATATTGAGCCAAAGACGGAAAATGAAATTTATCAGCAATTTCAAGCATTTACATTTCAGGACGTAAAACATGTCTTGTTTGGGGAAATATTACACAAGAAGGGACGCTTTCTGACAATGCGGTATCTATATTTTATGATCAACCGTATGCAAATCGGATCGAAATGTCATTAAATTTGTAGGTGTTCTGTCAATATTTGATCATTAGGTTTTTGTCGTTAATTAACTTAAGCATATACTAGTTTCTGAACCTTTTCCTAAAAAAGATCGGATTTTGACGCCCTCTAAAAGTCCGTAGTGGTAGAAGCGAAGATCAGACAGGATTGTTTAAGCTAATCTTGATCAATTTTGCTCCCTAAAGATACATTTGCCAATTTTCCAGATACCGATTCCATTTTTAATATCGTGGGTTTGAAGAGACAGATTTTTTGTATAAAACAAGGGTAAAAAATCCTCTATTACTTCCTTGCCAATTGATCTGCTGGAACTATGGAGCGCGTCGAATTATTTTTCGTGAACTATTTTTACACTTACCCTACCCATACAGTCCCTAATTTGATGTTTCTATGCAACGATGTTTTCGGCAACAGAGAGATAACAAAAGTAATTACTGAATATCAAGCATTTCGCTTACATGTATCATGTATTATTCGTATCAACCGAATTCCAAATTCATTGTTCATTGTTCAAGTTCATTGTTTAACTACTAGACTAAATATAAATAGATTGATAGACTAGCGATCAAGTGTCAATCTTTGAATACAAATGCATTGTATTTTCAAAATATTGACTTGACCTTAACCTTTATTCTAAAACACAGAAATAACAGCAAACATTTACCGTTTGGTCAAAAGTTAAAGCTTCTTCGTGACTAGCTGTGGTTACTTTAAGACAAAAAAGATGATACTAATTTGTTGTGCTGGCTGATCAGGGCGAAATGTACCTATCTAAAATGTCATAAGTATTAAATGTCATCAATGCATTGTCAAGATCCTTGTTCAAATGCTTTGGGGAAGAGTTTACAGACAGTATTGAAAGATCGAGATACATGTTTCACACATAGGCCTCCAGACAAATGAAAATGGAAAAGACAATTGACCCTTTCCCAAACAAGACCTGGTTTTGACGTCCCTATCAGAAATGGCTTTGAAAAACATTGAGGCAAAAGAAGAAAATGCTGATAATCATTTGTAATTTTGTCCCAATATTTTCCGTGTTATAATTTGCGCAAATCCAATCTTTTTCAACATCCATTTTGTTGCCCGATGCAGCTTTTAAATTGGAACAGTCGAACGTTTTGGCGTTTGGGAAAGGGTTAAATATTGTCTAGTACATGTAAGGTATTCTTCTCTTTATCATTATTTCATGGATACCAAGAAAGGTCTATACAAATTAGTATTGCTCTATTTCTGTGGTGATATTGCAAAACCTCGTAACTCCAGCTTTAATCAAGCAAACTAGAGTTACAAGGTTTTGCAATAACACCGACGATTTGCTACAACTGAAATGCATGCTACAACTGAAATGTATCATAATTCGATGGCTCAGTGCGAAACGGTTGTAACTGCCTAACCAGCTACAACTGCTTTGCACTGAGCCATCGATAGCCCCCCTTTCTGCCAGGTCATTTATCGTGAGGTATATCAGTATTTTCTCCTTTAGCCACTTTGTTTTGCCAAAACCACTCCTATTGCGGACACGAAAACCAGGTCTTGTTCGCAAAAGGGTTAATGTACAAGAAGAAAACATACCTGTTTAGCTGTTCCTGCTAAATCCAAATGTATTAGCTGAACAATTGATCCGCCGATTGAACACTTTGATGAGACCGATATCGATTTTTATGGAGTGAAGAGTAAAAAATACGTTTTGTTTACTTGTTACTAGGGCTGTAATTAGACCCAACACAAATTATTGAGTTTCTATTTCTGATTATAAAATTTGAATGATCTGCAAGGTCGTTCAAATTTCAATGCTTTCCCAAAATGCAAAATAATTATTACCTCGGTATAAATGTTGGCTTTAAAAACCCGTAACTTCAGCCTGTTTTAAGCTGCAGTTACGGGGTTTTTGTTGAAATGCAGTGAATAACTTGCATGAAAACTAATTTTCAAATTCTTTGGTAATAGGTTTAATTTTCAGTATGTTAATGTTTGTATGCCCTTTTCGAAGCTAATCAACCACCAATTTCTCGATTTGTATTAATAATATATACTGAGAGGCAAAAGTAAGTATACACCCTAGTTATTCCACGTTTTCTAATAAAACGATAGATAGATTATACAGGATGTTTAATCGCCACCGAATGTGGTCGTTTATTGATGATGCCTTCTCCGCCTATCCGTCTATCCGATTTTCCTTCCGTTGCGAATGTGTTTTCATAGCATACAGCGTCATCGAAAAAGGAGGTGTAATCAATTAATTAATACAATCATTTACGTTGATACAGACGCTAAGTTTATGAACGGATTTGGATAAAATTTTCACAGAAAGTGCCTTGACATCTAGGATCATGCGAACATGGTTATTGCTTTTCCTTATTACGGTGTGTCATGGCAAAAGGGGACTTGATGCAAACAAGATATCTGACATTATTCCTTCAAAATTTATTGATAGAATTTGATGAAATTTGTGCAAAATGTCCTTAGTCACTTGAGTGAGTGTATAAAGTGTATTATAGTGTAACGTTTCTTTCATTATCATGCTGCGTCGTAGAAAAATGGATCTTAATGAAAAAAGTGGCATATTGATCGATTTCTACCTGCCACCGAAAATTGTGTTATAGTTTTAGAGGAAATTTAACGTTGTGATTTGTTGTGATAAAGAATAAAGAAATCAAATACGGATTAACGGCAATATTTGATGCTACACTAAGTCGCACGTGCAAATTTTGTAAAATCGATATGTAGCAAGAGTATGGGTAGTCAAGTAATTTCAGGTAAAATCTATTAGCACTGTATCATTGGTTGATGGGTAGAAGTAAAAAGTACAAAATTTTGAGCCGATATGATTGAAATTGGAAGAGATATTGAAAAACAAAAAGTGTATACTTTCTTTTGCCTCTCAGTATATAATCTTTTCATAAACTATATAGGCCTTTATACTAACCCATCATTGGTTCTATTTTCGACTCTGCTAGAGATTATGATTTTCAGAATATTTCTTCCTTTCCGTCCATCTTTATGTTCAATATCATGTATCGCATTATTGACCTTTATATTGGACTGATTCAAATTTTGATGGCATGGATAATCAATCTGATGGCCATAATCGCAAATGTGGGTAGTCCAAGTTTCAAAGTCACAGTAAAAGGGATACAACTCAAACAAAAACACTGAGCCGGGAAGAGGGATTGGGTGTTTTTGATGAAAAGTCACGATACTTTTGTAAGATATGGAGTGATGAACTAATGTCGCGTTCATTGAAATTTTAGTCATGTTCTGCAGTTGACGCAATAACGAAAACTATTCTCACTTATTTAAAGTGACATTTCAGAATTTTTTGTCATAAATATTACTTTTATTTTTATCTGAAAGAGCATATTTCCTTATGAAAATTCTGAAAATTTCAAGCCAAAATATTGCACCGTTTACGAGAAATTTATATTTTTGTGTTAAAATTGAACAAATTGTTGTGGACAACAGTTCGGATTTATATGCAATTTATCGATTATGTGTCAACTTTAAATGCGTGTATCTCGCTTACTGGCAACAACTTGAAAAAACCAATAGTATTTATACTCATTAGAATACCCAATCTTAGCATCAAGACATACTTTAAAAAATTGAAATCGGAATGAAATGTCCCTTTAATGCAGAAAACTACAACAACAACACAAAAGAAAATCCACCACGTCTAGCCAATTGACCAAACGCCGACTGTCAATCAAAAACATCGATTAGCCAATGGACGATCAGAAAAATGTCATGCCCCAATTGTTCTTCGTTGCACGTGT
Organism: Fragum sueziense; assembly: GCA_963680895.1. Classification (NCBI taxonomy): domain Eukaryota; kingdom Metazoa; phylum Mollusca; class Bivalvia; order Cardiida; family Cardiidae; genus Fragum; species Fragum sueziense. Next base: position 33,947,386 of record OY804599.1, read on the forward strand.
TATTGTATCGATTTATCGACTGACAATCAAAACAATCGATATGCCAATGGCAAAGAATATTGTGCTAACAATAGACTAGGTTTACTGTATGTTTTGATAAACCGTCGGTGTTGTTATAAAATCTCGTAACTACGGCTTAAGGTAAGCCGTAGTTACGAGTTTTTATAACAACACCTACGAAATACTATTTTGTTTGTCCGAATTTACTTCACGATAAACTGAATAAAATCGTTTTCTATAAACGAACACATGTCCATTGTTTGTATTAAATTCTATGTTGGGCGGAGCGATCTGTCGATTGGCGTTTGGTCAATTTCGGAATTTGTTCCACTTTCTCTGCTCTAAACCGTATTCAAATTGGCCAAGTATTAACGAACATATTGAAAATTTTCTGAAATTCTGAGTCACGTGATTATTCACTGTCATGTATGTGGTTTGAATACCATAGATTTTTCCTGCTAAGACTGTTGAAAGAAAAGAGGAACAAGTTCACAACATTTTTCTTTTCCATTTCATGTTTCATTGTTCAGATGTTATCTTGTACATTCAAACTAAAAATGAATAAATAAATAAATAAATAATGAATGAATAAATAAATGAATAAATAAATAAATAGATACATACATAAATAAATAAATAAATAAATAAATAAATAAAAGATATAGATATGCATACTTCTTTGTCGGAAAGAGGAATCGATATAACAACCAAAGCATGGAATTGTCAATCCGTCGATTCAGTAGTTCGAAAATGGACCTCCTGTGGAAGTCCACGAAACAAATTGGGCCGACTTCGATTGGCAATAGCACGCGCCATCGTTCGGAACATCGCCCCAATCGAACACCAACAGTGCGAGCTATTTCCGTAGCTATAATTATGCTATTAGCTCTAATCGAACAGCAATGGTGCGAGCTATAGTCCGACCAACGGAAAAAGTGTGGTCCGGCCATCCGAGCCTTAACGTCATTCGGAACTCCTCGGATAACAGCGGACCAATTAGTGTCGAGGTAAATAAACGTTTTGATTGGCTGACTCAGAACGGGGAGGAATTCAATGGACCGAACAGCGCTGGTTCCCAATGATGATTCCCGTTCGCGCGAGCTATAGTGCCAAACGAAGTCAGTCTTGGACAGCCCTAAACATTTTGGCCGACTTCAATTGTGATTATAGCTTGAGCTATTGCATTTGGAACGCATCGGACAATTCTAAATAGAGGTATTCCATATGGAACTATTTTAGCTATCGTCCCAATCGAACAGTAATAGTGCGAGTTTTTTTACGACATTTCCGCAGCAATACTCTGACCTCCGGAAAAAGTGTGATCCGACCATCCGGGCCATTACGTCATTTGGAACTCCTCGGATAACAGCGGACCAATCAGTGTTGAATTAAACAAAGATTTTGTTCCATTGAAGTTTCCCAATAGCTCGAACTGTAGTCCCATCCGAAGCCAGCCTGGGTCATTGTTGTAGTTGCCGATAAAGTAACAATGTAATATATACTGAGAGGCAAAAGAAAGTATACACTTTTCTTTTGTCAATATCTCTCTTAATTTTCATCATATCGACTCGAAATTTTGTATAATTTGTTTCTAAGCATAGACCAATGATACAGTGTTGTTAAATTTCAACTGAAATTGCTTGACTATCCTTAATCTTGCTACATGCTGATTTTGCAAACTTTGCACGTGCGACTTAGTGGAGCATCAGATTTTGCTGTTAATCCGTATTTGATTTCTTTATTCCTTATTACAACAAATCACAAGCTTACATTTTCTGAAACATTATAACACAATTTTTGGTGGCATGTATAAATCGATCGGCTTGCCACCTTTTTGCATTAGGGCCCATTTTTCTATGACGTAGCATAATATGAAAGAAACGTGGCACATTAAACACTTAGACAGGTGACTATGAACATTCTGTGCAAATTCAATCAAAATCCGTCAAAAAAATTCGAAGGGGTCATGTCAAATAACTTGTTTGCATCAAGCCCCCTTTTGCCATGACGCATTGTAATATGGAAAAGCACTAACAATTTACGCGTGGTACTAGGTGAATAGGAACTTTCTGTGAGAATTCAATCCAAATCCCTTCATAAATGCAGGGATGTGTCAACCTGAATGATTGAATTAATTAATTGATTAAGTCTCCTTTTTCGATGGCGCTATGCGATATGAAACAACCTTCGAAACGGAAGGAAGGACATACAGACGAATAGAAAGAGAAGGTTACATCAATAAATGACCACCTTCGGTGTAATTTAAAAATCGTACATAGTCTATAAATCATTTTCTCAGAAAACGCGGAAGAACTAGGGTGTATACTTATTTTTGCCTCTCAGTATATATACGAGCGTAGTATGTAAATGAAGGAAATTGCAAAAAACAAGCAGTTTGTCTCCTTTTCATACTACATTTCAATGGCTATTATAGATTGGTTACCGTCCATTAAAAACTGCTAAGTGTTTTGCAACGTTTATCGACGGGTACCTACCGCATTTTACAATTTTGTTTAAAAATTTGCGGGTTCGACACGGGTGACCCGAGTTTCATATGAACATCCTCGGATTCGACGTTAGTGACATCATTTCAACCTTTTGACCTCGACTGTACTAACCCTGGACCAGGCTGGTGCTACTCGGGTTCCTAGGTAGCACTAAAAGGCAAACAATAACAACAAAAGTCAAGTGCAAATGAAAAAATCGTGAATGTGAATTAATTAGAAAAAACATTTTTTTTTTTTTGTGTCTTATAATAATTATGATCTGGAGTGTTTTTGCAAGGACTATCATTATGTCAACTGATTTGAATTTATAGTTTGCATTTTGTGGCCATATTTTTGAATCTGCTAAACACGTGTATTTTAGTATTTGTTTACGCCCGCCAATCGATAGGTGTGTTCCCGGAACGTCGAATCGATTTTCTTACCTATAGGGGATTAGGGGGCACGATACGGGGTAATGTCGATTAGATATTTGAATATCTATGAAAGTTAATTGAAATAAAATATGATTGATGATTATTGAAACTGAAATATGAAAAAAAACATCAATATCTAGTAAAAATGTTTTGTTTTATTCATATATTTCTTAAGTAGTTGTAAATCAACAGTATCTCAAAAAATGGGGGGAAATGCTTTAAATTGAGATATTACATATATAATTTAATTGAAAAAGAAAATATGAAAAATATATCTATATGTAGGAAAACTGATTTTATAATTTAATGGAAAAAAGAAAATATGAAAATATCTATATGTAGGAAAACTGATTTTATTTATATATCATTTAGTAATTATGAAATAAAGATTATCTGTCTAAACTGATAAAGAAAGATTATTTAAATTGAGATTTTTAATTTATATTTAATGGCAAAAGAAAGTAGATCTAATTCTTTGAAAAAATCATTTAATTGTTTCGAAATTATTGTACTTTAAAGAAGATGGAAGACATCGGACTGAGGCTCCAACCAGCAACCGCCCTCCTTGATTTTGAGGCTGCTGCCCATGGCGCCATTAGAGATTCAATGCCTGGAATCACTATACAGGGGTGCTTCTTCCGTTATACCCAGTGTATTTGGCGGTGAGTACAGGCGACGGGACTGCAGAACGAGTACAGAGACAACCCTGACGTGAAGAAACTGGTACGACGAGCAGCAGTATTACCACTTGTCCCACTCGACGCCATGTGGTTCCACACTTTAGAAGACAGAGACGACGACGATATTACTGACATTACAGAAGCTTTTACGGACTACGTGACAGAACAGTGGGTGGAAGGCGACCGACGTGTGTGGAACCACTTTGGTACTGTCGGGCCTAGAACTACCAACAACCTCGAGGGATGGCACAGCAAACTGAAGAAGATGACCACGTCCCATCCGAATATCTTCAACGCCATCCAGATGTTCAAAGACATCCAGAACGCCAACGATATCAACAGAATACAGAGATCTGCAGGTGGAACTATCCGTCCCCGCGCTAAGCGCTACATGAACATCGACAGACGTCTAAGAACACTCAAAGACAGATACCAGGCTGGAGATTATGACTTGATAACCTACGCTGACTTGGCTTCTCCATCTAGAGTGATGTAATTCGTGATATTAATATTGTGATATTGAAATAATTATATGAGCATCAGCTGATAGTAAATTTTGCAGTGATTACAGTAAACATGGATTTTAATGATAATTTACCCTTTCCCAAACAAGAACTTGTCTTCATGTACCTAAAATTCAAAATTAGGAAAATATCGAAGCAAAAGAAGAAAATACTGATTATCAGCATTTTCTCCATTTTGGTCAAGATTTTCTGTGCTATATAATTATATTGTACACAAATCATGTACTAGTAGTCACCATCATCAATTTTGACTTCTACACTTAAAGACACTTCCAACGCAACACTTACATTTTTCATCATAATTAAATAAATAATGAAGTATATTTTATGAAATTTTCAGCGAATATAAAACAACTACGTTTACATGTTTTCTGTAAATTTCATAAAAATCGATTGATCCGAACATAAAAAATATTTAGTTTTTTCACCAAGACTCAAATATGAAAAGTCACAAAACCCCAGGCAATTGCAGAATTCAATAGCATCAAAGCAGGGTCACCAAATCATGCTCATATCTCATACCACTGCTTCATAAGATTTGATAACATGCTTTCATGTGCGAAGCAATGCTAGAATTCAATTGCACCTATTTTGTTTAAGAAATAATCTCTTGTACGTGTCAGCATTGCACAAAATCATCGAATTTGCTACCAGACATTGGTTTTTCGCCCTTTTGCTCCAAAAAAATGTCAACAACTGGAACAGGAACTTAAAAGAGACGAGTTAAGAATGATCCCGCAAAGATTCATCATCAATTATGCTTTATCATTGAGAAGGGGATGTCTTCGTGTCATTTAGGTCCATGACGGACATACAGAATGTTAACAGAATGTCCTGAACTTTACTGCTGTTGCATGAATAACGGGAATTTACGTTATCAGCTAAAACAGCTTTTTTGCGACTTTTTGATTTCTAGTCATATTATATGAATTGCAAATTCAATAATTTCTACTCAATATTTCTTTTTGAAAATTACAGATATTATGCAACTGTGAATGAATTAAATTTGTTGAAAATTTGATGAAAAACGGTTTATCAAATTTCAAGTTATTACCAAAAAGGTAAGTGTTGCGTTAGAAGTGTCTTTAAGTGTACATCGGCTTTTAATTTGGACAAGTTCAAATAGGCCTAGTTGCCGTTTAGGAAAGGTTGAACAGAGATAGTTTCTATAATTCTTTAAATAGTTTCAAGTATATTGGTTTCATCCATGATCGGCAAAAAAATCTAAAAATGTCACACTATAAACGTGTATTTAACGTGGTTAGAAAAAGGAAAAAATCCAGTGACAGCGCATTTTTCTTGTTGGAACAAAACGTTATTTTTTTCAACAGGTCTTAACCCTTTACCACATTGTGACTCTTTTTGACTCCCAACAAGATAATGGCTTTTGAAAACATTGTGGAAAATGAAGAAATTGTTTGTGACTCGCAATTTCTTCATTTCCCACAATATTTTCTTCACAAAAAGACAAAATATGTAAAAATTTCATTCAGTTTTAATTGTCGTCTGCAACATCTTTGAATTTTGAGGAGTATAAAAGATTGCCATCTAGTAATTGGCTAAATAAAAAATATAAATATATGTATACATGTACTTTAGATGTAAAACGATAAATAAATTTCTGTCAAACGAAATTAAAAAATATTCTTACTACATGACGTATATTTCTTCTTACTATAAAAGTCACTCGACAATCAGCCCCCCCCCTTTCAATAATTTCCCCCTTCGGGTAGCCCCTTTTCACACATTTATAAAAGGTGCGATTCGACGTTCCGGGAATAAACCAATCGATAAAATCGTTCACATGGATTGCCCTCTGCGCATGCGGGAATTATTTTTAGACAGTCATTTCCGGATTGAACTCACCCTCAAGTGCTATGTAGGCCTACATTCTTCCTATCAATTAAAACGTTTGAAAGCGTATGCCTTTCAAACCCAGGGAGGATTTAGCAAGTACATCGTCGCTTTTTGACAAAAAACTCGTAACTTCAGCTAAAAACAGACTTCAGTTACGAAATCTTAGTTGAAAAACATCGATATGATAAAGTCGGAAACAAACCAATGATTTCTCAATATTGTATTTTATTTGAATAAAGCAAAAGGAGAAGAAACTTAACTAAAATGAAAATATAAAAAAAGTAATTAATAAAAGCATAAATTGTACAAATAAATCACATGCTACTTGATTATACTAGGCATAACACAAAAAAAAGGTTATTCAAATAATATTAGCCCTTTCCCAAAGGTCAAAGTTTTGGGGGTGTCCAATTTGAGAGCTGTTGCATACGACAAAGTATATGTTATTAATATATGTAAGTGGTAACAAGTAAAATTAGGCAATTTGCTTAATGCCTAGGTAATAAGCTATTGCCTAAGGCAGTAAGCTTAATGCCTAATTCACTCTAGGGGCATTAAGCTTAATGCCTGTTTTAAGCTTAATGCATGGAAAAAATAGTCAGGCATTAGTCTTATTGCCTAACGATAAAATATGAAATATTATTTGAAATTGAACATTTTTTTTTTTTTTCAATCTTTATTTATCCAATTTGTACAATAAATAATGCATGTCATATAACAATATATATAACAAATTAATGGAATTTCTTAAATAGCATGCATGGTATTGTTTTAATACATTGCTAGCGAATCAAAAAAATAATTATCTATGCTTCAAATCTATGAGGAAAGAGTGCAGTAGGAAAAGACCATAGAAGAAATAGATCTATTTTCTGATATGGGTCTTTAAAACATTTCTGTTCTAGCGTTTTTTAACTATTATATTGAAGATTTCCTCAATAATTATGTCTTCTAGCAATGGATTAAAACATTCAGATTATACTATCTAGTAGTACATTGATGTATGATTTTATAGTTACCTCGAGCATGTGTAGCTTTACATAATTAATGAATAAGGATAAACAAAGATATATGCTAATTAAAGATAGAAATAAAGAATGTTAGATGATCTTATTTCTTAAGCTTTCATGTATGTTTTGTTAAGTTCTCTGTGCCATCCTCCTAACAATTGCCCAGTTTATTTTAAGCCGTTCTTTATTTCTTGTTTTATCGATTATTTCGATCGTTAGCTTTAAGAAGTTTAAAAATCCGTTAACAGATGGGTTAGTCTTTTTTAATTTACGCATATAGATATACTTTTTGTATTCTAAACATAATATATCAATATTTGATTTATTATTGCACCCTAACATCACATCTATACTGTTTAGATGAAAATTGGTATAAAAATCGTTGATACTTAGGTTTAGCAGATGGATTATCGGCTTTACCTTAACACAGTCATAAAAAAGGTGTAAAAGAGTCTCTTCATTTGACTGACAAAAGGTACATAGGTCATCATCAGTGATGGCCATTTTTTTTAAAAGAGAGTTCGTTGGAAGTATCCGGTGAGATATCCTTGTTTGAAACCATTGCGTGTAAGTATCATTAGTTAATTTGAAAATTTTGGAGTAAATAGTTTTCCAGTCTGTGTTAAAATGATTGTAAATTGAAAGCCACTTAGTTTGACTTGTTGGTTTTTCATCGTTTATTATTAACGTTGAATAGATGTTTTTGTTCATATTGTTTTTTGTGATCAATGGAAAGATAAAACAAGATGCACATGGGTTATGTGCTGTAAATAGCTTCGAGTTATCAACTTCAAAGTTTTGTTCTCTTACGAAAGCTTTAACTGCATTTCGAATGCTGTAAAACTCTAGAAAAAGCAATCTACCTTTTACGTGATCTTTTATATCTTGATAATTCTTAAAACTGCCATTTTCAGTCAGAATATCTTTAACGAATCTTACACCGTTTTGATAGAGACAATCGTTATAGACAAACTTTGAATCTATTGTAATTTTGTCGTTGTAAAAAAGCGGGAAATGTAGAACTTGAGTCCAATTTTCTAGGACAAACTTTTCGGTGTATGAAATATAAGCTCTTATAACATCAGCCCAAAAGCTATTATTTATGGTCTTAATAATGTGATCACCGAAATACTTTCCAGTATTAAAAAGTTTATCTATATCAAATAAAGTATTAGCCAATTGGTAGCATAAACTATCTGGGTGTACAACCATATTCTTTAGCCACTTTATTTTCATAGTTTTGATAAAGCAATTAATATCAGGAAATCTTAACCCACCGTCTTCATAATCTTTAATTAATATCGAAGTTTTAATTTTCGGCCGTCCGTCCCAAACATAGTCTATAAATAAATCATTCATCTCTTTTAAAAAGTCTGATGTTGGTGTTGGTAAGCTGATAAAAAGGTGGTTCATCATGGGTAAAAGAAGAGACTTTATGACAGTTATACGCCCTATTGGTGTTAATTTCCGCCTTTTCCAAAATGTTATACAGTTTTTTATGCTTTTTAACTTTGGATAAAAATTCAAATTTATCATCTTTCTTAAATCAACATCAAATAGTATACCTAAAAGTTTAAATTGTGTTTCACCCCACGATAATTTCCATCTCGTTTTAATGGATCGGGTGCTGTATTTCAAAGATCCTATCCATATAACTTTTGTTTTGTCAAAGTTGACGTTTAAACCTGATAATTCAGAAAAATGGTTGAGTATGTCTAGAACTGAATGTAGCGATTTATCTTTCCCGTCTAGAAGGAGGGATGTGTCATCTGCAAATTGTGAAAGAAGAAATTCTTTGCCATTAACATTTATACCAGAAATGTCTTTGTTTGATTTTATCATTAAGTTTAAGACTTGCGAACATAGGATGAAAATATAAGATGAGATCGGATCGCCTTGTCTGCATCCTCTTTTTACGTGGAAATTCTCGGAAATAAACCCGCTTAGCTGTACTGACACTTCGGTGTTGTACAGAAAAAGTTCGATCCACTTTTGAATAGAGTCGCCAAATTGAAAAAAGGAGAAAGTTTTCTTAATAAATTCAAATGATAAGGAGTCGAAGGCCTTTTCAAAATCAATAAGCATTAAAAGTCCGGGTATTTTCTTTTCTTCACAAAGTTTCATAATATCATATAATAATCTGGTATTTTCGCCTATATATCGACCTTGTACGAAACCTGTTTGGTCGGGGGAAATGAGATGATCTAATGTTGATTTTAATCTATTAGCGATTGAACCAGAAGCTATCTTATATATGACGTTTAATAGTGTTATTGGTCTCCAATTTTTTAAATATTGTTTTTCTTTATTTTCCTTTGGAATACAAGTGATAGTGCCAAGTTTTATGTTTCGAGAAAAACAACCAGTCATGTATGCATAATTTAACGATCTTACAACAAAATGACCTATTTTTTTCCAGAATACTTTATAAAAATTTGATGTGAAACCATCGCATCCTGGGCTTTTATCATTTTTCATTTGTTTTAAAGCTTTCGATACTTCATTGTAAGTAAGTAAGCCTTCTAAAGATTCTGCTTGTTGGTGATTTAATTTATTATATTCAACATTTCGGAATTCTCTTTCTAGGTTAATATCTGTTTTATGTGGACGTTCATTGTATAAGTTTTCGTAAAATGTTTTAGTTTCTTTCAAAATTTCAGTTTGAGAGTATATTCGAGAACCGTTTTCTTTTTCAATAAAGGGTATGGTTTTGTGTTGTTGATATCTTTTTTCGAGATTGCAAAAATAATTCGTAACTTTTTCACCTTCATCAATCCAGTTCGATTTTGATCGTATAAAAGCGCCTTTTAATCTTAATTGTCTGATCTCATTTAGTTCAGATTGCAAGGTTAATAGTTGTTCTTTATTTGTGTCATTCAAATTTTGTTCTACTTCAATGATTTGGGACATTAATTGGTTTTCTCGTTGCACCATTTCTCGTTTTTTATAAGACGAATATGGAATTGTTTTACCACGTATTTCCATTAACAAGGTTTCTAAAAATAATTGATCATTAATAACAAATTGAATTTCTGATTTATCCATATTTAAAACTGTTTCAGGATTGTAAACTGGTAAACAATATTGTAATACAATTTCATCGATTTTCTCGTTAATACAATTAAGGAAGTTTATATCGTGTAAGTGCGAATTGTTGAATTTCCAGTAACCTTTTCCGTAATTGGTTTCTGAGAATTTTAGTGCTAAGAAAATAATAGAATGATCAGATTTGTAACTAATATCAATGTCACAGTTTTTTACGAATTCAAAAATGTCATTAGATGTTAGGAAAAAGTCTAATCTTCCTTGTTGAAAAGGAGTGAATCTTTTCCATGTAAATTTTTGGCTGTCTCCATGAATATTTCTAAAGGGGTCTATAAGATCTCTATTGTTTATTTCTGATAACAAATGTTTTCTAGCCTTAATGTTGTTATTAATGTTTTTGTAATTGTTATAATCAAGCGATGGATCTAAAACAAGATTGAAATCACCACAGACAATAAACTTATCATCACTATTCATTGAGTCAATAGTTTGAAATATATATTGAAAAAAATTTGGATCGTCCTTATTTGGTGCATATATATTTATCAAAAGGAATCTATGATCTGAAAAAGATATTTCTAGAGCTAGAAATTGTCCTTTATCATCTTTTTTAGTATTTAAAACTTTTATACCAGAATTTCTTTTGATTAAGATACAAACACCTTTTGAGTTGTGATTTCCATTACTAAAAAAACAATCTCCACCCCATTCTGAATAAACTGTTTTTTCAACATCCCCGGTAAAATGCGTCTCTTGCAGACAAATAATATCAGCGTTTTTTTCTTTAAATAATGTAAATAAATCAAATCTTTTCTTATTTTTGTTTAAACCACGGCAATTGTAAGATAATATTTCTAAACTATCTGTCATTGTAATGGAAGTCAATACTATAAATCTCTAGTAGGCTAATTAGTAAACAGGATGGCACAAAGCTACACATAATATTAAATATTAGCAACCTTCTCTCATGGCAATTCTTTTTAATCAATGATGAAGTAGATTTTAAAATATTAAGGTCATCTAACATAAACAAACTATTGAGAACAAAACGAGGTAACAAAACTAGATCTATAAACATAGTGAAAAAGAAAAGTTGTGTTTGGTTACTTTTTTTAAAAAAATGGATATTGTTTGATTTAGTTCAACATGTGTAATAATTGAACACTTTATATTTGCATATATTAAAAGGCGTTCTATTTTCTAACCATAGTACGTGTGTCAGTATGATTGATTGGTCAGATTTATCCTTTATCAAAAAGACGTGATAATAGAAAGTTACATATCAAGTTATGACACAAACAAACGTAAAATTCATCATAATTATGTTAGAGATTGTTCAAATTCATGTACAGGCTTATCTTAACCCTTTTTTTAACAAGAAATGGTTTAATGTCCTTAATATAGTTGTGGCTATTATTAGTGAAGGCATTGCGACAAAAGGGGGTAATGCGACCGACCAATCTTCTCTTCCTCTGTCTCTATATTCTTTTTGCTATATTGCAAACAATATTCTGGTTATTATCAAAATACATTTTGTTGTCTGCGTTTGTTTTAAAGCTGGGCCAATTCAAAAGTATGTCATTTGATAAAGGGTTAAGTAAACTCTGTTTTATTTTCACAATAAAATTTATGGTGAGCGATGATCGATCCATTTCAGCATAATCAGATCGGACACGCCCACTCGGACAATGGGGCGTAGCGTACTCACGTTTTAGCATAATAATGAGTGAGCAATGGTCGATCTGTATAAACACAAATTAGATCGGTCACGCCCCCTGATCAATGGGGGTGAACAGACTTTTCATAAAAGCATGATTGAGTTGTTATCATTCAAACAATGAAACGATGAAATGTACATGTGCATTTGTATACGACCCTATATGCGAAAAAATACTGAGGGAAAAGGAGAAAAGACTGGGAAAACAGCATTTTCTCAGCTTCCGTCTGTGTCTTCAGACGTTCGTTTTGCTATGACCTTTAAATGCAAAGATTAAATAGCTAAAATAAACATATTGCTCGAGGATTAATACTGGAAATAAACAAAAACACCAAAGGAAAGGGCAAAATCGGACAGTGGAATTCTCTTCTCTATAGGATTCAAAAAGGCTTGCACATGACACTAGGCATTCAGTTCAAAACAATAGTAATTCAGCATATTAACAAATATTAAGGGAGGAAGAGATAATACTAAATTATCAGCATCATCTCTCCCTCGTCAATACTCTGAAGAGCTATTTCTGATATGGTTTTCAAATTTAAGGGTTGCTCTTGAAATTTAACATTTTTTAAAGCAAAGACGAATTAGTATATACATGCAGAAAGATATTGAGAGAAAGGGATGTGAGATGGCGATTAAGGATGTAAATACAAACATTTGGGGAAAAGGAGATAAAACTCCACAGCAGTGTTGTCTCCCTCTCCGTCAATATTTTTTTATTTTTCTGCTACGATATTCAAACTCAGAGATTGTACTTGGATTATAACACTTTGTTCAAAACAATGGCGATTTAGCATATAAACAAGCATTGTGAAAAAAGGAGAAAAAAACTGCTAAGCAGCGTTCTCTCCTCCTCCGTCAACGCTTCGAAATATTTCTGTTAATATGATTTTCAAAATTCGAGGATTGTTCGTGAAATATAACATTGTTCAAAACAATGGCGATTCAATATAAAGACAAACATTGAGGGAAAAGGAGAAAAACTGCGCAGCAGCGTTCTCTCCCTCTCCGTCAATGCTTCTTAATTTTTCTCCTATGATATTCAAAACCAAGGATTGTTCATGAAATATAAAATATTGTTCAAAACAATGGCGATTCAGTATATCAACAAACATTGAGGGAAAGGGAGAAAAACTGCGCAGCAGCTTTCTCTCCCCTTCCGTCAATGTTTCTTATTTTTTCTGCTATGATATTTAAAATCAAGGAATGTTTGAGAAATATAACATATTGTTGAAAACAATGCTGATTCAGTATAAAAACAAACATTGAGGGAAAAGAAAAAAAACTGAGCAGCAGCGTTCTCTCCCCCTCCGTCAATGTTTCTTAATTTTCTGCTGCAATCTTCAAAATCAATGATTGTTCATGAAATATAACATGTTGTTCAAAACAATGGCGATTTATTATATAGACAAACATTGAGGGAAAGGCAGAAAAACTGCGCAGCAGCGTTCTCTCCCTCTCCGTCAATGTTTCTTAATTTTTCTGCTATGATATTCAAAATCAAGGATTTTTTATGAAATATAACATATTGTTCAAAACAATGGCGATTTATTATATAGACAAACATTGAGGGAAAGGCAGAAAAACTGCGCAGCAGCGTTCTCCCCCTCTCCGTCAATGCTTCTTAATTTTTCTGCTATGATATCTAAAATCAATTATTGTTCGTGAAATAATACATTTTATTCAAAACATTGGCAATTCAGTATATAAACAAACATTGATGGAAAAGGAGAAAAACTGCACAGCAGCGTTCTCTCCCTCTGTCAATGTTTCTTAATTTTTCTGCTATGATATTTAAAATCAAGGAATGTTTGAGAAATACAACATGTTGTTTAAAACAATGGCGATTCAGTATATAAACAAACATTGAGGGAAAGGAGAAAAACTGCGCAGCAGCGTTCTCTCCCTCTCCGTCAATGCTTCTTAATTTTTCTGCTGCAATCTTCAAAATCAATGATTGTTCATGGAATATAACATATTGTTCAAAGCAATGGCAATTCAGTATATAAACAAACATTGAGGGAAAGGCAGAAAAACTGCACAGCAGCGTTCTCTCCCTCTCCGTCAATGTTTCCTAATTTTTCTGATGCAATCTTCAAAATCAATGATTGTTCATGAAATATAACATATTGTTTAAAACAATGGCGATTCAGTATATAAACAAACATTGAGGGAAAGGCAGAAAAACTGCACAGCAGCGTTCTCTCCCTCTCCGTCAATGTTTCCTAATTTTTCTGATGCAATCTTCAAAATCAGTGATTGTTCATGAAATATAACATATTGTTTAAAACAATGGCGATTCAGTATATAAACAAACATTGAGGGAAAGGCAGAAAAACTGCACAGCAGCGTTCTCTCCCTCTCCGTCAATGTTTCCTAATTTTTCTGATGCAATCTTCAAAATCAATGATTGTTCATGAAATATAACATATTGTTTAAAACAATGGCAATTCAGTATATAAACAAACATTGATGGAAAAGGAGAAAAACTGCACAGCAGCGTTCTCTCCCTCTCTGTCAATGCTTCTTAATTTTTCTGTTGCAATCTTCAAAATCAATGATTGTTCATGAAATATAACATGTTGTTTAAAACAAGGGCGATTCAGTATATAAATAAACATTGAGGGAAAGGCAGAAAAATTGCGCAGCAGCGTTCTCCCCCTCTCCGTCAATGTTTCCTAATTTTTCTGCTATGATATTTAAAATCAATTATTGTTTGTGAAATAATACATTTTGTTCAAAACATTGGCGATTCAGTAGATAATCAAGCATTTGGGAAAAGGAGAAAAACCGTACAACAGCCATCACTGCCTCTCAATCAATGCTTCTAAATGTTTCTGCTCCAATCTTCAAAATCATTGATTGTTCATGAATGAAGTATAGACGTCGCGCACGCTGTTGAAATTGAACATATTTTACACATAATCACCATTATTTAGAGCTTAAAAACAACACCACTGATTGCTTTGTCTCTTGCATTGAGACAAATACCCATAATTCCATTATCTGGAAATCCTTTGAATTACATTTTACTGATGATTTTAGTTAATTAAAAATAAACACAAACCATAGTCTCCCTTGTCAAATTATGATGAAACATATCTGACAGGAAGCTATAAAAAGGCATACTTCTACCTTTACTAGTATTTTGAAATAATGAAAACTGCAATAAAGTTATGACTTTTCTGGTTTTGAATTCGGAAAATAAAGTTTTAGCACTTTCTTCTTTTGTTTCAATGCTTTCCAAATACCATTCTTTTAGAGACACGTAAACAGTGTGTCTTGTTTGGGAATGGGTCAGATAAAATACAATGTACGGAAGAATAAAAGAATCAATTCAGAATGGAAGTTTTTCACGATAAAACAAACGCTTTTCTTCGAAAATCGCGTAAATTCAGCTTCAAACAAGCTGCTTGTAGTTTTGTTTAAAAAAGTAAGGATTTGCTGATTTCGATCAGGCTACCCGTATGTAGGACAATTCTAAAAATTGTACATTCGAGGATGAATCTGGAAAAATGCATGTATAACTTGAAACCACCATTTCTCCAGATTAAACAGCGCATATCAATAAAGTGAAATAAGTAGAATGGTAGATAAAACACAAACTATTAAAAATTTGAAACATATATGGACGGAAATTGTATCAGGACAGTCGTTAATGATTTCTACATGCCATGGTCTTTCATTAACCAAACTTTTAAGGTTTTTAATTACGGCGAATCTATACAGAGATGGTTTAACATTTTTTATAAAGACGCAAAATCAACAATTACTCAATGTGGATTTCTCTCAGACTTTTTTAAAGTAGAGCGTGGTTGTCGTCAAGGAGACCCGTTATCATGTTATATTTTTATTCTCTGTGCAGAGATTTTGTCAATAAAAATACGAGCTAACCCCAAAATCAAAGGTATTACCATAAATGGCAAAGATTTTAAACTAACCCAATTCGCCGATGATACCAGTATCATTCTTGGTGGATCTGGTGAGTCTTTAAATGAAACATTGCATATTCTCTCTAGCTTCTCTCATGTATCCGGTTTAAATGTAAATTTTGAGAAAACAAAGATAATTTGGATCGGTAAAAAGAAATACAGCACAGACACTATCAAAACGAGATGGAAATTAACATGGAACGACTATGATTTCAAGATGCTCGGGATACATTTTCACATTGATTTGGATAAAATGATTAAATTAAATTATGACAAGAAATTTGCTGAAATTGAAGAAACTTTGAGAAAATGGAAAAGAAGATATTTAACTCCCATCGGAAAAATTACAGTAATAAAAAGTTTAATCATTTCGAAACTAAATCATTTGATTTTAAGTCTACCTTTCAATGACGCAGTTAATTTCGATAGAATAAAAAAAACTCATGTTAAATTTCATTTGGGACGGTCCCGCAAAAGTGAAACATACTGTTGCCACTAAAGAATATTCAGACGGTGGATTGAAAATGCTCAACTTAGATGTATTTGTAAATGCTTTAAAAATCACATGGATAAGACGTCTTATAAGCGACGACAGTAAGTGGTCACAAATTATTAAGGAACATTTAAACGTTCAGGATTTTCCCTTTTTCGGAAGTGATTACTTTTTGAAACTCTCGCAAAAAATTTCAAACAATTTCTGGTCTGAAATATTTTTAGATTATTAATTTTATATTGACAAATTGCTAACACATGAAAACATAAGTGAATATCCTCTTTTCTATAACAAGGACATTCTAGTAGCGGGTAAAAGTGTTTTCCATAAAACATGGTATGAAGCAGGCGTTTGTTGTATAGGAGATTTGTTCACAAATGAAAATTCAATTATGAACTATAATGTTTTCGTAGAAAAATATAATATAAATACAAATTTCCTAACTTATGCAGGTATTAAAAGAGCTTTAGAACAATATGTAAATGAGCTAAACATAACAAATACTTCAATAAAGCATGTAAACAAACCTTTTTATCCACCTGTACTTTTCCATCTGTTAAAAGATAAAAAGGGTTGCAAGTCTATTTATCAGACTCTGAACTCGAATAATAGTAAGGCAACTTGTATTAAATCTTGGCCGAGAAAAATTAATATAAATTATGACAAAAAGACGTGGAAGAATATCTTTAAACTACCTTTCTCAATAACTGAGGATCGTGACATTAGTTGGTTCCAATATAGAATTATACACCGTATTCTGGGTACGAATGATTTGCTACAAAAAATAAAGTATAAAGAAAATCCATCCTGTACATTCTGCAAGAAATCACCAGAAACAATCGAGCATCTACTTTGGCACTGTGTAAATACAAAAGCTTTGATTAATAATGTCCTACTGTCAAAAAATATCTATGATGATTTAGATGTCGAAAAAATGATTTTTGGTTATACAGATTTGATAGACAAAGTTAAAAATCTCAACCTTATAATCTTCAAAATGTATATATTTAAATGCAGAAACACTCAAATTTTTCCATCTATTCGAGGATTGAAATCGTATTTTTCTCCAAATTCCAAATATTGAAAGGTGCTGCTGTGCAGCAAAACAAATTAACTTCTTTTTTGGGAGAATGGGATAGATTTATTGCCTTTTACGGCAATTAATACCTTTGAAAACAATCATAATAAAATAGCATTGTCCAAGAAGACTGTGTGAATGGATGTTCCTTTTTTCCAGTTTTGTTTTCTTATTATGTTTCTTCACTAATGAAAATCAATGAAAACATAATTTATCCTTTTACATGTGTATATTGCGCATTTTTCAAAACTTTTTACAATTGTATATGTATTTCAATCAGGATAACGTTGATTTTACAAAACGACTTGTCAAATGAACATTCACCGTTATCAATTCTTTAAGTTTTTCAAGTATCCAAAAATGCTTAAGCTCATTGGTTTTCACTAGATCTATTTCAAGATAATAATTAAATGAAAGCTTATGCAATCTATACTGCAGTTTGTCAATATGAATGATAAAACGAAAAATATTGATGGAATACGAGAGGATAGTGATTATCGCTGTTTTCTTCTCTTTTTCTCTCAATGTTTTTTATTTCTTGTGTATTTTCCATTTAACAAAGTTTAAACATATCATAATACGTTCATAATATGTAAATTAAATACATGTTTAAAAAATTCATTAGCCATAAAAATGTTTGTAAAGATGTGTAGTATACTGATGTAAACTATTTGGTAAATAAAGTTTGAAAAAAAAATACGCACCAAATTAGAAAAAAAAAATCTACATGCCATAATAACAACGATATATACTCGTCCACTTTATGACGCCAGTACGTGGTGGTCACTTGGTCATTTTTACTTGGTTAGACCAAAGTATACATGTACTACACATCAGCTGATTTCTGTACGCAAAGACAAATGAAACGAGGTCAGGAAAAAGGGCCTTTCTGACACTTGAGACCAACATGGATCAAGATAAGCATGTGCATATGCACTGTCTGCTCAAGATGCAGGTTGGTATCGATTAGCTTTTCATGATCTGTAGCAATTAACCCATTCCCAAACGACAAAATTTTAGAGGGATCCACATCAAAAACTGCCACAAATGACAAAATAGTTGTTATTAAAGATAGGATTTGTGTGAAATATGGCACAGAAAATATTGAGAAAAAAGGAGAAACTGCTGGTTATCAGCAGTTTCTTCTTTTGTTTCAATGTTTTCCCAAGTCTTTTCTATAAGGGACGTCAAAACCAGGTCTTGTTTGGGAAAGGGTTAAAGGAATGCATCACATGTCGAGAAAGGCCGACACTTAGATACAGTCTGATCTGGAATCATGGTAGTCTAAAATGAGATAAAGACCTTTTCCAGACCCTGGATCAAGTATAAATTAAAAATGTTCACATACGTGTACAATGTAAAATATATTCAAGTAACAAAACATAATTATGATAAATGAAATAATAGAAAACATGTTATATAACAGGTTATAATAGAAATATATATGTAAAAATATGGACGGATGTACTTGTCCATTATAGAATGGCATATCGTACGATCATTTGCTGATTTCAACACGTTCTAATCCCCAGCTGTACGATCACTTGCTGATTTCGACATGTTTGGATCCCCGGATGTCATACAACTCCCGACTGCTAATGGTAAACGTAATGGCCGCTCTCCTCTTCACGCGTGTAGGAAGAACGTCAATCCCCATCTTGAATTCTCTCTTAGCTGGTACATCCCTAATGAATTAAATGAGCCAGGATCTGGAAAAACGTCCTGTATGGCATTTGAGAACAACCTGGATCCAGACCAGCCTGTGCATACGCACAGTCTGATCAGGATCCATGTTTTCCTCTAACAGCTTCTTTGTGACCTGTAGCAACCATAGTAGAGCAGCATCGGTGTAGACCAGTCTTCGCTTAGGCACATGCTGGTCTTTAAATGTAGCTGTCTCAAATGCTATAAGGGACGTTTTTCCAGATCCTGGCTCAAATTGAAGTGAATTTGATAGTAAATATGTTTTTAAAATCTTTAAATTTGTAGATTCACTAGATCAGGTAAATCAAAGTACGAGCAGAGCATTTATTTGATGTTGATACCGAAAGTTTGCAATATTGTTCACAGTTACATCTTTGTATTAGATCTACCTTTCGAAATAGGTAAACTGAAATCCACTACATTTATAATAGAAATATATGTATCACAACTATGATACAACTGTAGCTAGTGAATCGGATAGTTGCCTTTTTCTAGCAGAAGAAAGTTAAAAATAATCTCATATTCATTTACAAGCAAATATACTTGAGCCATGCATGGAGATCGTGATCTGGAAAAGAGGGGTTGTAATTTCATTCTAGACGAATGACCAGTTTCATTAAAATCTAGAAGACGTTTTTTGTCTTTCAAATGTTTTCTAACATGTTTAGAACAAGATTCAATTATCGACAATCGATTAATGTCTAAGTAATCTAATTGTTTTTTCAGCGTCTATGATAAAATATGTTTTAAATGCTTTGGTGAAACTGGCCCAGGAATGAGTCTAGACCAGCATGACATTGAGCTTACACACAGTATGTTCAAGATTCATTTATCATGGCCTCGTATAGCTTCTTTTACTATCTGTAGCAACCTGTCAATTTCATCCTGTGAGTTTTTGTAATACTTACGGAAGTCTCATTTTATCCGTGCCCCGTTCCCCTCGAGTCATAAAAGCCACAGTGTCCTCAGATAAAACCATGTTTGTCAGCGGGTAGGGCAGTGGGTTGTAAAAACTCAGAATGACATTCACGGGTCGCCGGAATCTCACTGAGTTTGGCATCTGGTAAATACAAAAAGGCAAAGCTGGCTTATGTAAAGTCAACAAATAAGAGAAAGAACCCAAAACGCTTTAATATTCAAATACATATCTTGTACAATTCGCCAATTTTCTACATTCTTCATTGACCAGAAACTGATTCATTTTTGAAGTACCTAGATTTCCACACTAATTCAGCGACGATGAGTAAAGTTAATAAATGTTACCAACGACTTATAGATCTCGATAAATGACCTGACAGAGCATCTATTGCGTTTGACTAGAGACGCTTCGCCATGTCATTTTTCGGGACATATACATTTCTTTTGTTTTTGTAATTTCTTTGAAGTTTTTTTTTTCATTTCTATGTCCCGGATAACTCGGATGCTTTGTTATATAGTATTTGTATATCACAGTCAAATTGTCGAACACAAAGTTTTTGTCATATAATATGAAAAACAACAAAGAAACTTAAAACCAAAGAAACAACAAACTCTAAAGCAATGTGTTTCAATTAAGACGATTTTGGTGACTAACGAAGAACCACTTACTTCAATAGTCAACTGTGGTTTCTTAAAAACAAAATGATGTTCCTTCACGTGATGCTCCTCTTGTTCGTCACGTGTCCCGGCTACCGTGGCGGACATTGTGATGTTGATGAAGGCGTTCTCGATCAACCTGGGTAGATAATCCCGAGCTTTTAGTGTATACTGCATACATGTCACGGCTGAAATATATCGGTTTAATGCCATTTAAAACATCATTTGATAATATCATGGCGCCTTGAGGTCCTTCACCGGTACAACTATATATATATCACTTTTTAGAACCCAAATACTCATCCCGGTAAGGTTTACGATCGTCCACCTATTGGTGGGACACAGCTGTCAGAAAGCATACCTGATCCATCATGCTAAAAGGTAACTTATAGGAAGTGTAAAAGGTATCGACCTAGTCAGTCTGCGCAGTCCGCGCAGCCAGACTAGGACCAACACTTTTCACGTGTATGTAATTTTCTAAATCTGGAATGTTTTCCCTATCTTCTATAATTATGTTCATTTATTGCATGCAGTATCTGGTTGACCTGTGCTTAGTCTGACAAGTTTCTCAAAAAATGGATTTGTTGACTTCTAATAAGGTCCCTTTTAGCGTGATAGGTCACATATACTTTGCGGCTGGAAATGGAACCCTGGGCCACATTACTAAAATCCAATGTGCTAAATCTACCAACTACCCCATGATGACGATGAATTTAACCCTTTCCCAAACGGCACAATTTTAGGGTTATCCACATCAAAAACTGCCACAAATGACAAAATAGATGCTATGAAAGAAATTATTTGTGTAAAATATGGTACAGAGAATATTGAGACAAAAGGAGAAACTGCTGGTAATCAGCAGTTTCTTCTTTTGTTTCAATGTTTTCCCAAGCCTGTTGTATTAGGGACGCCAAAACCAAGGAACATGTGCGCGCGTGGCATAGTAATATTTGAAAGGATGACGTTGATGAACAAATAAAAGGACATGGAAACACGCCGACTCGATGGCATTTCCGCCATTCAAAGTAGAAAAAATATAGACTATCTGTGGGAACGACTAATGTAAATTTACGAATGGGAAAGCCGAGTATTTGTCAATTTTACCAAATCAAAGACACCTCAAAGTACGGGATGGTGGCCAGGAAAACAAGAGCCGTCATAGACGGATTATTCTCCCCGAATAACTGCTTGTCACAAAATAAAAACTATCATACATTAAGCCCCCTTTTTCCATGGGGATTATCCCAGGGAGTTCACATGTGAAGTTTCATTGAATTTGGTCCAAGGGTTGTTGAGATCTGGCTGTGGACGGACGGACACACGGACGGACAGCATGGCGACTATATGCTCTCCCGAAAGTTTTTCGGGGAGCATAAAATGTAGAGATATATAAAGTAAACATGCGTAAACATGTGTGATTGTACCATTCTATGTAACCCGTTCCTTTTTTGGACAAAAGGACAACCATCATTTTCTCCTTTTTTGCATCAATGCCTTTAGTCTTTTCTCTGTCTATTTTAAGCAATTTATCTGATCATTAGAAAACAACAGCCGTTTTTGTCGCCTGTAAAAGGATTTCACTATCATTTCAATGAAAATTACCTCTGCCGGGCTCTATTCTAAATCCCCCTGTCCTGACCTCAGCTATGGGTTGATCGTGCGGGTTAGACTCGCCTGTGTATAGCTCAGGTTCCACGCTCAGTTCTGTTTCAACAACGTTTCTGTCATAATGACCGTTATTTGTGGCGCGAATTTCTATAAGTAGGTCTTCACCTATCATCACATCGTTACTGTGCAGCAGATTGAATTTGACCCTCTGAAAAATGATCATTTACTTTTGATGTAGTTGTCAAGCATAAAGGATAGGATTGATTGTCCTCGATATACATTACCAAACATATTAAGACCTTGTTTTGACGTACCTAAAAGAAAATGTTTTGGAAAACATTTGAAGCAAACGAGCTAACCGTCGCTTTTTAAGCTGCAGTTTTGAGGTTTTTGTGTTGAAAAGCGACGTAATGCTAATTATACATGTAAATAGGATAATCGTTTGTTTCAGTGTAAGATCGATTTATATTTCATTGAGTTAACAACAAAAGCTTTATTTACACGAGTGGCGAAGCCAAAAGTGAAAATGTAGCTTTCGTTGTTCACGAAATGAAATATAGATTGATCTTACTCGAAAAACAAACGATTATTCTATATTTTTTTAAAGCAAAAATTAGACAAAATTCGGAAATTGTATGACAAATTTTCTTAAAGCGCGTCATTTTGCACTGCTTATAATTACGTCGCTTATTTTGCCCGGCTTAGATAACGTCAGATAGGATAAAGACGTCGCGCACGCTATTGGGGAACTTTCAAAAAACGCTACCCTCTGTGATTCATAACTGAATTTTTCAAGAACCGTTTTCCTTCCTAAAACTTTGTTATATGTCAAAATAACCGTAAAACAATGATCTCTTTCAATGACATACTCTTTTCAGGTTGCTAGTTTGTATAAATTTGCTAGAACGACTTTTTGTTCGTAAATTTGGCGAAAAAACGCGTGTATTGTCCAGCAAGATTAACCCGGGACATCTGCATATGTAATGACCCCAATTCGGCTTTGTTTTGTTAAGACGCTCAACTAACGGACTTTGCGCACGAAAATTAATTTGTCCCGGGTTAACCTTGTTGGACAATAACATGTAACATAAATTTTCAACGGCGACGGATATTTATAAACAACTTTGCGATTAAGTATTGTCAAACACATTGAAAAGTATATTATATGACAGTGGAAAATGCTGTAGAATGTTTTGCCGAACGGAAATCAAATTTCGATGTCGATTACGCAAATAAGCCCAGTTTGTTCACCAAAAATCGAAGTGTAACAATTAGAATTACGTCGCAGAAAAAATGAAAATTTTGTTTGATATTTTGTGAATTAATGGCTGAAATGCAACAAAACTAGATACAAGAAATATTATTTTTCTCTATTTCTATAATATATACAAGAAAATTAGTTAGCATAATAAACGAAGCATTAATGATATAAAATGCGTGTGGACAGAAATTGTTTCAGGTCGTTGAAAACTCTACTTTTTTACCCTTTAGAGTTTAAAAAATACAGGTTCCTTTATTCATACAACAATTTAATTTCAAAATGGAAATATTATTTTTTTCTTGTTTGTCATATCAAAATTTCAACGCAAAATGATCAAACGTAAAAGAGATGTTCAAATTTGTTCGTGTGGACAGAAATTTTATAAACGTAAACTTTTTTAATTGGCGTAGCATTAAAAGTATCTATTTGGCGCATTTTAAGACGAAAATAAACGGATCAAAGTGGCGTTTAAGCTTAAGAAGTTCAAAAGACAGAAATAGTGGAGATTTTCTTACAACATGGTTTTGTCTTTTTAAATCACATTATTTTGTAAAGAGAGTAAGCATTAAAAGCACAACACAACCGTCTACGTAAAAACTTCAACGTTCCGCAATTATTAGCATAATGATGTTCGCTAGTTTGACGTTACATTTAGTTCCCCAATACCGTGCGCGACGTCAAAATGAACGAAGGCGGGGCACAAGTTTTGATAATTTCACTGGATAGGCGGTGAGTTTATAAAAATGATAATCTATCGTTATTTCTCGATTATCCACCGAAAAGCATTAAAAATGTTAGGCTCTTTTAAAAATGATAAAAATTAATTGTGGTTTACCTTAGTATCGTTGAACTCTAGCACTCCTGCTCTACGATTTTCGGCCGTCATCAGTGCGTTCTTTACCGCTTTCCGTTCCTCAGCGCTTCCTGAAAATAAAATAAGAGAATGCAATATCTTGGTTTAAAGATATACAGGCTATTTAGTCGAACATACAAACAAGTCGAGATGGGCACAACATGTATAACATTAATTGATCGATCTTTATAGGTAGGCTGTTTCTGTACAACGGAAATTGCCTGTGCATTAGGCCTATTATAAAAGTCAGTATCTACTGTACGTATTCTATCATATGAGTCTTGTTTGTATTCGACAAAATAAGGGCTAACAAACAACTGTATATGCTTGTGCTTCCCCATTGTTTTTCTGATGTTCTGATATATCAATTATCTAGCCCATACGAAGCGTAAATTGTCTCTTACTAAGTTCCCACGGTATCACACGACCGTTGAATTCAGTTCCCCAACAGTCGATGTGCCCCAGAGCCAAAACACTGTGGCTTTCACACACATAATCATTTGCCTTAAAATACAAAGGTGGTAAAAACTCTAAAGATTACAGCTGGATTGCGATATTAGCTAAAATGATCGAATTATCCATACCTTCCTTGTATTTGTATAGGTCAGTGACGTCATCACGGCCACTCCTGCCACATTGTTTTGTAGAAATGTTGTTACCTATCCTGAAACATGATGCAGTTACACATTATTCAAAACGTGAATTATACAATTGATATTATATTAACGGAACATTGTCGTCAATATTAAAACAAAAAGTACATATTTGCTAAATACAAAAATACTATAGAAAGTATGGAGTTATTGGCTTCAACAAGCATGTAAATTAATATAACACTGATTTTCGCTATACTGTTGGTTAAGTGCACAAACAAAATAATTTAAGTATACGTATCGACATTAATATTTATTGAGCAGTGAACATACGCCAAACAACGACAAACATTTTTATATAATTGTATTACATACTTCTTTTTCATTTTCTTAAACACATGGTACTTGGGACCTCTTCGTTCCCAGTGTATCTCGTCAGAATTGACCTCCGAGAAAACGAATCCAGTGTCAAACTTTCTGTCACACAAGCCGTGCTTTATGGCTACCAGGGAGGCTGGACCGCACGTGTAAATACCTAGAAAGAATTGAACCCATTGGTCATTCAGACGAAAAAGATCCAATCAACTTTGGAATCACTGTTACAACTTGAAAGGTGAACATTGCAGACAGCAATTTTAAGTTGATTTTATTTTAAAAGGAATATTTGCATTTTGAGTTAGATAACATTGTGGATAATGAAGAAATTGCTTACGACAAGCAATTTCTTCATTTTGCACAATGATTTTCGAAGCATTTTTCTTGAACGGCATCAGAATGTGTCTCTGTGTGGTAATTGGTTAAGCGGTAGAGACATTTGGAATTAGTAATTTGATCAACAAAGGCCATGTTATGGGTTACCATTTAAAAAAGATGCCTCGAAGAGACTTCCGATAAGCAGCCACTAGATCTGCAAAGTGTTTTATTGGCAAGAAATTAACAAAAAACGAAATATGCATCAAACCTTATGTCCCAATACACGTGTGTATCTATTACGGCCACCGCAGACGGCAGTGTAGATACATATAAAGTACAGCAGAAATATGGGGTAAACGCATTCATTATTTGTTATTTGAATCCCAACACCTGATGTTTTGATACTCATTGTAATTGCCTATGTTTGTTAGAGGTCAACATTTTTTTCAAGGTGTGTTACGAGGTTTTTAGACCTCTAACTGACGCTACGAATGGTACTGAAAGCAAGCGAAAAATCTTTTTTCCTTGCCCTCTTCAGCGTTTACGAAAGCGTCGTTTTTTCAACAAAAATCTCATAACCTGTTTAAACTGTTTAAACCTACAGGTTCGAGGTTTTTGTGAAAAAAAAGAAGAATAAAAAAAGCCTGGAATATGTAGATCTGTGTTTGTTCATGAAATCTCATAATTTGTGAAAATAACACATACCATCGCTTAATTCTTGTGGTGTAGCGTCCACCATCTGCCATCCGTCATAACTACCATGGTCAGAATCAAGATCGGGCCGGGTAAAATGTACCTCATTCCATACGTGGAAATTCCAACAAAGACCTCTTAACTTTTCAACAAAAACCTCTTAACTGCAGCTTAAAACAAGCTGCAGTTACGAGGTTTCTGTTGAAAGGTGACGATGTTGTATATAGATACCACTAACCATCGCTTAATTCTTGTGGTGTAGCGTCCACCACCTGCCATCCGTCATAACTACCATGGTCAGAATCAAGATCGGGTCGGGTAAAATGTACCTCATTCCATACGTGGAAATTCCAACAAAGACCTCTTAACTTTTCAACAAAAACCTCTTAACTGCAGCTTAAAACAAGCTGCAGTTACGAGGTTTCTGTTGAAAGGTGACGATGTTGTATATAGATACCACTAACCATCGCTTAATTCTTGTGGTGTAGCGTCCACCACCTGCCATCCGTCATAACTACCATGGTCAGAATCAAGATCGGGCCGAGTAAAATGTACCTCATTCCATACGAGGAAATTTCAACAAAGACCTCTTAACTTTTCAACAAAAACCTCTTAAATGCAGCTTAAAACAAGCTGCAGTTACGAGGTTTCTGTTGAAAGGTGACAATATTGTATATAGATACCACTAACCATCGCTTAATTCTTGTGGTGTAGCGTCCACCACCTGCCATCCGTCATAACTACCATGGTCAGAATCAAGATCGGGCCGGGTAAAATGTACCTCATTCCATACGTGGAAATTCCTGAAATGTTGGCATTTTGACACATAAATTTGGTAAAACATTATTTTCAATTGAACGGGTTGTTATACTAGAATTCTTTAAAAGGACACTATACATGTACTTTCAGAAGATACCGAATTAATTCAGAAGGACTATAAAATACCTCGATGCGAATTTTGGCTGGACAGAAAAGACCAAGCTATGCGTACAGATTTGTTAATTTATACGATATTTCTTGTGTACGTTTTTTCTATTGACCTGTGTGACAGATTTTATGGTCTCCTTTAAGGATTATAACTCATAAACATTTCGGGCGACACCCGTAGCAACGGTAATGGACGAAGTTATCTTTTGCTGATACTAGTGTCATTATTGACGCCCGAAGATGCCCAAAGTGCTTGGTATCTATAATAATGCCGGATGGAATGCCTTTATTACCTTCTTCTTATCCGTTGTAGTGTTCCACTTATGGCAGAAATTAGTACACTCTTGGCCTTATTTTCCGTTATCCTCTCCCAAACAAACCTGTTTTAATATTCCTAACGGGAAAACATTGCGACAATAGAAGAACATGCTGATTTGGACTGATTTGATGAAAAGCAACGAAATGTAGCTAACCAAATAGAAATGTAGCGAAATGTATCTTACCAAATAGAATCCCTTGTTTTTTGTTTGTCTAACTTGAGTGTCTGTCCGTGCCAGTAGAAGTATTTATCGATCGTGTTGCTATCGTCTGTATCGTGGGCTGAGCCATAGTTCGTGATTGACCTACACGGGATACCGAGAGCCCGACATACTGAAAACAGTCAAATATTGATTGATTAATTAAATGATTTATTGATTGATTAGTTGATTGATATTGGCCATACTCACTCTAAAAAAAGTGTTAGATATTTTTGATGTTCATTAATTAAATGAGATCAGGATCAGATTTTCACATCGAGTTCACACCGAAGTCGACATTTCCAATGTGTAGAAATCGAGTGCCAGCTTAACCCATTACCACACAACGCCTAGCTTTGACGTCCCTAACAAAACAGGAATGGTAAAACATTGTGGCAGAAGAAAAATGTTGTTAATCAACATTTCCTCCTTTAGCCTTTTTATTATCTGTGCCAATCATATCTTATCCAACATCCATGCTGCCGCCTGCTATAGCTTTCATATTGCACTACCCAAAAATGTTGCTATTTGGTAAAGGGTTTACTTACCTGTACATAAAAGGCCAGAGAAGACCCAGCACTGACCGTACTTTACTTTTCTCTCTGTCCGCCAGTGTTCTTGTAAGATCTTGACACTCCCTCCCCAAGTCCAGGGTTCAATACCATCACCATAATCACCGGACCACTTGCCCAACAGTACGTGCTCGTTAATCTGGAGCGAAAATAAAGGATTTAGACAGAATATGAGGATAGCCACTATTTTCTCCTATTGCCTAAACTTATAGGAAGCCAGTATGCTGCACTTCTTTTCTTTACCAGCTGTTGTTTTCAATCGTAGAATGCAGTCAAAAGACCCGGCCATATATAAGCTTGCTTCCACCTAACGTTCAAAATATGTTGCATTGATTACCAACTGTGAACGTACTCCTGCAGTAATGCGGGCGTGAGGTTTTGTGTGACTGGGTATTCTCAAAATGAAATGAGTATATCTATGTACCCACCTTATTCGCCAGTATTCTAGCTACACGTATCGGATCAGCCAGTATTCCGTACTTCCTCTCTTTACAAGCTCTGGTGATCAACCGCAGTGTACAATCCAAAATACCCATCTCAAACTAAAAATAAAAGAATCAATCAATGTGTATCTCAAAAACTGTATGGACTTTTTCCAGATCTCGGCTCAAATGTAAGTCAGGATCAGTCTGGTTTGCCTTCCCCTAATACTGCGTTATTAAAATATATAGCTACTAGGTTCTTTATAGTTATCTGCATGCGTTCAACGCCGGAAGTAGACCACACAACTATTTAAGGCTACACCAGAAAAATATTTGAAACAAACAAAGTTCAAAAGTCGATTATATCCTAATACATGTGATAAAAGCTATATCAAAAAATTATGTTATTTGCCTTTACCATTTCTTTAATGCTTTTCGGTGGATTATCGGTAGATTATCATTTTGATGAACTAACCACATATCCAGTGAAATTATCAAAAACTGGTGCCCCGCTTTCGTTCATTTCATCCTATCTGACGTTATGTAAGCCGGGCCAAATAAGTGACGTCATCATAAGCGTTGCATAGCAGTCATGAGCAAAATGACGCGCTTTAAAAAAATCTGTTATAAAACTTTTGCATTTTGTCTAATTTTTGCATTAAAGAAAAAGAATAGTCGTTTGTTTTTCGTGTAAGATCAATTGACATTTCATTTCGTGAACAACGAAAGCTACATTTTCACTCGTGGCTTCGCCACTCGTGAAAATAAAGCTTTTGTTGTTCACTCAATGAAATATAAATCGATCTTACACTGAAACAACCGATTATCCTCTATATATTTCAGTCTTACTTTAACGTTTTCAGCAAGGTTCCTTTGTTTTGATGACGTCAGTTATGCGCGTTTATTTTCACATTCAATATGGCGGCCTCCATATTAGGGTCGAGGTATGTTGCAGATCCTACTTGTTTTGGCAAAGTTTGATCAAGATTGCCTAACTTTTGTGGATGCTAGAGTGTACACACCCCAATTGTTGACGGATGGACGGGGGACAAAAAGTAACCACAATAACTCACCTCGAGCATTTCGTGCTCAGGTGAGCTTAACATTTTCGCCAATACATTTACTAAGGTAATACCTCTGTAGTTTTCAACATTATGAACATCGCCCTTCTTAAGTATATGAATTATAATTTCTTTGGACCAGGCTTCGGGGTAAACACCAGAATCAAAAGTATGAATAACAAGAGGGCCACTATGGCTCTGCATCGCTCACTGTGAGGACTTTAAGACAAACAACATGCAAACTTCCAGTGCTGTCACAGTTGTTTGAATTGTTGTCCTTGGTACAGAATACTCTTATCTTCTAGAATGTGTTCATTACGAAATATTTTACCACAACAACAACCACCATCACCACCACCATAATGCAAGATGTGGTTAACCACGCACAATTCTTACCTGACCAAATGTCCAATCTTTCGGTATAATGGTATGTTGTTGTCCCTGGTACACAATACCGGTATCTTCTAGAACGTATTCAGACCGCATTATGTCTGATGGGACGAAGGCCATGTCCTCTGGAAACGGATGGAAATAGACATTCATCGATCAATTCTGATTTATAAAAGGCTTCTTATATATCTGGTTTTAGATAAATAGATGAATAGTTGATTAAAGTTGAAAATGAATATAATACGTCCTTTAAAGTGGACATTACTTCGACACAGTGAAAACGTGAATATTAGTAAAGAATTTAATGGGCTTTTAAAAACACTATTAGAATGTGTTTGGCAAAAAAAGATAATAATAATTTATTGACTACCTTTATTAAAACAATGTAATTCAAAGCCAGTAAAAGGTAGACAAATGATACCTTTAAGGACAATGTTAAGCATTATTGACGAATGTTACAGAAATGATCATGCAAAAATCTACAAAAAAGCCATATATTTTGGTCAAGGTCGTACACTGTATTTGTAAGAAGGTCAATGTCACTTACCCTTGCACCAAGGGTTAAATATGATGATTATGTCTTCACCATGTGTGTATGTATAGTCCTTGACATAGTCTTGGTCTTCTAGAGTTGTAACAATACTGAGGTTCCACTCGCCTACTATACAGTTACAAGCAATGTGAATCTGAAAATGAAGGAATGGGGAAAAACATTGCGATTCATCGTTTGGAATAAAATAGTTTAGTAGTTGTTTTATCTTGAATCAGATTTTAACTCATGGATTGCTGTTTTTTACCTGTATAAATGTTAATTGGTCAAAAGACACTATGTATGCAAATATCATTTAAATATTCCTGATCACTCGCGGTTTTAGCAATGCAGATATTCCTTCGTCTATAATACATTTATTTTACATTTACGTGTAATAGAAATGCAAAAGATTGACTTGGTCATTTCGGTGTCTAAATATATAATATATAATAAACAATTCTCGTTGCTTTTCTTCCTTGACCCCATAAGACCAGAGCTCTTTAGACAAATTGTAGTTACAAAGTTTTTGAAGCAAAGCGAAGATGGCATTTTCTTTAACATAAAAGGGCTTGTAAGACATTCATACAAAACAATCTGGTGGATCTACCATGCTCTCTTAGAGTTGCCTTTCGGGATTCATATTTGAGAAAAAGTTTGTAGGAAGTTCAAATGTGGGTGAACACTTACGTCAACAATGATATCTTTCCCGTGTGCCTGTACAAGTCTAGCTCCCCACTGATCTGGTCCGAACTCCTTCTTTCCTTGCTCATCTAAAACCATCTCGGCTTCTGTGCCTTCTCCTTCAAGTGGATCCGGTCCTGAAGGAAATATTAGCAACTTTCAGAATTTAAGGCCAATGTGTTAACCATTGCCAAACAACCACAAATCTTGACGAAAATTGTATCAACCTTTTGGGAAATATTGAAGAAAAAGAATATGCAATAAACACTTCAACATCGTCTGTCCTATCAAAGAGATTTTTCATTCTTTCGATTAGGTCATTTCTTTTATTTGCAATATCTTTAATTTCACCATTTAAGAATAGAAGACATGTATGGATGTCAAGGAACTATTAATTTATATTGTTCAATAATTCAATAAGTATATAGTTGCTATTTTCTTTGGCCAAATTTGCGAAACTCAAAATTAATGGCTATCTCGCCTCCAGGTGGACATGCTTTTAGCAAGCAATTGTCCAGGAATGTCTAATGTACCTCTGCTTGTCCGATTTTGTTTGAAAGACCTCACCGACATTACGTTACGGGTCAGATACTCACCGAACGTTAATTTGATTTTCATATCATGCTTGAATTTATCGTATGTTCTATCAAAGTTTATCCTAATCCGCATGTATTCTCCTCTACGAACAACAAGCTCGGCTGGTTTACCGTCGACTCTTTCCTCTGGAGGTTTCG
Source organism: Fragum sueziense (assembly GCA_963680895.1). NCBI lineage: Eukaryota > Metazoa > Mollusca > Bivalvia > Cardiida > Cardiidae > Fragum > Fragum sueziense. Next base: position 33,979,459 of record OY804599.1, read on the forward strand.
TGCATTCATATTCGTCAGTCCTGTAAACAGACATACGTGTATAAGGGACTCGAAATGGCCAAACGTTACTTCCTTCATTTAATTAGTAGAAAATGGTTGTTCTAGCCTTGTAATTTTGCCACATGACAATATAAAATGATATACATGTATATAGATTGAAATAATCTTCAAATTATGTAATCATTAGTTTTTGTAAGTAGCCGGCTAGATAATTATAAAACGCATCAGAACATCATTGGGCAGTTGGAGCTTTTGCAATAGTCGTTTTCCGGAAATTCGCTACTCTGGGTTTTTCCCACCCGAAGTCACGTGATGTAGGTACAAACAATCATAGCGGAAGTTATAAAATAGTGTCGTTCAACTGGAAAAAGAACGGATAATTTCACCAGTAATTTCATGTGTGAGCTTCAAGGCTTGAAAATTAGAGGAGTAACTTTTTCAAACCAAAAGAAAGCAAATCTAGTTTCTTTGTGTGAAGCAGTGGCATTTTTAAACATTGAAATTGATCCAGATAGGATCATAGGAAATCGAATCATATCATGAGTAATAAAATGAAAATGAATTTTATTGTAACTTAAAAATGGAATCTAATAATACCTCTGCACCTTCCATCATTTTTTAACCATTCAGAGATCTTACAACAAAAGAAATCTCCCATGATCCGATGATAGATTATCATTGAAAATATTTCCCCCGTGGTGTGCCTCAAATCAGGCGAGTGTCGATTTGTGACGTCATGATTTTGCCTTACTTACTCTAGTCATATGACGTCATAGAAATAAAAAGAGGGGCGACTTTGGGGGAAATAGATACATGTATATGCATGTACGCTGTGAGCGAGTTTTTCCAAACGAATATTTTGTAATTAAATTGTAAATTGTTTGTAAGAACATTCCGCTCCACACGGTTTTCCACTGTCGGAACACGATTAATAAACGAAAATAGGATAAGTGAATGTTAGAGCACAGAAAATATTGAGGAAAGTGGCGATATTTCTGTCTTTCACCAAATTGCTTCCTTTTTCTCAGTGTTTTTCCAAACAGTCTACTGAGGTTAAATACAAAAGAAAAATGTTTAAAAAATTAAAGAATTCGTCTTCAAATGTGCCGAAAAAATGATGGATCTTTTTTTAACCCTTACCCAAACAACAAATTATGGTCCTTTCCAAATAACCGGTAAGTCTTGCTAATTATCAGAATGGTTCTTATTTTGCTATTTGTGTGCATCAAAAAACGAATTGGTTAGGAAAGGGTTAACATAAGAAGCCATCATTTCAAATTTAATTCATTTGAAGCAGGCTGTAGACTATATAAGATCTACTAAGAAGAACACTTTGTTGTAGATTGTAGAATAAGAAATAGATCTAGGGGGGGGGGGGGGGGGGGGGAATTAAATTGTGAGCAAAGTCAGCATGTTTTTCTTTTCTCTCAAAGTTTTGCTATTTCGTTCAAGTAGATCTATGTAATAAACAAGACCTGGTTTTGGATTTAGCCTATACTACTTAAGAGAAAATATTTTGTGAAACATTTTGGAAAATTTAAGAGCATCCTGATAACCAGCATTTTCTCCTTCTGTCTCAATAGACTAGATCTAGATCTACTTTGATATGTAAGCGTTTAGTGTGTTGTGACAATGTTGTGATGGGTTTTCTCTTTATTATCTCCGCTGAGCTAACCTCTGTTCGAATCGGGTCGGTATTCAATTCGACCCTGGGATAGTCCTTACCCTTGTGTCTATCTTCAGTCACGGGATCTGATTTTGGTCAGAAATCATTCAAAATAGGCCTAGAAAGGTATGATTCGATTCCCTGTGCTTGAAAGCTGCTGAAACGCCAATATTAAAGTAAATAAGGGGGAAATGTGTGTACATTATAGCCATGCAAATATTGAGGTAAAAGGTGGAAATGCTGGTTATCAGCATTTTCTTGTTTTGCCTCAATGTTTTCCACTTCCTTTGTGGACGTCAAAACCAGGTCTTGTTTGGGAAAGGGTTAAATGGCTTTAATATTTTACCTTAGAGCAAATGTAGTGCGTATGTCGTTTTATCAGAGATGGATTTAATTGTTCATAAGATCGTCCACATAATTTTACCCATAACATACACTGTTCCAGATTTGTTTTTGCTTTCGGAAAAGAAATAAACGAAACTCGTTGCATACGAGGAGCATCTTTGTAGCGACTGTCACTGTTACACTGGCCCCAAACACCGTTTGATAGGCATTTTGTAAAAAAACTAGTTTAAAATTTGCCGCGTCACTAACTGTCAGCCATTTGTTTGTACCTACATCACGTGACTTCACATGGGAAAAACCCAGAGTGACGAACTTCCGGAATAGATCTATTGTCTGACGTTTTGCATCATCTTGGACCAAAAATAAAGAATGTAGACTCTGGAACAAAGTTTTCCAATATCATTCGAGATCAATCTACCCATAATGGTAAAACGGAGTTCAAAAGAATGGCAAAACAAAACAAAGCTGACTTGAAATAGTGGCCTGAATTAACTGGATACACATTTTCTCTATACAGAACAATTATAGATGTATACCAATACAGGTTGGCAAATTCAAATCATGTGATTATCAATTATTGTCTCATTGCATTTTGACCAGTTAGTCTGGATCTAAAACCATTCTAAAAAGGCAAATATTTGGATTATTCCAATTTTTTTGACAGATGCTGCTTATGGTAAATTAAAAGCCAATAAATATGAAAAGATTTACTTTCGTTCCATTACTTCAATTATTTTGCAAATCTTCTCTTTTGTTTATAAGGGCCGTTCAAGCCATGTCATTTTTTAAGGAATGGGTTAAAATCTTACTTGTGTTTCGTGGTGTTTTGTTGTATCATCAGATCTACGTTTTTCACGTTGGGCATCCGGGCTATGTCTTCTGCTGGTGGAACTAAATCTGCAATTTATTAATCAAATGTAAACTTAAAATATTGCTTTAAACCTTCCTAAAACGCATTTTGTGCTGTTCCAAATTGAAAGCTACTGCAGACTACAAAATCTATGTTGAAAAAAACTAAAGTAGATCTACAATGTAACTATGATGCCTGATAAAAGCGCAGACAATACACCTGATTCAAATGTAGAAAAGGCCTTGTCAGCGAAATTGAACCACTGCTTGATGCATTAAGATAAAAAAAGATAGCTGACATAAAAATAATTTCTTTCAGAAACGTGAAATTCATGTCTTGTTTGGGAATATGGGTTAATCAAATATCGACATTGCTTCATAAATAGTAATTTGCGTATGTGTTTATCTTTTATCTTAAATTGGCAGCTGTAAGTGTGAAGTTAGTTTCCAGTTACCAGTTACCAATTTTTATTTTGTGCATTGTTGAATAGACAACTGGATGTGAAAGTAGCTGCCAGTTCGAATAACACGATAAGGAACTGTTTTTTCCTTCATTTTGAATTGGCAGTTGTAAGTGTGCAGTTAGCTACCAGTTGCCAGTTGCCAATTCACAATTTGTGCATTGTTGAATAGTCAACTGGATGTGAAATTAGCTGCCTGTTCGAATTAGACGATAAGGGACTGTTTTCCTTTATTTTGAATTGGCAGCTCTAAGTGTGAAGTTAACTTCCAGTTGCCAGTTGCAAATTCACAATTCGTGTATTGTTGAATAGGCAACTGGACGTGAAGTTAGCTGCCAGTTCGAAGTACATGATAAGGGACTGTTTTTCCTTTATTTTGAATTGGCAGCTGTAAGTATGAAGTAAGTTTCCAGTTGCCAGTGCCAATTCACAATTTGTGCATTGTTAAATAGGCAACTGGATGTGAAAGTAGCTGCCAGTTCGAATAACACGATAAGGGACTGTTTTTCCTTTATTCTGATTTGGCAGCTGTAAGTGTGCAATTAGCTGCCAGTTGCCAGTTGCCAATTCAAAATTTGTGCATTGTTGAATAGTCAACTGGATGTGAAGTTAGCTGCCTGTTCGAATTAGACGATAGTGGACTGTTTTCCTTTATTTTGAACCCCGGCTCGGCCAGTATCCATTCTGACATTTGACAAAAGTCATTTGTCTCTCACCAATGGGTGTGAATCATCTATGTGAGAGAGCATCTGGAGACTCGGTTTGGATATTGTGGTTGTACTGGTGCGAGAAATACCAGGAACCCACGGTTAGGTGCTCCAGCCACCGCGATATGACCCTGGTAGTTGAAAACGGCGTAAAACCCCAATATACTCAAACTCCTTTATTTTTGATTGGCAGCTGTAAGTGTGAGGTTAGCTGCCAGTTACTAGTTGTCAATTCACTATTTGTGCATTGTTGAATAGGCAACTGGATGTGAAGTTAGCTGCCTGTACGAATAAGACGATAATGGACTGTTTTTCCTTCATTTTGAATTGGCAGCTCTAAGTGTGAAGTTAACTGCCAGTTGCCAGTTGCCAATTCACAATTCGTGCATTGTTGAATAGGCAACTGGATGTGAAGTTAGCTGCCAGTTCGAATTACACGACAATGGACTGTTTTTCCTTTATTTTGAATTGGCAGCTGTAAGTGTGAAGCTAGCTGCCAGTTGACAATTCACAATTTGTTCATTGCTGAATAGGCAACTGGATGTGAAGTTAGCTGCCAGTTCGAATTACACGATAAGGGACTGTTTTTCCTTTATTTTGAATTTGCAACTGTAAGTGTGAAGTTAGCTGCCAGTTGCCGCTTGCCTATTCGGGACTCCGGTTTTTTTTTGAATTGGCAGCTGTAAGCGTGAAGTTAGCTGCCAGTTGCCGGTTGCCTATTGGGGACTCCGATTCATTTTGAATCGGCAGCTGTAAGTGTGAAGTCAGCTGCCAGTTGCCAGTTGTCAATTCACAATTGTGCATTGTTGAATTGGCAGCTGTAAGTGTGAAGTTAGCTGCCAGTTCGAAGTGGACGATTCAGGGCTGTTTATCCTTTATTTTGAATTGGCAGCTGTAAATGTGAAGTCAGCTGCAAGTTTCCAGTTGCCAATTCACAATTTGTTTATTGTTGAATAGGCATCTGGATGTGAAGTTAGCTGCCAGTTTGAAGTTGACGATAACGAACTATTTATCCTTTATTTTGAATTGGCAGCTGTAAGTGTGAAGTTAGTTGCCAGTTGCAAGTTACCAATTCACAATTTGTGCATTGTTGAATAGGCAACTGGATGTGAAGTTAGCTGCCAGTTCGAATAACACGTTAAGGGACCGTTTTTCCTTCATTTTGAATTGGCAGCTGTAAGTGTGCAGTTAGCTGCCAGTTGCCAGTTGCCAATTCACAATTCGTGCATTGTTGAATAGGCAACTGGATGTGAAGTTAGCTGCCAGTTCGAATTACACGATAAGGGACTGTTTTTCCTTTATTTTCAATTGGCAACTGTAAGTGTGAAGCTAGCTGTCAGTTGCCAATTCACAATTTGTTCATTGCTGAATAGGCAACTGGGGGTGAAGTTAGCTGCCAGTTCGAATTACACGATAAGGGACTGTTTTTCCTTTACTTTGAATTTGCAACTGTAAGTGTGAAGTTAGCTGCCAGTTGCCGGTTGCCTATTCGGGACTCCGACTTTTTTTAATTGGCAGCTGTAAGTGTGAAGTTAGCTGCCAATTGCCGGTTGCCTATTCGGGACTACGATTTTTTTTAATTGGCAGCTGTAAGTGTGAAGTTAGCTGCCAGTTGCCGGTTGCCTATTCGGGGCTCCGATTTATTTTGAATTGGCAGCTGTATGTGTGAAGTTAGCTGCTAGTTGCCGGTTGCCTATTCGGGACTCCGATTTATTTTGAATTGGCAGCTGTATGTGTGAAGTTAGCTGCCAGTTGCCGGTTGCCTATTCGGGACTCCGATTTATTTTGAATTGGCAGCTGTATGTGTGAAGTTAGCTGCCAGTTGCCGGTTGCCTATTCAGGGTTCCGATTCATTTTGAATTGGCAGCTGTATGTGTGAAGTCAGCTGCCAGTTGCCAGTTACCAATTCATATTTTGTTCATTGTTGAATCGGCAACTGGATGTGAAGTTAGCTGCCAGTTGCCAGTTGCCCATTGAATTGGCAACTGGCAACTGGCAACTGGCAGCTAACTTCACACACATAATTTGCGTTGGGTCAAATATTACCTTCAGACCGACTTGAGGGCGTAACAAGTCGGTCCGGATTATAACGATGCCACCAATGGCCCCATCTTCGTGGTCCGCTGTGGTAGTTGTATCGCCGATATCGTCTGTTTCCGTGACCCAACATCGTCGATCGGTCACGCTCGGTAACTCTCGGTCGCGGTCGGTTGCGGTATCGCGCCAAATATCCATCAGAGTCGTCCGAGGTGCGATGAGTGTTGTATCCAAACATGTCCGCCGATATTTTGCTAAAGAAAAAACGATAAATGGCAAACTAATTAATATGATAAATTGTTCCTCGTAGATGTGTATTAAAGTTATCAAGACCACAAAATTTGAGACTAAAATTTCATGCACTTATAACAGTATATAGTCTAAAATTGTACGGTTAGACAATGAGTCAATCAAAATAAAAACAAACATTTGATTGATCAATGGATATTTTGATTGACATTAAGGAGGGTTCGAAATGATGCGATATTGTATACATTTTGACATGTCATAGATATACTAATCTATGTAATTTGATCCTATAGAAAATATTCAAACACAAAGTAATTACGTTTGTTATTGTACATAAAGCATTGAATTTTGAATTATAATTATATTATATATTTCTGAACGCCCTGCATTTAAGTAAAATGTCACTAAATATTTTTCAGTACTCGTATTTGTACATAGTTACACCCTGTTTCTAGTTTGAACCCTTCTTTATCAATAAACAATTCCAACAAGTAACAAGAAAATTAGAAAGAACCACTGCTGCAAAAAGCGACATAAGAGTAAATAAAGTAAATGGATGTCTTATATGCGCGTTCGAAACATCTAATTTTTTATTCATTCTTTGTAATAATTTAGATGCTCTACATCAATAAACTGCGTTTTCCGAATAATATCTTGTACAAGTATTGTCATGCCCATATACCTAATTATAATTCTACATTCTGTCTTTTCCGTTAGGATGGTATTGAAAAAATAGTTGTCTTTTCGCCGAAGGTAATGTGATCAAATATATAAATTTTATCAAGGGTTCAAAGCGCATATTATTCAACATTCAAAACGGTTTTTATATTCGATCATAAAAGCATAAAAGCGGGTGTTGAATTCCACCCGTAATTTATGAGCGGTCTGGCGTATACGGTATTGATCCTTTAACCCTTTTCTAAACAACAAAAATGGACTGCTCCAATGTGAAAGACATTGTTGACGAAAAAAGCAAAGTAAAGGACTGCACATATTGCATATGATAGCATAGAAATCTCCAAAAGAAAACAAGGAAAGTGATGTTGATCATTTGCATTTTTTTTTCTTTTTCTTCTACAATAATATCTTTGAAAAAGACTTTGAAAGAATTTGGTCTTATATGATAGCATAGAAATCACCAAAAGAAAACAAGGAAAGTGATGTTGATCATTTGCATTTTTTTCTTTTTCTTCTACAATAATATCTTTGAAAAAGACTTTGAAAGAATTTGTTCTTCCAAATCTGGGCATGTTTGGCCTTGGATCTAGCAACGTAACCGGGCGTTACGAAGGTCAAGGTCTGGATCTTTCTGCAAACAATAAGTATGTTTGAGGTCAAATATAATGACGTATATGAAGAGCATTGACAGAATGAAAGGAAATTTGAGCCTGGATCTGAAGAAAGGTCCCCGACGACATTTGAGAAAAACATGGATCCAGATCAGCCTGTGCATACGCACAGTCTGATCAAGGTCCATATTTTTTCTTTAATAATCTGTTCAGTACATGTGTACCTGTAGCAACTGCGAATAAGCGTTGTCGACTGCATTTGATACAAAGCTGATATGTCATAAGGACCCAATTTCCAGCTCCCAGCTAAAATACTTATTTCTGCCTTTTCTTTCTAAATTTTAAGTCCTGGTTAGAAAAGGATTAAAACTAAATCTCCATTTCTGCAGTTCGTTTTAGATTGAAACCTTCGTTGCTTTTTAATTTTCAATTAGTATCGACCCGCTCGTAGTAACATAGATAATTGACCACGAAAAAAAAAACAAACATACAAGACACGCATTTGTTTTTTATCTAAATTCAAAACAGGGCTTTTAGTAGTGCAAGCAAATATTGACCAGAACATAGCTTCAAACATATTAACTCAAAAGTAACGATAAACTAATAATAAACAACAATGATATAGTAATAATAACCGAACAATTTCCCATACCTTTCGTTTTGTTATCACATTCCACTTATTTAAGCAGCAATCGATTGCACATTCTCTTGTCTATTTACATTTATTTAGACGTTTCTACGACGAACAAAAACATAATTCAAACCCAATTTTAACGATCAAGGGGTAACTTCAACTCAATTATTGGTATCCAATTACATAAAATTATTCATAGAATGTACCCTTATCTGTTCAAATGGCACTGCAAATATATTCCATGCCCTTAGGAAAAGGGGGCGGAGATGGGCTAGGGGGTAAGCATCCCCCAAAGTTGGCCAAAAATACCGAATTGTCCTTACTGTACACAACAAATTTAGGCAAATCCAATTCAGCCCCCAATATGCTGACATTGGGGCTTTAGCCCCCCCCATATACCATATAAAATCGCTTCCTACGGGCCTGTATTCACATGTAGGATATTTCATTTTGAATCCTGCTTGCGATTCATTGATTATACTATTTTCTCCATTTTCAACAATCTCACGACCCCATTTTTTAGCAAACTGTGAAACAAAAAATCTGATTGCGCGAGAAATCAGATTGGGCCAATCAGGCCATAGCCATAAAATAATGTTACGGACTAAGGGAGGTAAGTCATTCTGATAATCGGACGTAGATTGGAATAGCAACGATGCAAATCATTTCGTGATAAAGTATACAATAGTACCGGCCGAAAATGAGAGTGACGTGGGCTAATGTTTACTACTTGACAACCAATCAACTCTGTTCGTATTTGTAACGGTGCAAATCAGGCGAATTTATTGGTTTTGCAGCAGTAAACATCAGCCTACGTCACTGTCTTTTTCGGCTGGGACTATTGTACATGTATAAGACTGTTTATTTGATACCATACAGTCTTGTTTTGTCGTCTTCCAAAATTCATTCAGATCTTTGCGAGCTGGCATGCTACATTTTTGTTGTAAGAGTATTTTTACGCTTATAAACGGTTGCACAGAGTGATGTATGATTTTTGTCTATCGTCAGAGTTGAGCACGCGAAACTGACGTAAACCCGTATATTCATTACCGTTTGCTTTGTTACCTTCGTAATCCCACCATTCCGGCTGGTAGTCGAATGTTGTGTCAATGCTTTTAAACAAAAACCTCGTAACTGCAGCTAGTTTTAAGCTGCAGTTACGAGATTTTTGTTGAAAAGCGATGATATGCTTCGGAGGTCGCACGCTGGGTCCCGCTGTCTGAAAAAAACTTTGATAAATGAAGGCATGGAATTAAAAACCTTTGTACCTTGTAAGTGCTGAACATTGCAAAATGCGTCGAAACGCCGAGTAATTTTTTAAAACAAAATGGTCTTTCAGACAAAGTTTCCATTCCACTATGTTCCAACTTGAACTATGATCATTTTCCTCTCAAACAATAAAGAATATAGTATTTTATATCCTATAATCCAATTTAAATCAACTTGGTGAAGTCTGTTAGTCAAAGGGAAGTAACCACAGTGAAAAAAGAGTATGGGTCTTGCAAGATTAGTCCCACTTTACGAATATTCTATCCCGGCATGCTTCGGTCCTTTTCCTGGAAACATTGACGGAGTGAAGACGTGTTTTTCTGAGAAGAACAAACAATAAGTCGGGTAACGAAAAGGTTATCAAGCTAAATGATGTGAAAATAAAAAAACAATGAGTTAAGTCTCACAATTAAATGGTCAAAGACGGATCAGCATGGAAAATCAGTAACACTCATTATTCAAACAAGAGGGCAATTGGCCCTGAAGCGCTCACCTGATATAATTTTGTATACCAATTTTCAGGTTGATTGGACAAAAATGTGACCTCTAGGGTGCACACAAGGTTTAACTAAGATTTGACCTCGTAACCTAGAATTGATCAAGACGATCATTCTGATCAATTTTCAGGTTGATTGGGCAAAAAAATGTGGCCTCTAGAGTGCTCACAAGGTTTTACAAAGATTTTACCTCATGACCTAGTTTATGACCCCAGATGACCCAATTTCGAACTTGTCCGAGATTTTATCAATACAATCATTCTGATCAATTTTCAGGTTGATTGGGCAAAAAATGTGGCCTCTAGAGTGCACACAAGGTTTTTCCAAGATTTGACCCGTGACCTAGTTTTTGACCCTAGATGACCCAATTTTGAACTTGTCCCGAGATTTTATCAAGACAATCATGCTGATCAATTTTCAGGTTGATTGGGCAAAAAATATGGCCTCTAGAGTGCACACAAGGTTTTTCTAAGATTTGACCCCGTGACCTAGTTTTTGACCGCAGATGACCATATTTCAAACTTGTCCGAAATTTTATCAAGACAATCATTCTGAGCAAATTTCAGGTTGATTGGGCAAAAAATGTGGCCTCTAGAGTGCACACAAGGTTTTACAAAGATTTTACCTCATGACCTAGTTTTTGACCCCAGATGACCCAATTTCGAATTTGTCCGAGATTTTATCAAGACAATCATTCTGAGCAAATTTCAGGTTGATTGGGCAAAAAATGTGGCCTCTAGAGTGCACACAAGCCAAAGGTTGACGCACGACGGACGACGCACGACGGACGACGGACACAGCGGTATCACAATACCTCACCATGAGCACTATCGTGCTCAGGTGAGCTAAAAAAATATCAACCACACTGCTCCATAGCCTGTATGAGACAATATTTGGACTTCCGCCCAAACACACCAAACAAAGACCTATTTGTCCATCTAAATGGGAGGTCATTAACCAGCTACCAATTCAAAACTGTAATGGCAAAGGCATTAAAATTCATCAAATCATTTGATCATGTTAGGTCCCATAGTTTTAGAATAGGCGGGGCCACGCACCTAGCAGACTTAGGCAAGACGGAAAATGAAATCGTGAAAGCAGGGAGGTGGCAATCGCAAGCATATTCCAAGTATATCAGATTGTAAACCATAAATAGATACTTTGTAAATGAGATTTTAAGCTTTTTCAGAAAAGACCAAAATGTTTGTTGTTGGGTCCTCCTAAGTGTACTGGGCTGGTTTAGAAAGCAGGGACCAAGATTTCGCAGGATTAGGGCTATCGGTGCAATGGCGTGGGAGGAGAGGGCTATCACTCAATGAACTGGATTATGAGATGGACCAGATTTATAAACAGGATAAGTACCCAAAATTTATTATTATTCATTGTGGGTCAAACGATATGACATTAGACGGCATCACAGGTAAGGACCTGATAGAAAGAACAAAAACATCTTTGCTTAGGTACAAGGCTCTGTTTGGCAAAAGTCAGATTATCTGGTCAACTATCCTGCCCAGGAGATATTGGCATTACGCTCCCCTGGGCACATGAGCACTAATTGAAAAGAAAAGAATAAGGGTTAACGCAGCTATTAGAGCTTTCATACTGGAATCGGGCGAAAAAGTTATTAACAATGATAGCTGTATTAGCTGAAGCTAATGAGGTAAGCCTGTGCAGGATGGATGGAACCCACCTGTCAAAATTAGGGAACCAGTCACTATTAAAACACTGGAAGGAGGAAATATCACATTTCACCAACCAAAAAGAAAATATATATCAGTCTAGTTTACCATTTTGTAGCGAAGGTATCATTTTAAAGTGATGATTCCTAGTGGCGGGCCTGGGGAGGCAGTATGCCCCCTTGGGTGTTTTAGCCTGGCCTTTATCCTCGGCCTGACAGTCTTCCAAGCTGCAGGTAGTTTAGTGGGTTGTAGTTGTGTGTAATCACATTCGTTGGTTTTTTCGGAGGGGGCCTACCTCTGTATAACGAGGGGGTCCCCCTTCACCTCTATGTATAGAGGAAAGGTTCAAAGCAGTATAACGCTTGAATCCTCTTCCCCGGGGATAAGGTAAACAGGCTGACCCTTGGGGGCTGTTCACATGGGGGTAACCCATGGGACCTCGCCACCATGGTAACATGGGACGCGGATTCGCCCTTTACACGTTTACACGTTGGTAGTCTGTGGTCTCCCCAGGGCTGGGGCCACAATAATGTATATTAATAGTAAATGCCTTGTTGCCCAAAATATGCCAATATAACGTCTGTTAAATTCATAGTTTTATTAAATGGTTTATTCTCACCAAAATTGCTTTGACTTAGTTACATGCTCCAAAAGCAAGAGAAACTCTGGGAGCATCCGGTTGCACTGTGCTGTTCTGTCTATTAGCGTGTCGTTGGTCTACCAAGCCACCCCCTCACAACCATAAGTCTGTTAGTCGTCTGGGGTCCGAGCCCCCAAATCAACAATATGGATTTAATAACAATTCAAAATATTCTCCAATGGCTTAAACACAGCGTACCTTACTATTTCGTCGCTTTTCAACGAAAAACTCGTAACTGTAGCTTAAAACAAAATGTAGTTACGAGGTTTTCGGTGAAAAGCAACGATGTGCAAGGCCTGTGTCTCACAGGATGCTCACAACACAAACTCTGTCCACTTAAATTGTTCTGGTACCTGCATGAAATATCTAGCATGGACCAATACATCCTTTCCTAAACGATACCTGATTTTTACGCACATGGTAGATATTGTTCAGGAAAACATTGAGACAAAAGAAGGAAATGCAGATAATCAATACATTTTCATTTTGCCTCAATATATTCCGTGCATGCTTGTACACAAATCCTCTCTTCGTCACCACCAATGCTGTGTTCTGTAGCAGCTTTCGACATCTTTAGGATTTTTATTGTTTTGGAAAGAGTGAAAATAAGCTGAAGTTACGATATTTTCGAAGGAAAGCCGCGATCTGAGCAGAGGCGTTCTCATGAATTTTGTAGTGCTAAAAACCCAAGGTATTTGATCGAGTCTCTTTGACGCTTATGAAGATGAAAGCTTTTGAAAACATCGTAGAAAAACAAAAAAAAATGCTTGTGATTCTTTCCGATTCTTCATTTCCCATAATGTTTTATATTCAGAGAGACAAAAAGGGTGAAATTTCAATCGCTTGAAATTGTCGTCTGCAACATATTTGAAATTGGAAGAGTCCAGATTCTTGTCAGCAGGTAGTGACTTGTGTAGTCCACCCCTTATGAGATTCGCGCGACGTCGAAATTATTCGGGCAAGGTCGAAAACATTCGGCGTTGGAACTTTCCACCGCCGAATATTTACGACCGTGCCCGAAAAATCAGATGTTTTATGTATCTCAAAATGGCCGCATTACGGGTGTTACCTAAGTGGGGTTCAGGGTATCCATCGAGAAAATTGGTTGTTTTGGCATATAGGGTTCTGCTTTTCACCATTTTTTCTAAGAAAGACCAAAATTGAAAACCATATTAAAGATCGGGCTTCCTGGTATCCGCATAGGTACGCTGATATGCATAAAGCTGTCTTGTAACCAATATTTACTTCAAATTTTAAGCTGGATCAATTTTAATTTCCATCATTTGAGAAAGGGTTGATTTTATGCACGTACGAGGTCTTAAAGGGGCCCATGCTAGGTTTTTATGCTTCCGAACTGTTCGGGAATCATATTTGTTCATGGAAAAACAATTTGCAATGCATAAAAACCTCAATCTCGGCGAACAACCATCTTTCCTTTGGTATAGATCAATCCTTTACAAGCGTGTTTATTATACACATTCTATTTTTACTTCAAAATGAGACAATGTCAAGGTCAACGAGACACACCTCCGCGGTATTAACACACCGTACAACCTGCTGTGTCGATGACTGTGACCTTATTTGCGAGGGATACGTGGAAAGATTTATTTTGTACAAGCACTGAACATTTATACGCGAATTTATCAACTATGGAATACCAATTTTGTTTATTCATAAAAAAAATCATTTGATCTACCATGCACATGACATCAAATGCAGAATCAGTCTTCTCTGACTTTCGACGCAGCCGGTTGTACGGTGTGTCGAATCTCGCTGAGCACAGATGACGTACCTCTGACGTAATTGATTTTTGAAGGTTGGGCATAATTATGTAACCGTTACAAAACAAAAACAAGGACAATATGAAACGAGCCAGCACGTTATTAATGGATTTCAATACTTAATAAAGCTCGATGAGTGCTAAAAATGGACATAAATGATCTACCACTTCAGGTTGGTAATTTCATACGTTATTTCTGATTTGTAGTCATTGTGCCATTTGCATTTTTGACAGCCTAGCTAGTCCCCCTTTAATCAAATAATCCAACAAAAGAAGCCTTGAGTGCGAATATGAAAGTTTCGCATGTAAAAACTGTTCACCAGTTCGGGTCCATAGATAGAGGGGCGCAAAGATGGGGTCCTTATATATGTTTGGTAAACTAAGATTTGAACCCTTTGTCACACAAACCTTGGTTTTGACGAGTTTAATTTAAACAGTTAAATGTAGCATTGAGATAAAAGAAGAAAACCCTTTTCTCTCAATACTTTTTCCAAACTCAGTTCAACGCTTCGTTTCGTCTACAACTATATGTAGATCAAGCACAGACTCTTGTAAGTGGATTCAGTTCCGTCTTCAACAATTTCAAGTTAAAAATGTTCAGTTGAAACTTGTTGTTTCGAAGCAGTATGGAAAGCCAAATACATTGAGAGAAAATGAAAAAAAAGCTTGTAAGCCATAAGCATAGGGGACCAAATGTTTGAATGAATAGAACCCGACCGAGCGTAGCGTTGCTAGAGGGGGTTGGGGGCATGCCCTAATTTTCAATTGTAAGAAGCCATTTCCTGCAATCTGGGCACTTTCAGACAGCATTTTATACCTGGACCTTTCTTGAAGGAAAGCATCCCAAGCTTATAGCTAGATAAGCTCTGCCAGGTAATTCATCATTAGCTATATATTTGGCCAATGTTATACAAATATCACAATTTTAAGGGATGCCTAGACTAAAGTAAAATAATATTAGATCTATCAACGTCCGCTTATTGTAAGAACTAAACAAAAAGCATCTAGAAAAATTAATTTAATGAGAAAATAGAGAGATAATTTATGAGTATTGCTAAAATATAATTTGAAAAGCAAACAACAAACAAAACACAATTATCTAAAAGATATGTTAATATGCTCTTCGACTTTAACAACAGTCCAGTCACGATATTATGGCGCGTGCTTGCAAAAATGCCAAATGTAAACAACGCAATATCGAGGTCAAAATTGCTACAATTTTCATGTGCTATCATTGTTTTCATCATTGCTGGTGATAATCTTTTATCCTTTAGCCTAAATATCTTTGAGCTTTATTGTTCATACATTTAACTTAAGGTTTACGAACTGAGAATGAGATGCAGAGTCAGAGGCGAAATTTGAAAAGTGCCAGTAATTCCTAAACTGTGTTAAATTTCCATTCCAAATATAAACATAATCATTTTGTATGGTTTAGAATTTTGAATTAATGCATAGTTATGGAAATATTTGACAAAAATGTTCAAAATTACCTCCCTTGCATATGAACAGAGAGTAAAATGATATTTGTAAATTATTTTCTTCTTGAAGCATAATCTTGAAATCCGGCCTGGTGAATCAACTTATGTGAAGTGTATTTACAAGTGTGTGTAATTTGGTGCATTTCGTATGTCTAGAAAGTGGTGTTTTCATTCTCAGTTCGTAAACCTTAAAGCAACATTTTTTGTGATAGTTTTCGCATTGGACCAACCTAAAGGTTTGGAGTTTAGGAAAGAATTCAGACAATAAAAGATGCTGCAGATGTCAAAAGCAGAGTTGATACCTTCTAGGATAGGCTTTATATTATACATTATATAAAAAAACATTTAGGAAGAGAGACAATGTTGATTAACGGATTTTTATGTTCTTGTCTTTTCTGAATAAGTTTTCATCTGTCGCCGATCAAATATTTTTTTTTATTTTCTAAACGGACAAACACACTAATAAACCAACAGCATCATATTATTATGCTTTTAGAATCACTGCATCAGAAAATATCATAAATAGAAAAAATAAGTACAAGTTAGCAAAACAAAGAAGACTGATCATTGCCCAATCGCATACAATTAAAACTCCAAATCACTTTAAAAAATATGCTTTACATGGGACCCTTTTTGGGCTTGGGGACCATTTCAGGTGCGCTCCGATAGTGAATCTGCAATAAATATGCGAATGTGAATGGCTTTTAGTAAATTACGAGTAAACTTGCCGACCATTGTCAGGTCTATTTTTATTTTAGATAAGTCACACATTTAACATTTTCATTGACGTCTACATTTTCTATTGGAATGAAACAAAGAATATATAGAAAATAACCACGGAAATGTTTTAATAGTTGAACGGCCATGGCTTAATTTTCTACAAGTTAACATATGAATTTTGATGAATTCGTGAATTGTTGGGTTATATAAAATAATTTTTCTGTAGTACCAAACATGATATATAATTATGTTAATAGATCTATACTGAACAAAAGTGAAAACGCTACACCTACTTTGCTTGTTTTATTTCTTCTAAAAACAACAAGTAAAAAAATCAAATGAAAGTGTTTCGCATTGTTCATTTACTTGGTTGTGTCAAGCACTAAACATTTTGTGGAACTTAATTACGGGAATTAAAAACGGGCCCTTCTAATGTGACAGGTGTCCGTTTTTTCAGGTGTACAATTTGAACGGAAATTATACACAATTTAAACCTTCAAAAATCCAAGCAGAAGAATGCAAACGATGCCATACTTTACGGAATGGTAGTCTGACGAGTTACCAGTCAGCAAATGAAAAGAAGCTTGCATAACATTGTGGCAGCGTTTAGAAACTGATGTTTGAAAAGCGGAATTTTCACTAGGTTCCAAAGCTTGAAAAATTTACAATGTAATCTCCATAGGAAATTGAAATCGCTATTGCATGGAAATCTGGGAACAATCCTTGTCGAAGAAAGGGTTCAAAAATCCCCTTTAAGGCCTACATGATGTTGCAAAAAACCCAATCGAAAACCGTGATAAATGTGTGAATACCAAACATTTTAAATTCCCTATTTGTTTATGTTAAAGGGAGGTAATTTGCAAAATTGACTGATCAGACCTTGATTTAAGAGCTTGCTACAAGAGATAAGTGAGATTTTAAGTGTTTTTTCGACAACCCGGATATGACCAATTCCGAAAAAATGAGGAAGTGTTTTCTGCGCATGCGCATATGCGGTATTAGATGAAATTAGCTCTAAACGCATTAAGGCCTATAACTCTGACATTAAAGGAGACAAGGCAATGAAATTTTAACAAAACGATTGCTTAAAGCCTGGGAAATGACGTCAAAATACATTTCAAGCTATTAGTTAGATACTTTTCCAGAAATAAGAAATCTCGCAGTGTAGCGTTTTCACTTTTGTTCAGTATAATTAGTTTTTAACGAAGTAACATAAACCTAATCGTGAAAAAATTGTATGCATTATAATGTTCTTTTTCACAGCATGACATATACACTATCACACACTGTATATTTATCCACGTATAATTTTATTAATCCAGATCATGCATAGCATTAAAACTTGCAGCAGTATAAGTGGTGTGAAGCCGCCAGCCGCTGATGTGTCGTTGTTACAGTCTTGTCTTGGTTGGTAAAGATACCCTCCACATTTGGGAAAGAAGGATATTGGTTTAGGAAACTGGGTGGGGTTACCGACTTTTATCACCATCGACATTCCTTGCATCAAGTGGCCCTCATTGTGGCAGTGGAACAACCACATACCTGTGGAAAAGTGAGTTAACCCTTTTCCAAACGGCAAATTTCAGGGCGATTCACTTCAAAAACTGCCACAAATAACAAAATGCAAGTTATCAAAGATAGAATTTGTGTAAAATATGGCATAGAAAATATTGAGACAAAAGGAGAAACTGCTGGTTATCAGCAGTTTCTTCTTTTGTTTCAATGTGTTCCCAAGCCTTCTCTATTAGGGACGTCAAACCAGGTTTTGTTTGGGAAAATGTTACATTATTTCACCTATCATGTACAATACCAAATCGTCGGTGTAAATTTAAACCTCGTATGTCGATTTTTGCGATTTTCAAAGTTCAACCTTGTATGACCAGTTCAGACCATTCTTATTGGTTTGTGGATATTAAATTATCAGTATTAATGACACGTTATATGTGACCAATATGTCCAAGTTTCAACTAAAACCTTTCAGTTTCGGACAAGTTATTAACCCCCCCCCCGCTTTAAAAACTTCCACAACGAGGTTGTGCATTAACACCGACGAAATACTTCATGAAATAAATGCTTGATATGTATGCCAAAAGATCGGGGAAATACCCTAATTGACCTATTGCTACTGTCGACGAATTAAGATTCACAAACTTAATTATAAAACTATTTACCAACTTAGTCACAAGCAATGATTCTTTAAACAAATCAAAATGAAAAAAGGCGGAGTTAAATGTTGACAAATGCAGAAATTCTAATGCAGGCCGATTTAGCATACAACCATTGACATTGACTTTTAAATTGGGGCAAATTCTGAAAACCTATTTTGTTCCAGTAATGTACGCGTCGTATTTTTACCTGGGTTATCTGCCTTGAATCTGATGATGGTATATCCACCGAGGGCAGGAACGGTAACTGTGTCTTTCATCCAGGGATTGATTAACGTTCTTGGAAACTCTCCGTTGTTGTCCCGCTGTATAATGTCCGGCAATGAAGTTGTTGTGTAGGCATTTGAGTTGTCTGTCGACATCTGTTTGTAAAATTACACAGAAAAAGATGAATAGTATGTCATGGAATAGACCTACAGTCCAGTCATGATCTTTTGACATATGTTTACAAAATTTTACCAATGCAAACAAAGGCAAATACGCTCTTAATTTTCATTACAATGTCGCGTGCACGTTTTAATCTTGCATTTGTAAGATTTAACCGAAAGTAGTTTTAAAAGCGTTTCCATTTCAATAAATTTCTCTGTGCGCAGGCAAAACCTACATTGGATTTATGAGAGGTTTTCTTGAACAATATCAAAGTAAATAATAAAAAGATTATTGCATTATTATGGGAACATATTGTACCGAACTCTTTGGCGTAGTTGCCCTCGCAAGCTCGGACAACTCTACCAAAAGAACTCGTTAGACACGATATTTTGTCATATTAATGCAATTAACCTATAGTATTCCTAGCAAAAATATTTCAAAGTAGGCGTATATCTCTACATGTATATATATAGTTTTATTACGAGTAATTATATGTCTTACCACTCCTGATCCCATGACCCTGAATGTGTAACCATGGAGATGCATCTGATGGGGGTCCCACAGGAAACCAACGATAAACAACTCCACTACCTGCAATTGACAAAGAAAAGGTAGGGTCTACAATAATTGTATTGTGAGGATGCACTTTATAACGAAATTTTTATGCGTTCTCTAAGGTTCGACTATGTTGGATATATTTTGACGTAATCAATTGTGTAATACTAAATAGGGTTTTAAAAAAGCCTCGTTTCTCAATTAAGGTACATTATTGCCTAAAAAGTGTGTTTTTGGGCCGTTATCGACATTGAATAACGAGAAGAAACCGGGCGGATATCCAGAGAAATCGTGCATTAATCGGCAGATTCACGTGCGATATCGGACCAGTTTTGCACTCAAATATCCTCGAGTTGACCCTTCAAAATAAACAATTGTCTCTTTTCCCGCAAAATTCTCAACGTCTTACGTTAAATAAGCGACGTTCGCCTTTTGGCGCCAAATTATGACGTAACGTTGTTTTACCGACGTCACGCATAACAAAAAATTCTCGAAAGATTTATCAGAACAAAACAACAATGGCGGACATTTTCTTATCTCACCTCGGTTCATTTTTCGCACATATCAAAGGGTTTGGGGTAAGTAATCATTGGAATTTTATGCTTTTTATGCAATAATAGCGTCAATTCACGTATTTTTCGGTCGTTAACATTCGCAGAGGCCCGCAAAATACGAAAACGACCCTCCTGCTTCGCAGTCGGGCGTTAACGTATTTCTTGGGCCTCTGCGAATGTTAACGACCTCAAAAACGTGAATTAACCCTATAATACCCATAATGTGGCCATTTTGAGAATCTTAAAACATCGTTTTTTTTCGAGCGGCGTCGTCACGTATCCGAACCTATTGGGGTGCGGTCGTAAACACTCGGCGGCGGAAAGTTGCACCGCCAAATATTTTCGACGCCGCCCGAATAATGGGAATCTCATTAGGGACGGACTACCTTAAAGTGTACATTGATAGTAATTACACGCTTGGTCATATGGCTGGGGTCTGTTAGAACTTCATTATTCATAGGTAAACTTTTCCAAAATGACAAAATTTTAGACTGGCCAATATTCCAAGATTTTTATAGTCAGGATAAATTTCCTAAAAAGTCGCTTAGTTTTGAAGGTATAGGCATTTCGTGAAGAAAAGGGTTTGAGCTCATTTATAGGGGTATTTGGGTATGCTGAATCCGAAAAACAATGTTGCCAAGCTGAAAAATGACTCCTTCATCATCTAATTTGCATATTTTCAAAATGGCCGCCAAAATTAAAAAAAAATGCAAAAATAATGTTGTTATTTATCATTTTTCGACATCTTTTGTTCTAGGTATCGCACATTTCATGTTTAAAGACTAAACATAAATGATTTAACACGTAAATGAGAAAAAAAATGATATTCATTTTTGGCAATTACCGTATAAATGGCAATAAATCGCATTTAAACAATAACATTTATCTACATTTTATTTTCACGTATGAAATGCAGTGAAAGTATTCAAAATAATATTTTAAAAATGTTTTGCATTAAAGGTAAAGTTTCAAAGGCAAATATGATACAGAACGCAACTTTGAGCGCAAGTCCTTTTACCACGTATTTAAGCTTTTAGCAAACGTCAAACATGCCAATTTTAAAACCATGTACATAATGTTTCACATAATTCTGCAAAAATAATGATAAATTTTATCCTTTATATTGAAATCCAAAATTGTTGCCAAGATATCTACAATTAATACTTAAGAATATGAATCAGTGTCCAAACATTTTGGAAAATGGTTTACCGTATTCATTGTAATAAAATACAGTGTAGTGTGGAAAATTTCATTTTGTGGGAAATTCCATTTTTTGCACTTTTATATACATACACTCATGATTCCAAACTGCTTCAGAGATAGTAACTAAAATTATTTTAATTTACATTTTCGATATCCTCAGAAATTAAAACGTGTATATTTGAAATCGAACACATATTAAACAGGTAATCAACTTAGGCATTGGACAATATTAAAAAAGTACCAATATCCTAGATTTTCAAATATTGTTAAATTACAAAAAAATAATTGAGTGTGGCAAACTTAATTCACTATGGCACGTTGACTTGATTTTTTCAGAGGACAAACTAGTTGTTTACTTTGACAATATTTCAAAGAGACAACTTATTTATCTAACTACGACAAAGAGAAGACTAGAATTTGGATATAGTCACTAATATACCATATAACACAGATTTTCTAGTCAACAAATGCACAGCACATAAACGTTAATGATTGAATTGGGTTAAATTTTCAGTATGATTACAGTGTCTGGTGCACATTTCCATTATGTTCCTGACATTTTTCGCACAGGTAAAGTACAAGATCCAATCAAAGTCAATAGCTGCTTATCACACGCACATGTAGATAATATGTAAGCGATTCATCCTTTAGCTACAGAATCTTTTTTGCAATACGTCAAAATGATGTTGACACCCATGGGTTCGAACCAGTAAGCCCTGTATAGATAGTCTCTGATGTTATTTATTGAAGTATCGCAGCTATATCCGAAACTGTTAGGACTATATCATCTATTTAATAATAATATGTAAATTATTGACAGTTTCATCGAGAAACCCTAGGACTATATCATCAATTTAATAATAATATGTAAATCATTGACAGTTTAATCGAGAAACCCTATCATAAGTTGCGCGCTGTCGAAGGAAAGACATGAAACATTTGTTTAAAAATAGTCCCCTTTTTAGCTATGCTCGTGGTAAGGGCCATATCATTTGCCATGGATTGTCATACAGATAAAATATGAATTTCTTGGTGTATACCTCCATGCTTTCAAAGTTGATACATCAAATTTAAAATGAAGGGTCAAATATGGTTGCCACACCAGATATTTTGATAAGAATGGCTTAGACAGAGGCATTTGCGTCTTCAAGACTTAACATTTCTTCACACAGGGTAACCTCAACTGAAAGGCAAGAAAGAAGGAAATGGTTATGAATAGAGAAGTGGTTTTCCGCTTGATGCTGCACAGAGACATGGATAGCTTCACAATCATAGACATGAAGGAATCAAATGCTGACATGTCAAGTTTGCTTTGTCATATAATCAGTTTGAAGAATACAGCCTGAAGCTTATGTTCAAGTATTAACTCATATTCTTCATATGTTTACGTCATTTCATCGGTTCTCATGTATGAATAATCTCAAATAGGTACACTAAGTCTAAATATCCAGCTGCATCTGTTAAGAAAGTTTATTCCGAGTGACGGAAAAATCAGATATTTTACACGGAATGAAATATTGTAATGACATTTTTGGAAACGAACGTTAGGTATGTTTCATATGATGCTATTGTACTGAATAGAAATATTCTGTTCAATTTCTTTGATATTGCTGCACTTCGTTGCTGACCAAAGATTTGTAAAATGTATTTAAATGTGGTAAGTTTTAAGATGCGCTTTTAGTATTCTTAAAAATGCAATAATCGACTTATCTGCATGTATCAAAAATGTTGTGTTTGTCGACATCGCCTACGTTATTTCTGATGAAGACTTCTGACTTACATCTTCTATTCAAAAGTTTCATTTTAATACTCCTTGAGATCAGTGTAGTTGTCATTTTTCTTCATGTGTGTCTCTAGAAAACTGTTCGACGTCCTAACAGGGGCCATGCTAGTATGTCAAACATAAAAACATGTAAAATATATTTAAAAAAATATTGTATGGATTAGTCAACCTGTATATCGTCGTTGTAAATGCAAAACCTCGTATCTCGTTTTTGGAAAATTTCAAAGGGGAGGGAAAAAAGTGTAATAACTTTTCCCAAACTGAAAAGTTTTACTTGAAATTTTGACATATTGTTCACAAATAATGTGTCAATAATACTGATCAATAAAAATATCTCAAAACCTGCGAGAATTTTCTAAACTGAGCACACAAGTTTGTACTTTGGAAATTACAGGAATCGACATACGAGGTTTTGCATTTACACCGACGATATGTAGATACTTACTGTATGATAAAAATTCGCATCAAATTTATTTAGTTCTAAATAATGTTTGTATTTAACTTTACTTACAACATTGTTTCTAAAAACGTTTACAAGAAACTGATCCTGGATGAAAATCTTAGTACCAACGATATTATCCTTTTTTGACACAGAAAATATGATGTGCATACCTCTTAGCAAACTGTAAAGTTCCCATGTTGTTCTGATGCCTGAAATATCTAGCATGGCCCCATTAAATAGAAAGGGAGATGTCTAATCAACAGCGACAAAAAATTAATTTTGTACAGGATCGTTATACGCTAGCACTTACAGTTAGATTATATGAACGCAATAATTTCCTATTTGAAAATTGGACACATTCACTTTCTTAAACATGCAACTCAATTCAAAAACCGTATATAGGGTTTGTTATAAACCGTATATAGGGTTTGTTATTGGCTTTATTGGAATAAGTACGGTATTTAGCTCTTATGACATTTTATATTATAAAGTCAATTCTGGTGTCAATGAATTCGGACAAAAATTTTCCACAATGCAAGTGGGATTACGGAGCTCTTTCCGATCGAGTCATAAGTACCCAAGATTTGTTAAAATATTTTAGCTTTGCATTATTTTGAAAATGACAAATCATCTTATGTAGGCTAAAATTAAACTGTCAAATATTTTTGGGTTAATCAAATTGTAAATGTAAACATCTAAAATGGTACTGTTGACAAAAGTTGTGTGTTTTAACAGCGCATTTTTAAAAAAATGCAACATGAAAGTGATATTCTGTATATTTAAAAGGGTTTTATTGCCCGTGATACGGTAAAAGATTATCAAAAATAGTGCCACAGAGGTTCTATTTACTTTTAGAATTATTTACTCATTAGTTTTAAACAATTTATAGCATTATTTTTGAACAATTTGGTTAAGATTATGCCAATAACTTTGATATTACATGGCAAATTTGATTTTTGGCGGCCATTTTTTGAAAATATGCAAATTAGATGATAAAAGAACCATTTCTGTTCCTTGTTATCCTACTAAACCATTTAGTTTTAGTCTGTAAACATGAAATGTGGGATTTTTAGAACATAACGTGTCAAAAAATGATTAAAAACAACATTATTATTGCATATTTGAGGTTTTGGCGGCCATTTTGAAAATATGCAAATTAGATGATGAAGAAGCTATTTTTCAGCTTGGCAACATTGTTTTTCGGATTCAGCATACCAAAATACCCCTAGAAATGATCTCAAACCCTTTTCTTCACAAAATGCCTTTGGGTGATAACTTTTCTGAATTCGTGCCCTGACTATTAGGTTAAACAAACGTTACCACAATCTACCATCCAAAGCTTAGATGATGCCTCAAGAGAAAACAAGAGAAATATTTTTTTTAAAAACGAACAACCCAAAAGGTCATCAAAAAGAATACCCTAATGTCGCCATTTTGAGTTTCATAAAACATCGGATTTCTTCAAGCGTCGTCGTATGACGTATTCGAGCCTATTCGGGCGCAGTCGTATACATTCGGCGTTGGAAAGTTCCACCACCGAATGTTTTCGACGTCGCCCGAATAATTCCGATATCGCGCAAATCTCATTATGGGTGAAAAAGGCTCAATGTCTCACCTGTCCGAGCTCAAACGAGTACATATGAAAACATCGACAAAGGTCAAGGTCACATCCATTTACTGTATCTAAAGTGTCTGCATTACAAAAATCCTTGTTGTCCACGTCATACCATTGTGTTGACAAGGGAACAGGTCCGAGTTTCAAGGTTATCTGATGTTCGTTAAGGATTACAATTCGTTATCTTCTACAAAACATCTTCGGGCGTCATCCGTAGCAACGGAAATTGACGAGGAATCCACGAATTGCGTCTGGAAATTGACGAGGGTATATTTCTCGTTAATTTCCACAGTCACGGATGACGGCCGAAAATCGGTAAGGGTATCTTTTGTTAATATCTATTTTCATAAATGACGCCCAAAGATACACGAATTGTTTTGTATCTAATGAATGATTAATGGAGAAATTGATCTTAGTTTATTCGTATCTTGTATGCCTATTTACAACAAATTTGACCAATGCTGTATATATCTCGTCACTTGCCATGCCTTTAAAGAAACTTAAAAAAAAACTATATACAGTTTTTAAAGACTGCAGTAGCGAGGGTTTGGAAGAAAAACAGCAATTGATATGAACTGGTCCATCAAATTTCAAGCTATGGGTCAAAATGGTCGATATACATGTACATGTAGTTCTTGATTGCAGAAACTTACACATTGTCCTTACCAAACATGAAATGAAACTCAAGAGATGTTTACTGATTGGAGGTCAATTTCACGATTGCAATCTAAATTGACAAATCAAAATTTACGATTCCGCGTCCATATCACCTCAAAAGTGATACTGCATATGTCCCATGTTTAAACGTTGTGGCCGTGATGTGGATGCAAAATGGGATATGTGACCAGGCCTTTGGAAAATTCCTTGATTTCCCCTGATAAAGGATACATTGTTAAGTAACGGTGTTATCATTGTCAGTCTAGAAGAGGCTGGATATAAATCTCGTCTGTTGTACATGGAATTATCATTACCCTTAAATCGCATATCTGAAAGCAATAAAATATGAATTCTGTACCAACAATCTGATTAGAATCCGATGTTAAACGATGTATTAATGATAGGTTGATAAGGAATGGTGTTATCATAGTCAGTCTTGAAGAAGCTGGGTATAAATCACGTCTGTTGTACATGGAATTGTCGTTACCCTTAAATATCAGCAAACAATGAAATTAGTGCCTTAGTGCAGCCTGATTGGAATCTATGCTACTGTCTCATGGTTGCTACAGGCCACCAAGAAGCTATAAGAGAACAACTTGGTTCATGATCAGACTGCATGTAAACGCAGGCTGATCTTAAATCATGTTGGGCTCAAACGACTAAAGGGACCTTTTCCAGATCCTGGCTCAAAATCTGTACAAACAATCTGATTAGAATCCGATGTTAAACGATGTGTAAACGACACGTTGTTAAGTAATGGTGTTATCATCGTGAGTCTAGACGAGGCTGGATATAAATCATGTCTGTTGTACATGGAATTGTCGTTACCCTTAAACCGTAAATCTACAAACAGTTAAACAAAAACTATTCAAATACATCATAATTATGTATCTCATCGTCTAAAAAAGTTTTGAATGACGGAAAGATCATATAAATGGTCTTCATGTGCTTATTTTCTTTCTTTCTTTCAATAAGAAAAGTTTGAGAAACATTTTGTCAAAAGAGGAAGAATATTCAGGTATGTAGCTGTTTCTTTTTCCGTTTCAATATTTTCTGTACAATGTCAATAACGAATTCCTTTCCTAGATCTATCAGCATCTTTTTCGTGGTTTTCTGATATTTGCACATCGGATTAATGTATTTGCAAAGGCTAATCCTTAAAATATATATCGCTATTTTTTATCGAAAAACTGCAGCGTTCAACAGCTGTAGTAACGAGGTTTTTGTTGAAAAGTAACGATAGAATTTGTCTTTTTTGAAGGGCAAATCCTCAAACGTATTGCTTAAATAACTCACCGATGTATTTGATCACATCTACTCGCTCATTTGAGTAGTCGACGTCCTCACCCATTGGTTCTGATCGTAACTCACTCTGGTGAAGTTTATTTACAAAAGGATCGAAATAACCAGGATTCAGTACCTGACAGAGAAAAATCATCATGTTTACGTAAAAGAATTCTTCAGTTTACTAAATCGTTCTAAATCTATTTTAATCTAAATTACAATAAAAGTACTGTATTTGGACAGGACATATAAAGCTATGGGAATCTGATCAAATAATGTGTGACACACTCTTAAGGGGGAATGCTCCAGTTTTTCGGAACACTCGGTCATTACCGTAGAAAATTAAATGTTTCGTACCAATTTGTTTCGCTACCACATTTTCAATAATATAACACATCATTACAATTTACCATTTTCAACGGTAAAAGTGTATTTATCATGCAAAACTGATTTCCTCAAGATGGAAATCGATTATTTAGAGCAAGACAGTCGTAAGTGTGTATGTAGTTACCGCTGTTTTGCGTCATTTTATTCATGTGTAGCTGATAAAGATTGATGTAATTCACTAATAAGAGCGCTGACCTATACATTTTCTTTTTGAATTATTACCAGGACATGTTGCTTGATACAATGAGCGAGTTTTATCAAATTCTATTATGTAGAACTCAAAATATTTCCAAAAATATGCAAATTTTGACATAAAACACTCCAAATTCGTTGATCTAACCGAACACGTGAGCATGCTGTTTTATACATTTACGCGTTTATAATAGCACATATTTTGGGTTTTCTGTTCTTATTTAATGTAAGACGTTACTTTAAATCCGTTTTCGGGACTAAACGATGAATATAAAGCATTTTATTAGCATTTTAGTGACCTTGGACAGGTGCAAGAAATTGTGCCTTTTTTCGATGTAGGGGTATGTGACACGAATGCCTATAAAATTCAATCAAGATCGCTGACCATCCATTTTTATTTTATTTTTCAATTGGTAATAACATGTGATTTCAACAAACAAAATATAAATAAATTCTATTATTGGGAAAAATTTAGGAAACTGGAGCGTTCCCCCTTAATCGTCCGCCATGTAGTGAAGTATAGCGTGAAATCCTCCAGCACTGGACATACGCCGAATACCAGATATGTATGATATTTTAGAAAGGAATAGAAAAAAAGGGAATGAATTTTGTGCTAAAAATAGACTAAGTTTCCCATTATGTTTTGATAAATCTTGGGTGTTGTTATAAAATCTCGCAACTACGGCTTGATTCAAGCCGTAGTTACGAGATTTTATAACAACACATACGAAACACTATTGTTTGTCCGAAATTATATCACGGGTAACTGGACAAAATCGTTCCCTATTCCAACACACATACCGTTTCGTTACTATCAAAGTTATCTGGATCAGCGGTTGGCATCATGTCCGAGTTACCCTGATACCCGTCATAGTGAAGTATAGCGTGGAAACCTCCAGCCGGGACACAGTCACCCATACCCAGAAACTTGATCCAGTAATCATTCGGTGTTTGTGTAGCGGACAGGACGAAATCGTATCTCTCACCTAGAAATTCAATCCAAAAGAAGACATGCTGTCTTTTTAAAAGATTTAAGATGCAAATCTTGACGACGATTCCAAGTAGTACAAAAATTAAAGGTAGGCCTATGCAGCACATTACAAGATGCTTCACATTTTGAAAAGGCCGTTACCCATTAATAAGCAATATTGAGTTTTTCATTCTTTCTATTTGCGTCACACACAAATAGTAAATTCAATAAAATACTGATTTGAATTTAAAGGGCGACGGTAACAGATGGTCTAATTGCAAAAAATGACATTTTTTGAAAAAATATGCAAAACTTTTGTGTTGACCACCTCGGGATGGTTAATAATATGCGATTCAGACAGAGAATGAGCCGAAATTACAAGACAGATAGCTGAATTTAGGGAGAATCCAAACCTAAATTCAACCCCGTCTCAGATTATTTTATTTTTAAATTGTTGCGCATGTGCAAACAGCGCGGACCATGATTCAAACGAGATTCATACTTGAATTTCAATATGACGTCATCATGTATGTTGTGACGTCAATTAAGAAAGTCATATGTCCTACTGTTTTGACCTACTTTCGACATCGCTTCATGAATTTGGTATCAAATTGCGAAAAAATGAGTCGTTGCTTCAATAGTGTGTCGTAATCATGTAATCAGGTCATATAAAGCTTAAAAAGTGTACATTTCGTTTGTATTTGACAATTTTTGGGTCCAAATCTGGGAAATAGTAGCTTTATGAAAACATGAGGTTGTATTCACGACCATTTCTGAGAGATTTTTGTTTTCACAATAGACTCGGTTACTTTTCCACTCACCCGGATGTAAAATAATGACGCCGACTTGTACGGGTTGAATTGGGTTACCATCTGTTGATATCACGGTCACGTGGTGATCGTCAATCAAAAACTTGAAGAAACACCTTGTTGCAGCAGATATCATCCGGAATCGGTACCTTTGTATACAAAAAATCAAAATCTGTGCAGAACTGTTTCATTACATTGTATATTTTACAATGAAAATGACAGATAGGCCTACATGGGTATGTTCAAGGATAATTCCAAAATTTTAGTTTATTACACATGTCGTTTCTTTTCAAAAGACCGGTATGAACATGTCACTATATACGAGTACATGTACATTTTGCATGCATGGTAGCTGGATACAAGCAGCAAATGGTATACGTAAATAGATTAAAGAAGATGTTATACCCTTACAGAAATGAAAACTTTGCTGCAAATTTGCAGCAAATTCGCCGCGAATTTGCTGCAAACAAATTAGTTCGCTAGAAGGGTTTGCCGGAACTTCGCCGATGTTTGCCGCTAGCTGCAACCTTCCTGCAATCTTCTGGCAAACACGTTTCAGTTTGCGACAAGTTTGCCAGAAATAAGAAAGTTTGTCGGAACTTCGCAGGAAAGTCATCCATCAAATATTTTACATGTAGTTTGCAGGAACTTTGCAAGAAGCCTATCTTGAACATTATTGAATATCATGCAGTTTGCAAGAAATTTGCAGGAAATTAAACTTGTCCAGTGCTCATTCAAGGAGCTTTCAATACCTGTAAAATTCTTGCATATCGTCGGTGTAAATGCAAAACCTCGTGCGTCGATTCTTGCGATTTTCAAAGTACAAACTCGTGTGTCCATTTAGACAATTCTCGCAGGTTTTGAGATAATTTTACCGATCAGTATCTATGATACTTTAATTACGAACAATATGTCCAAATTTCAAGTAAAACATTTCAGTTTGGGAAAAGTTATTACACTTTTTCCCTCCCCTTTAAAATTTTCCAAAAATGAGATACGAGGTTTTGCATTTACTATGACGATATACATATTGAAACCACAGGGAATTTTAGCGATTTTTATGTAGACTCTTTCTATTAAAGACTTTAATAGAAAGAGTCTACATAGAAATCGCTAAAATTCCCTGTGATTGAAACATGGATAGACTCAAAATTCTGAACCAATACATAAAGACTGACTTCATTTTGTTTTCAGTGTATATCTATAAATTATCTTCATTTAGTCCGGGGTATGTGTACACTGCCAAATATAAGTGTAGAATGTCCATGCTTAAATTTCACGTTGACAAGTTTGTTATTTAGAATGGATGATAATCTAACAAATTCATGATACGACAGAGCAAACTAGATAATTAAGGTACTAAGAGTTCGGTTTCCAATTTGCCGAGCCTTAATAGCTCAGTCGGTTACGTCGTAGTCTGTCAACTCAGGTGCCGCGAGTTCGAACTCCGGCTCGGCCAGTATCCATTCTGACATTTGACCAAAGTCATTTGTCTCTCACCAATGGGTGTGAATCATTTATGTGAGAGAGCAGCTGGAGGCTCGGTTTGGAAATTGTGGTTGTACTGGTGCGAGAAATACCAGGAACCCACGGTTAGGTGCTCCAGCCGCCGCGATATGACCATAGAAGTTGAAAACGGCGTAAAACCCCAATAAATCAAATCGGTTTCCAATTTCTGAATTTATCCAATAATTATTTTAGTTGCCAAATAACTCATCTACAGAGTCATATAAGCTCAGTCATTTAACTGTTTTTTAAAGTGACATTTCAGAATTTTTTCTCATAAATTTCACTTTCATTTTTATTATAAAGAGCATATTTTCTTACGAAAATTCTGAAAATTTCAAGCCAAAATATTGCGCCGTTTACGAGAAATATTATGTTTGTGTTAAAATTAAACAAATTGTTGTCCACAACAGTTCAGATGTATATAGAATTTGTCGTTTCTGTCTCAACTTTGAAGGCGTGTTTATCGCTTATCATCAACAACTTCAAAAAACTGATACCATTTATACCCATTAGAAAAATCAATCTTGGCATCAAGACATACTTTAAAAAATCAAAATGAGGATGAAATGTCCCTTTAATCACTGTACATCATAATGTGCACACATGTACATGTTACATGTACATGTGTGCACATTTTTTACACAAACATGCATGCATATATTTGTGCAAAGCCTTTGTACCCTTCCCAAATGGCATAATGTTACACAGGCCCCAGGCCCGTAGGAAGCAATTTAATATTGGGTGGTGGGCTAAAGCCCAAGTGTCTGAATATTCGTAGGCGGGCTGATTTGGATTTTCCCTGAATTTTCAGTGTGAAATAAGGAAAATTCGGCATTTTTGGCCAACATTGGGGGCTTAGCCCCCCCCCCCTGTTCCTACGGGCCTGTCAAGTCCATAGGAAGCGATTTTCATAAGGAAGGAGAATCTGGCCCCTATCAGAGCCAGTGACTAGATATCGGAGGGGTAAAATTAGATTTATCCTAAATTTTCAGTGTATTTAAAAAGAAACTTTCGGCGTTTTTAGGCAACTTTGGGGAGGGGCTTAGCCCATCCTAGCCGCCCCCCCACCGTCGTTTCTACTGCTAGTACAGGGGAGAAATAGAATATTAATAAGAATATGATTTTTGTATGCCATGTCACAGAAAATAATTACTTTGTTAAGGTCAGATGATAATGCTGTTTATCAGCATTTCACTCTTAAATACATATACCCTATGTCAATATTGGGTCTTGTTTGAGAAAGGGTTAATTCAAATCACACATTTGAGTTGGTTTTGGAAGTCCTCTTCACTGTCTTTTTTCTGTAGCTTTTAATTCTAATTAGTCAAAATAATGCCTTGAATAAACTGAATATCCCCATTTTTTTATTTTTTATTTTTATTTTTTTTTGGGGGGGGGGGGGGGAGGGGGAAGGTATATATTCATTTATTTGTAATATCTGTTTTTATTGTATTGTTTTGTGAAATAAAAATAGAATCATGCCCTTTTCATGCCTTAATTGTAAGCTTCGCGTCATGCTTACACTACAAATCGTTTTTCTCACAGACTGTGGGGCTGTGCATCTAGTCTACTAAATGAATAAATCCAGTCTAAACTGAGCATGCGCAAACGAATATTTTCAAACAAGGAGGAACACATCTAGTGGAGACACTCCACGACGGGAAATGCTTCCGGGTCGTAGTATACAAACATAGTTCCGTCAAAAATGGATTCGCTCCTTTTGTTGCATTGATTCTGTGTCTATAGAATAGGCAGATGCATGAAATATGGTTCTGTATACTGGCAGACCATCAGTGTACTGCTAGGATGTGTTTTAATGAATTTGTTGGGAACTAGTTTCTTGCGCGGTCGTGACCTTTCATGGGGGTGTGTCACATGCAGATCCCGAAATAGATGGCAAATTTCAAGGGTGGCTGTGTTCACGGGTGCGTGATTTTAGCTGATGGTGCTATTGATACCACTTTCTTGGTACTAAATTAAAGACAAAGAAATGGTCTGTCAGGCAGACTAAGTGAAATGTGCCACAAAGACTTCTGAGAGGAGCTAGAAGCTGCCAAATTGACCCATTTTACTATATATTTAATAGGCCCGTTTCGTTGAGGAGTGACACCTAGTATACCGGTCCCTATTGACTAGGCCGTATTTTGGGGGGCTGCCGCCCCCACACCCCCGCTTAATTTTATTTTGAAATTATTTATGGGGGCTGCTGCTCCCACACCCCCGCTCATTTTCTTCTTTATTGATGAAAAATTACTCTCTTCTGTCATTTTACTGGCGACCATTTAGTTTGGGGACCGGCTTACTAGAAACTTCCAAACAAAGATTTCAACGAAGGATTTTAAAAAGAAGAACGAAAAGTCAGTTTAATACATCAAATAACGTGTTATTTTCAACAGCTTGGTCGAGAATCGAGGTATAAAACATTCTTGTTTATGCATATTTAGTCTGACTGCATGACATTTGGTATAGGCGAAGATATTCGCAGTTGAATCGAGACCACGCTTGTACACAAAGGAATTCTATTTTTAGAACAGTTTTAAACTAAGGGTGCGTTCCACTGGGCTGCCCCTTACTGTTCTAACTGTTCTGTCCAACTCAAGCCGAATGGAATGCTCACGGAACAGAACACGTGGGGGATTGTCTAAAACGCAGACAAAACTCTGCAGGCCGATCTAAAAATAAACCTTGACCACCTGCTGTTTGTCGTTTATTTGTCATTTATGGTCTCTTAAAATTGATATTTTTCTTATTTTTGCTGAAATAATTTGATTTTTTTTACATGGTTTGATTAGAAACGTTAATTTATTTCAACACGGCGCAGTTAAAATCGAAAGTAACCATGCTGGTCATGGGCGGATCTAGAGGGGGGTGGGGGGTGGGGGGTCCGGACCCCCCCCCTGGCATTAGCCGAAAATTGAATTTTGACTATATAAATTTAGTGTAATGTTACATATTTACTGCATTTTAAGCCATAATTTGGGCTTGGACCCCCCCTGGAAAAAAATTTGGGCTTGGACCCCCCCTGGAAAAAAATCCTGGATCCGCCCTTGCTGGTGATGTCACTGTTCTGCTTGCACCGCCTTTTCTCCGGGAACAAGCAGAACATGTTCCGGACATTGTTCTGTGTCATTCCATTGAGTACCGGACTGTTCGGCACACTCTGAACAGCCAATGGAACGCACCCAAAGAGAATTATTCTGTTTGCAAACGACAAACGTAACAAATAACTCTGTTGATGTCATATAATGTACAACAATGCCTGTATAAGTATATTGCGCACTTTGATCATAGGCGACAGCCTAATTTACAAAAGATTCCGCAGATTTGTTGTTCAAGTTTAACGTACATGTAATGCAAGAGTTGTCTCCCTTGCCAAAGCACATGGCAATCAAGCATCTAGTCTTTTATAAATATTCTAGTCATGTAATTGTTATGCCCCCTTTCGAAGAAAAAGGGGGTATATTGTTTTGCAAGTGTCGGTAGGTCGGTCCGTCAGTCGGTCGGTCTGTCCGTAGACCAAACCTTGTCCGGAGCATAACTCGAAAAGTATGTAAGGTAGAATCATGAAACTTTACAGGTGGATAGATCTCATTATGGAGAGGTGCAGTGCACAAGAACCGTAACTCTGCCGATCAAATTTTTTGAGTTATTGCCCTTTGTTGATTTTCAAACTTGATTATTGTCCGCAGCATAACTCAAAAAGTATGTTAGGTAGAATCATGAAACTTTACAGGCGGATAGATCTCATTATGGAGAGGTGCAGTGCACAAGAACCGTAACTCTGCCGATCAAATTCTTGGAGTTATTGCCCTTTGTTGATTTTATAACTTGATTCTTGTCTAGAGCACGACTCAAAAAGTATGTAAGGTAGAATCATGAAACTTTACAGGTGGATAGATTTCATTATGGAGAGGTGCAGTGCACAAGAATCATAACCTTGCCGATCAAATTCTTGGAGTTATTGCCCTTTGTTGATTTTTACACTTAATTCTTAACCTTGCCTATATCTCATGTCTTTTTACACATAAAGCCTTGATATCTCACACATAGATACATCCTATCAACATCGTTCACATTTGACCATGACCTTGGACCTTGTGACCTTGACCTTGGAGTTTGACCTACTTTAAAAAAATTAAACTGGGCTTATATCTCATGACCTATTACACATACAGCCTTGATATTTCACACATGGACACCTCCTACCAAGACCTTTCACAATTAACCATGACCTTGGACTTTGACCTTGGTGTTTGACCTACTTTTTAAAAACTTTAACCTGGCCGATGTATCATGTCCTTTTACACATACAGCCTTGATATTTGACACATGGAAACCTCCGACCAAGACCTATCACATATGACTATGACATTGGACCTTGTGACCCTGACCTTGGAGTTTGACCTACTTTTAAAAAGATAATCTAGGCCTATATCTCATGTGCTATTACACATACAGCCTTGATATATCACTCATGGACACATCCTACCAAGACCTTTCACATTTGACCATGACCTTGTGACCTTGACCTTGGACTTTGACCTATTTAAAAAAAACTTTAACCTAGCAGATATATATCAAGTCCTTTTACACATACAGCCTTGATATTTGACACATGGACACCTACGACGAAGACCTTTCACATTTAACCATGACCTTGGACCTTGTGACCTTGACCTTGGTGTTTGACCTACTTTTATAATACATTAACCTGGCCTATATTTCATGTCCTTTTACACATACAGCCTTGATATTTCACACAAGGTCACTTCCAGCCAAGACATTTCACTTTTGACCATGACCTTTGACCTTGACCTTGGAGTTTGACCTACTTTTTAAAAAAATAAACTTGGCCTATATCTCATGTGCTATTACACATACAGCTTTGATATTTCACTCATGGACACATCCTACCAAGATCTTTCACATTTGACCATGACCATGGACCTTGTGACCTTGACCTTGGAGTTTGACCTACTTTTAAAAAAAAGTAAACTGGGCATATATTTTTCATGTCCTTTTACACATACAGCCTTGATATTTGACACATGGACACTTACGACCAAGACCTTTCACATTTGACCATGACCTTGAACCTTATGACCTTGACCTTGGTGTTTGACCTACTTTTACAATACATTAACCTGGCCTATATTTCATGTCATTTTACACATACAGCCTTGATATTTCACACATCGTCATTTCCACCCAAGACATTTCACTTTTGACCATGACATTGACCTTGGAGTTTGTCTTACTTTTAAAAAACTTAAACTAGGCATATTTCTCATGTCCTGTTACCTATACAGTCTCGATATTTTACACATGGACACCTCCTACCAAGACCTTTCACATTTGACCATGACCTTGGCCTGTGTGACCTTGACCTTTGATTTTTACATACTTTTAGAAATCTTTAGTTTAACCTAGCCTTTATCTTACATGTATGTCCTATTACATCTACATCCTTTATATTTCACACATAGCCACCTCCTACCAAGACCTACCACATTTGACCATGACCTTGAATATTGCAACCTTGACCTTGGACTTCGACCTACTTTTAAAAAGACTGAAACCAGGCATATATATCATGTCCTTTTACACCTACAGCCTTGATATTTCACACATGGACACCTCCAACAAAGACCTTTCACATTTGACCATAAACTTGACCTTGGCATTTGGGCTACTTTTAAAAACTTTAACCTGGCCTATATTTCATTTTACTTTTACATAATTATACAGCCTTGATATTTCACACATAGACACCTCCTACCAAGACCTTTCATATTTGACCATGACCTTGGACCTTGTTAACTTGACCTTGGACTTTGACCTACATCAAATATGTAGGCCCTTGAGGGGGCATATATGTTTTACAAACATCTCTTGTTTTTTTTTTTTCAAATTCAAATCCTATGTTGTGGGTACTCATTTGAATCGTCTCGACGAGACGATACAAATGAGTACCTACAACATAGGGTTTGATGATCACTGACAGCATTATTGCAGTTTGCAAAGTCACCACCCCCTCTTATCTGGAGCCCTGTACAATGTTTGGCACCATAATTTAGATTTCGGATGAGTTAGATTTTCACAACCTATTGACCATAAGTTCTTTTTCAGTCTTAAAGTAATAAATATTAATTGAATTGAACAAAAGTGTTGCTCATATCATTTAGGTTCAGGTGAGCGATATAGGACCAGCATGGTCCTCTTGTTTAAATCAATGTTTACAAATGCCCCACATTATGAGAAAAATGTTTTTGTTCACAATTTAAACCTTACAAGTCTGTTTTTGTTTATTTCCAGGGTAAACAGAACCTTACAATGCTGGAGATATGAAGACTGTTGGCTACTACGTACCGCAACAGAGAAGTCCAATTTTGACATGAAAGATAAGAAAAACGTCGTTGAAATTTAAACAACTTTGACAAGTAACTGTCCGTCAGCTCTTCTAAAATACTTAAAGTTAAACTGAAGTGTTGAACATCAATTTACATCTAAAGTATGGACAGTCTGGACTAATATTTACCTTTAATCACATGTACATGTACAGACAAGTTTTGTAAGAAGTTACAAAAAAAATTTAGCTTCATCTACTTCTAATGGTCAATCAAATGCTTGTTACGAAAACTTTGCTATTGGGGACATCATAATGGTGATTGATTTAAATGTACGACCTGAACAAGCGGAAAATTGGTTGGATCATGTAGACCTATCACAGATAAGAAACTTACATGGGGACCGAGATCTATATATACCAATCAACAAAACTCTGAAGAGACCAGTTGACCGCCCGTGTCCACTTGTGAAACAGCTTGGTGTAAATATGGGCTGTAGCAATGCCCTATAAGTGTAAAGTGTAACAGGGCCGCAATGTATTGCCGGAGTGTTTTAGTGAATGTGCTATATTATTGCCCAATAGAATGAATATCAAAGTGGTAGAAAAGTCTACAGTGTAAATAAGAGATACAGAATTCGGAGAAGAAGGACCTGCACAATATAAACTACGAAAGATTCTTGGACAACAGACTGCGAATTCGTTTCTACAAATCGATTGAAGATTTGATACACAGAATTAACAACATGCCGTATCGAAAATCAAATAAACAGACTTGATGAACACAAAATAATGTCAGCCTAATAGACTTGATGCATCTACAACCGATATTGATTTAAGGTAGAATACCCGTAATGTGGCCATTTTGGGATTCACAAAACATCAGGGTTTTTTTTGGCGGCATCATTACGTATCCGAAGCTATTCAGGCTTGGTCGTGAACATTCGGCGATGGAAAGTTTCATGGCCAAATGTTTTCGACAGCCTAAATAATGCCGATGTCTCGCGTATCTCATTAGGGGTGGACTACCTTAAAAGTGTTTATTGAGAATCTTGTTCTTCCTGTTGAGGAATGTTATTTGTTTTGCTTGTGAAAATGAGCTGAGAAAGATAACTTTTATCCGAGAAATATGCCTTCTTTAAAAACTGTTATCTACATCAACTTCTGTTAATTTAAGAAATTAAAAGTGTCGGATAAAATTGTAATGAATTGGTATTTAATTAATTAGAAAGTTGCGGCATACAACAAAATAGAAAAAGAAAGGATTTGTGTATATAGCTTAGAAAATACTAAGGCAAAAGGAGAAAATGCTGATTATCAGTATTTACTTCTTTTGCCTCAATGTTTTCCCCAGCCTTATTTAGTAGGGACGTCAAAACCAGGTCTTGTTTGGGATAGGGTAAAGCGAGGTAAATGTGAAACTGATCACTATCACCAAATGTAATCAAAAGCTTTCCAAGGCATTACTTTCATTTAAAGCCTCTTCCGGTTTTAGTGAGGAAGTATTTGGTTGAATGAAAGGTGACCTATTTTACTCTGCATCCAATCAAATAGCTTTCTTGTTTGCAGGAAGATTGGAAGAAATATAAACAAACCAGTTTGCTGGAAAGTTGCAGCAACGGTTTGCTGCAACTTTGCAGCAAATAGTTTGCGAGAAAACTAATTTGCATACGAAAAACGAAGTGGCCGCAACTTTGCGGCAAATAGTTGCAGGAAGTTCGCGAGAAGAATTTGGACGAGTTTGCAGCAACTTTGCAGCAACAGTTCGCTGCAACTTTGCAGCAACAGTTTGCAGCAACTTTGCGGCAAATAGTTTGCGAGAAAGCTAATTTGCATACGAAAAACGAAGTGGCCGCAACTTTGCGGCAAATAGTTGCGGGAAGTTTGCGAGAAGAATTTGGACCAGTTTGCGGCAACTTTGCAGCAACAGTTCGCTGCAACTTTGCAGCAACAGTTTGCAGCAACTTCGCGGCAAATAGTTTGCGAGAAAGCTAATTTGCATACGAAAAACGAAGTGGCCGCAAATTTGCGGCAAATATTTGTAGCGAATTCGCCGCAAATTTGCAGCGAAGTTGCCGCAACTGTTTGCGGCAGGGCTAATATTTTGGTAAGGGTATGTACGCAGATTTAAGAAGAAATTATGTACAAAATTTTATACCTCAAACAATTCAAGAACATGTGCTCAAGAATATTGAATTCTTGGATTGAAAATTAAATAATATTGAATCCTTATTACATCGGTATGGTAATTCAGATTAAGAAAACTTCCACAAACACTGTACCATACCTTCTGCCTGATTGCACAGTAAACGATTCCATCGGAGTATATGTCGGAACAGTTGTTGCTGACTTTGTAATGTTGAGTTCATCAACAACTTTGTTTTGCTTCCCGCGACCATTTTACTGTCACTGAAAAAGATGTACAGAAGTCTAGGTCAATTCGCTTTATTCAAGTTGATTACTGCAATGGTGTCAAACCATAATTCTACATACACAAGACAACGCGCGCTGCACAGATAAAACACAATCCACTCAAAGCACTCAAACTACACAATTTTACATGATAAAGATAGAAATGTATTGACTGTTAATATGATGTGTTCAATAATAGGTAATTGGGAACAGACCTACACAAAATGCAATGGAATTGGTTATGGAACTTAAAAACAAGATAAAAATTCTTACGGCCAATATGTTTGACAGGCCACGACCAGACATCGTGCATCTCTTCTTCATAACGATTGACCTATAGTCTGTCCTCCCAATCTGTCAATACCATCACGTGACTTCCGCTGTCTACGTCATACAGGTTTGTGTGGGGATCCATTTGTCGTGGTTCCCGAACTATAAACGCGCCGTGAAGACCGTCACCAAACTGGAAACCAGTGTGAGAGTGGTAAAAGTGTGTGCCGGAGTTGTTGGCGTAGAATTCATATCTGAGTTAAGAAAAAAAAGAAACAAGTCAACAACACCTCTTCACTACATGTAGTAATGTAAGAGATATTAGCACTGGTGGTGAACTCGGCCAAAGCGAGGGACGTTTTTATCTACAACAAGGTATAGATATTTTGCGTTTAAATGTGAGTTTAAAGATCTTTTTTTCTAATGACATTGAATTTGTTCTGAAAATAGACCGAGTGTACCGTTTTGTATAGACAGACCGTCGATTATTCAGATATTCGTTTTATGTTTGTGATCTTTTCAATATTAGTAAAATTGAAGTAAGTAATTTGCTTCTTATTGTCCGGATAATTCTGATGTGCTTTGCCCATCGAGTTTCTCGAATCTTTATAAGATCTGTCTGACTGACAAGGTAAGGCGGCATGCTACGCTGTGTAAGCCCACTTAACCCATTACCAAACGACAACATTTTGAACTATTCAAAATTCAAAGATGTTGCAGACGACAATTGAACTGAATGAAATTTTACATTTTTTATGTCTTTTTGTGTAGAAAATATAGTGGAAAATGAAGAAATTGCTTGTCACAAGCAATTTCTTCATTTCCCACAAAGTTTTCCAAAGTCAATTTATTGTGGGGAGTCAAAGAGAGTCACTGTGGTAATGGGTTGATGTGTTACATACTTGAATGTCTCGTAAGGCGGAATGGTGCATTGTGTGAGCCCCGGCACACCGTCCATAAAGTTGCTATAGTTCTGGTGCAGGCCATGCCAGTGTATACTGGTCGACATCCCATCCTCTAGCATGTTCTCTACTAGTACTACTACTTTATCACCCTTGCAAACCTGTAAAATGACAGAAAGACAGTCAGATGAGATTTTATTACAACATGTGGATAGTAGAGCATCTTTATATTTTAGTGAACCTTAAAGAGGTACATTAGACCAAAAGCATTCTACCAGTATCAGAATATTTACTATTGTAAACAAAGTGGAACTTTTGCTCAAATATTCTCTCTAATTC
Organism: Fragum sueziense; assembly: GCA_963680895.1. Classification (NCBI taxonomy): domain Eukaryota; kingdom Metazoa; phylum Mollusca; class Bivalvia; order Cardiida; family Cardiidae; genus Fragum; species Fragum sueziense. The sequence continues at coordinate 34,020,522 of OY804599.1, forward strand.
CTGTCTTCAACCTGGCTAGTTGTTCAGATGGATAAGTAAACAATGAGAGTCACAGGTTAGTTTTAGAAATGTATTATTTAAAGGGGGAATGGCACTTAAAATCATGCAAATTTTCCGAGAACTTCGTACAAAATAAATATGTATTATGAAAATATGGCCTTTAAATTGCATCTATGCCAAATCTTAGCTTTCTATCTTGTGTATTGGCTAGGATGTCGACAGATTTAAAACCCCATATGTTCCATTATTGTAAATAATATCCCCGGGACAAAAATTCATGGGGTTTTAAATCCGTCGACATCTAAGCCAATACACAAGGTAGAAAGCTAAGATTTGGCATATATGCAATTTAAAGACCATATTTTAATAATATATATTTATTTTTTTGTACGAAGTTCTTGGAAAATTTGCAAGATGTTAAGTGTTATTCTGCCTTTAATCCAGTTGTTGAGAATTTCTACATCGAAGAAACATCTTTGACTCTGATAGTGAAAACTAAACTGGTGCCAGGATTAAACCCTTTATATAGACTTTTGATCACCTAGGTTACACCCTCATTAACCAATCACAGGTAATGGAAGGTGTCACAGAGCCAATCAACATGTTCCTGGCAATCCAGGAATCCTGGCTGCAAAAAGAATATTCCTAACCATTTCGGCCATGTTGCCAGGAGCAAATCCTGTCACTGCATTTACTCTAAACTTGAAAAAGATATGGAATAGCCATATAAATAATTACAAAATACATATAAAAAGCTAACTTTTGATACCCTACAACATAGGTAAATTACTCTGATCAAGGAGGATAGGACCTCTGAAGTGGGAAGGTGGAAAGGATTCAAACTTTCCCTCCTTCCAAACTTCCAAGGTCAAAGCCAAAAATGGAATTACACATTTACTACCAAATTCCATGAAAATCCATTTCTGCAAAGACAAATTCTAGACAAAATAGCAACTTTATAACCATATAATGCACTCTGTAGACACTTTATATAGGAAATATTGTAATTTTTAGTTTGGCATAAAGGGAGATAATCCAAAATGGCTGAAAACACAACAATAATAAAAAAGGTTAGATAGGATGACTGTAAGAGTTAGGTAGGTAAGACTGGCATTAGGATGTGCAGAAAATGCATATAAACCAAATAGTAAGGAAGTATCACTCAATATAGCTATATGGCAAGGTAAAATTAATGACCATGGAAAACTAGTGGGTGGGGTACCTATTCTGTTACACTATTTTCAAAGACAATCGCAATAAATTGTTTTGCTGAATGTTATCTAATAAGCGAGTGATTGGCCAAAATCCGATTATCTTACCTGTGGGAGATTTGCAAATAGAAGATAAAGCCAGTGTACAATACAATACAATACAATTCTTTTATTGCCTCCAACAATGGAGATATTGTGTCATACATTTTTAACAATTCAATATACTAGAAGAATCAAATGAATGAGAAAATGAGAACATAATGAGAAAAGGAAAACATGGGATAATGAAATGATGCGGGTATACACAAATACGTGTAGGCCTGTGTTGCCATCAGTAATTTGATTTGATGCTATTAGTATTAGTAACACATCAGAGTAATGTCACAAATTGGTGTTTTTAAGCAAAAAAACTCGTAACTACAGCTTGTTTAAAACTGCAGTTACATGGCTTTCGCTGAAAAGCGACGAAATTTTACATGTCAGAGAAATATCGCTTCAGGCATTTGATGATAAAAGTAAAGGATTTTCTCAAGAAAATATGGTTATCATCATTTTCAAGAAAGGGGCCTAAAGGAGCGCCCATGATACGCAGAGTCCAAGATAAACTGTCTTGAACGAGTAGTTGTTCCAGGAAACTATTGCTGATCACCAGCGATAGGTCCCTGTACAAATCTCCTCGTTCTCTCATAGTTGATACGCAGTCATGGAGTATGTGAACGATCTCAATTTGGTAGACTTTCCCACAGTTTATGCATAAAAAGCTCTTGATTTCCGTCGACATAGCCCAAAGTTTTGCCACTATATCTGTACAAGTTTTAAGGACGCTGGAATTCCGCAATGTATAAACAATACAAGGCTTTATACTTGGGTGGAGTAGTGAAAATATTAAGAAATCACTATCATTGTTCAGTCTTAATTGCCACTCACGATTCTCATGATTTTGGATACATAGTCTCACAGTTCTTTTCCAGCACAGTTTTGTTGGTAGCAGTTCGAATTTAATGTAATCATTTAGTATGTATTGAAGACCGTATTTTGTTAATATGTTACACATGTCTGGAATGAATCCTTTTGATACTGAACTCTTGTCATCACTGTATAATGTATACTTTGTCATAAATATTTCTTTTGTTTTGCATGAAAACGACAGACTTAGAATTTTATGCAGGAAAATAAGTTTTCTCTTCTCAATTTCTGAAGTAATTCTATAGAGACCGAGCATTGATTCTGCAATATCTGATCTGGTTCTTATAGGGAAACTCTGTATGCGTTTTACGATTAAATGTTGAAATCGTTCGAGCTTTCTTATGTCAGTTGTGCATAGGTCGTTCCATAACTCAGAGCCGTAAAGAAGTGTGGGAAGGATAACTGTTTTATAAAGGCGGGTGAGAACGAGGGGATTGACGTTACTAGGGTGTACTCCGTTACTGATTATGGCGTAGAACGAGTTACGAGCTTTTTGTATCCGCTCGTCAATACGTGATTTTAGCTTGAGGTTTGCATCGTGGGTAATACCAAGGTTTGTAATTGACTTGACTTGTGTTAGGAACTGGTCGCAATACATAATACCGGCGCGGGGCTCGTCACGTCGTTTTGAGTAAACAATTACGTTTGATTTTAGGACGTTGATCTCTATTTTCCACTGGACGCAGTATAGATAAACGATGTCGACCATTTTCTGTAGGTTGAGGGGGGATATAGCTAAGAGCGAGATGTCGTCCGCGAATGTTGGGCTACTGACGTCCGTGTTCATAACGCTTGCTCCGAGGTTACTAACTTCTAGATTATGCAGTAGTTCGTCTATGTAAACGAGGTAGAGGAACGTAGAAAGCACTCCTCCTTGACGTACGCCGCGTACGACGTTAAGATGGGACGACGTTAACGTTGAAACCCGTATAACACATTTAAGGTCTGTGTACATTGTCATGAGGATTCGTAGTGGTTTGCCTTTGAATTCTAACTGTTTTCCGAGTTTCAGAAAGAGGGAAGCGTGTCTGACGGTGTCGAATGCCTTCTTTTGGTCAAGACTAGCTACGTAGACGTCGCTTTGACGTTCAATATTATGGTAAACTGTTTCCTGGATGTTAAAAGCGGTATTTATACAACTTATGTCTTTTTGAAATCCGTGCTGTTGTGGTGATGGAAATGGGAGTCTCGAAATTTGAATATATTCATTGATTCTGTTAAGTAACGCTTTCTCGAAGATTTTACTGAAACACGGTAGCAGGCAGACTGGACGGTAGCTGGAGGGATCTGATTTGTCTTTACCATGACCTTTATATATTGGTATTATTATGCTTGTTTGCCATCCTTCTGGCATAGTTTCCTTGGTAACAATATAATTAAACAGAGTAACTAAAGCTTTAACAATTGCTTGTCCTCCATTTTTGACGTGTTCATTTTGAATGCCGTCATTTCCTGGGGATTTACGGTTCTTTAATTGCCGGACGATTGAGTCGATTTCGTTTGTCGTAAATTCGCGGGTGATGTGACTCATAATGGGACTTGGTTTGTCTCGCATGAAATTTGATAGTTCGTTTGATGACTTGACGTCAATTTTGTCGTCTTCAGTGACGTAGTCAAATATTGAAGAAAAATAGGTTCTAAATCCTTCACAAACATCGTCATGTTCGAAGGACGAATTGTCAACAATTAGCTTTGTGCAAGTGTCGTTCTTTTTGCCCTTTCGCTGACGTAAAAGTTTCCAAAAACTTCTATAATCGAGTTCTGCCGCCTTGTTCAATTGGTCAAATTCCTCATTTTCATGTTTTTGTCTCGCCTGTCTTTCAATACGTCTGAATTTAGTTTTGGCCGATTTGTACGCAATGAATGAAGGGGATTGATCTTTCGGTTTTCCGACTGAGAACCAAATATTTCTCAATTTAAGTGCATCGCGGTAAGCTTGTTTTACATCTTTTGACCAATGAGGTTTTGCATGTTTGTTGAATTTGCTCGTTGGAAGACACAAAGCCGCTTTATTAATACTTTCAATAACGCTCTCATTGATTACGTTTGGGGATAAACATTCTTTTTTATCACTGCTAAGGAGAATATTTAACTCGTTATTGATAATCGATTGATATTGCGCAATGTGCTCGTCCGTGCATTTGTTCCAAGCAATACCTTTATGTGGGGGCGGGGCGTGACACGCATGACTAGACACGAGGGAGAATACGATAGGGAGATGGTCAGATGTCAAGATCTCACAAATCATTTGTCTCTACATTGTTTGACGGACTATTTTGTGGATATTTTGTTCGTCTATAAATGTTTACAATTAATCAATTTGTAAATAACGGTTGAATCTGAGACTTAACTACTAAATGAAGCGATCATAGATACTACATACAGACGAAATGGATCATTATCAATTCTGAATAATAATTAAATTTAATAGCTATTCATTCCTCTGAATGGTATAGAACATGCCATTTTGCCATATAAGAAATGATAACCTATATGCAAAGAAGCAGTTTTAAAGTGACATTTCAGAATTTTTTGTCATAAATTTTACTTTTATTTTTATCTAAAAGAGCATGTTTCCTTATGAAAATTCTGAAAATTTCAAGCCAAAATATTGCGCCGTTTACGAGAAATTTATATTTATGTGTTAAAATTGAACAAATTGTTGTGGACAACAGTTTGGATTTATATGCAATTTATCGATTATGTCTCAACTTTAAATGCGTGTTTCTGGCTTATTGGCAACAACTTTAAAAAAACTAATATTATTCATACTCATTAGAATAACCAATCTTGGCATCAAGACATACTTTAAAAAAATGAATTTGGAATGATATGTCCCTTTAACTAGTTTCTGTGTTCTTTGCTTTTCAAATGTCCTATTCTTATCACAATCATATAGAATTGTACACAATTTATTATCTCTCTCTGATTTCTGAATATAGAAGTATAACTTTAAGGCTTACAAATCTGCTGGAAAAAACAGTGTGGAACGATTTCGGTTATGTATTACAAATCATCCATCTTTATGCTTTTTTGATATTTCTGTTGAATTATTACTTGGGTGTCTAGTGTTGAGCCTAAACATTCTATTGTTTCCAATCTAAACCACAAAACCCCTTGAATGTCTACTTATGTTCTGTACACATAGATTGACTACACATTTATGACGTCACAGGCACACAGTCTTATTTACAGGATGTTGGCAAATCCCTAATTACATAAATTTATACAGGTAAATATTGGCTACTTTAGCAGCTTATATCTCTTAAAAAAAGTTGTGTATTAGAATGGTACTTTTTTCATTGCATTTGAATTGTAGATGATTTTTGAATAAGGTGTGTGATGATATGCGGTAATGCTCCTCTTATGTCCCGTGCCAATTTAACGGCATAATTATATTTTAGCCTGTATCCGCCTGTTTATCTCTTCTGTTGTTGTTATTTGACAAACTAGGAAAGTGAAAAAAGAACTCTGATTTTTCGATGAGACTTTACCGAATATAAAGATAATCAAATAAGTTAACGCCTTTTTAGTGTATTGATAGACTTAAGTACTCTGTCAAACATAACTCCGCGTCCACATCTCGTCCACAAGTGACCTTTCTTATACTTGATCGATCAGTGCAAAAAATGTAAATGTGTATACGGTGAGAGGGTTAAGGTAGATGTGTTCAAGCTTTACCTCAATAGCCGGGCCTGGTATTTGCCTGTTGATGGCGTACACGGGTCGTTTAGCCCCACTAGCTGATATACAATCTGGCCTGTAACAATCTGTAACATTCCAGGGACAGTTGTAACATGCCTGTAACATTAAATAATGTGTTTAGATCCACTAGTCGCTATACAGTCTGGTCTATAAGAATCTGTAACATTCCAGGGACAGTTGTAACATGCCTGTAACATTAAATAATGTGTTTAAACCCACTAGTCGCTATACAATCTGGCCTGTAACAATCTGTAACATTCCATGGACAGTTGTAACATGCCTGTAACGTTAAATAATGTGTTAAGATCCACTAGTTGCTAGACAATCTGATCTGTAACAATCTGTAACATTCCATGGACAGTTGTGACATGCCTGCAACAATAAATAATGTGTTTAGATCCACTAGTCGCTATATAATCTGGCGTGTAACAATCTGTAACATTCCAGGGACAGTTGTAACATGCATGTAACATTAAATAATGTGTTTAGATCCACTAGTCGCTAAACAATCTGGCCTGTAACAATATGTAACATTCCAGAGACAATTGTAACATGCCTGTAACAATAAATAATGTGTTTCAATCCACTAGTTGCTATACAATCTGGTCTGTAACAATCTGTAACATTCCAGGGGCAGTTGTAACATGCCTGTAACATTAAACATTGTGTTTAGATCCACAAGCTGCTATTCAGTCTGGCCTGTAACAGTCTGTAACATTCCAGGGGCAGTTGTAACATGCCTGTAACAATGAATAATGTGGTTAGATCCACAAGCTGCTATTCAGTCTGGCATGTAACAGTCTGTAACATTCCAGGGGCAGTTGTAACATGCCTGTAACAATGAATAATGTGCTTAGATCCACTAGTCGCTATACAATCTTCCGGGGTCAGTTGTAACATTAAATAACGTGTATAGCTTCTTTAACTGATATACAATCTGACATGTAACTATCTGTTACATTCCAGGGACAGTTGTAACATGCATGTAACAAAAAATTACGCGTTTAGCTCCACTAGTCGCTATTCAGTCTGGCCCGTAACAGTCTGTAACATTCCATGGACAGTTGTAACATTCCTGTAACAATTATCAATGTGTTTAAATCCATTTGTTGATGGTCTTACAGTCTGGCCTGTAACAAACTGTTACATTACATGGGTAGTTGTTACCATAGGGACTAGTCCAAATGATTTTAGATTAATTATTGGTGGATACTTACATGATAATGACTACAATCTTATACAAATGAATGGGCGAAGTACCTGCGGTTGTTACAAGTCGTTGATTTTCAAGTGAGCCATGACTATTATGACGTCAATAGAGGCATGATGATGGTAATCATATTCATACACCCAAACACAGTTCCAATTTTTTTAACCGTGACCTGAGTATGAAAAGAGCAAACAAAAGGTCACGTGGTCGTTTTACTATATAATTCATTTAGAAAGTCGTTATTTTCACGCGAGCATTTTTCATTTCTTCTGCCTAAGTACTAAGAATATTTTATACATTCATTTACGTTAATTATTAGAGTTTTAAGTTACAGGAATATTTTTGCAACTTTGATTGAAAAAAAAGAGATTTTTGGGCTTGTAATCATTCGTACCCTGTCTCCATGCATCGCCCATTACCACCATGCAAGTTTAGGATAAGCTACTGCTTTTGAAAACTAAATAAAATCAGAAGCAAGTGAGTTCCTTAGTACTGTCCAAGTGTGAGTGGTATTATTTTGCATGTGTTTATGCTCTAGATTAGAGCCAATAATGGACAGGTCGCAGGATGGATTCCCAGCCTCGGAGCGTGGACAATTATAAATAAACTTATGGCTGAAATATTATTGAGAGGTGTTAAATTAAAAAAGAAATGAAAATAAAAATGTATTAAACCTTTACCAAACAAGAAATGTAAATGTTTTGACTGTCAAGGGCGGATCCAGGATTTTTGTCAAGGGTGGGGGTGGGGGAGAGGGTCTAGCCCAAAAGATGACTTTAAATTTGTGAATTGTGTAACGGTATATATTCTGTACTAACGTTGTATAGTCAAAATTCGATTTTCGGCCTATTCAAGGCGGGGTACGGGCCCCCGAGCCCTTCTAGATCCGCTCTTGACTGTCTTACAGAGATTGTTTCGAAAATCAATTCAAGAGGTAAAACAATGAAATACTTTTAATCAGCATTTTCTCCTTTTGACTCAACGTTTTCTGTACTATAATTATCCCATTAGGCCCCTATGTACACACACAAGGGTGGACCCAGGATTTTTTTTCAGTGGGGTCCAAGCCCAATTGCCAAGGAGGGGGGTTCACGCCCAAATGATGACTTAAATGTGTTAAATTACATATAACATTATATTGACGCTTCAATAGTCAACACTCAATTTTCGGCTGATTCCAGGGGGGACATCCCGAACTCCCCCCTCCCCCTCTAAATTCGCCATTGCACATACAAAAATCCTACTTTCAAGATGCCCATTCTGTTTTCTGCAAGAGCTCCCAAATTGAATCAGGTGCCATATAGGAAATGGTTAAGCCGTTGTCAAACTTGAAAAGTCTAAATAATTTGTCGTTTGGGAAATGGGCTTTAAGAGCAATGCTTTTATTATCAAATTGATCTAACATATAATGAATTATCTATCTACATCAGCCTTTCGGTACTGAGATTGTCATCTTCACACTGAAAATGGCATGTTTCGTACATTTTTTGTTGGGGAAGGGGGGTACGTGAAAATGACAGTTGAACCTTGCGGCTAGGTCCTCAAAAGATCCGTGGATACCACTTTATCGGAGGGTCAAAAATGAATTAAAAGCCGATAAAGACCGTAATTGGAAGTCAGTGAATGATATCCCGTCGAGATTCACAGAGGAATCATCACTAAACGGAGTGTAATTCCTCTTAAACTTCTTCTTTCCTCCGTTCATTTCCATTGCACGTTGGATGCTTTGCTCTCATTTGGGTCAGAGCCTCGATCTGGCATCAAAAAGTGTTACTAATTTTAGTAACAAATTGGAACTGTGTTTGTGTGTATTGTGTAAAGTTGGCGAATTGTGTGGTGGCACACTCAGCTACTGTCGGACACACGAAAACAGCCGAGTTATGACGAAATATTTGTTTCTGAAATTATCTTAATATTTTAGTTCACATCTAACACCCGACAATCTAAGAACATTGGCAAAACCGTGTTTATTTTTTTTTAAATTAATATAGAATAAAAAAGAGGTCTTACCCTGATTAAGGGGGAATAACTGCGAAGGAAATTGGAAGAGAGACTGTTCGATTGAAGTCATAAATGCTTCCAAATTTTTGGGATAGTCAAACATTTTGCCATTTGGGAAAGGCATGATGTTGAAAGTTTACCTTTGACAGGGTAAGATAGTTCTCCACAGCAAAGTGATACTCGCATGTCATATACTGGTTCACCTGACATTGTCTGTTACATGGGTGGTCACTGGGAACTGAAATATAGGGTAAGGAGGGGCAAAACGCCCAGGTGGGGTCAAACGCCCACCCCTATTATTTCGTCACTCATTATGTCAATTGATATTTGTCTTGATTTTACACTTGAAGTATTCTTTTAGAAAGATACCCATGAAATTTTTACATCTAAACGTCATTCAATTATCAGTATGCGAATAATTGTTTATTTTACATATGTTTGATCTAATATTTGGGTAATGGGTTTTCTTGTGTATCTTATTTCAGTCCGAGTATTCAATCAACCAAAATGCATTTTATATTTATATGTCCAATTGGTCGCCTACACAAAAAGATAAAAAGAAAAAAATATCAACACATTTTTTTCTCTGGCCAAATTAAATCACCCACCCCCTTTGGGGCAAAACGCCTATGCTGCTTTGGGGCAAAACGCCCAGACTGGGCGTTTTGCCCCTTCCAAGGGCTAAATAGTGGGCGTTTTGCCCCTTGTATGGATAAGTAGGTATTCAGAAGTACTAAAATTTTCCTTTAAACTCAAAGAATGACTAAGGTTGGTACATATGACGAAATCCATTTACATTTCGTTGTCTACAAAAGAAAAACTGGCAAAAAAGACCGACTTTTCACAAATATATCGAACTTTTATGTCACCTGATGGATCCATGTGGGGCAAAACGCCCATGAAACGTCGATTTTGTGTTAAAATGAGACAAAAAGACCATTTAATCTACTGTAAAGGGGCCTTATAAAGAATATAACATCAGTATGTTTTAATTTGACTGATTTGAAGACGCTGCAGACAAAGGACAGAAACACGTAACCACTTTTATAGACAAGTAAATTATGCCCAAATCTAGCCTTTACGCTTGATAAAAAATGTTGAAAATATGATAAAAACCCATCCAAAATATATTTTTCCTAGTATATTAATTACAAACTAATTATATTCCTATTTTCCCCCAGATAGTTTCAAAATATTTTTTTTTATTTTTCATATGGGGCATAAAGCCCAGTGGTGGGCTTCATGCCCCACCTCCAAAGGCGTTTTGCCCCGAGGGTGGGGCAAAAAGGCCAAATTTCGATGAAAATTGTTTTAACGACAGTCATTTTTTATATAAAATGACAAAGATGTTTTGTGTATAGACATTTGGGACAAGGGGCAAAGTTTAATTTCACGTTGAAACATTTACATTATACTTTGTTTGTTTTGTGCTACAGCGCTCTTTCCTTAAGGGGGGCGTTTTGCCCCTCCTTACCCTATCGTCGCTTTTCAACGAAAACTCGTACCTTAATCTTTAAACAAGCTTTAGATACGATTTTTTGTTGTAAAGCAGAAATATGTCAATGTCATAAATCTATGTCATTACATTTCAAGGTGTATCAATATGGGCCGGCATTTGAGGCAATCGTGATCAAGAGTATCCTTTGCCCTTGTTAATACTGATCAGGATCTATACAGTGGTTACATGTAATGCATTAAGAATCTGCTATAAGGGATTTTCACTGTGAAGTGATACTCTCATGTCACATACTGGTTCACCTTACATCGTATGTTACAAGGTCGGTCACTGGATAATGAAAATGTTATTAATCTAAAAAACAACCTTGAAGACATTTGAGTCCATCTTGGGTGCAGGTCAGACCATGTCGCGGTGTAGGCAGATCGTTCTCCTTACTACCTTCTTACATAGCCTACAGTAAAAAAGAAATCAATTGACAATATGAATCAGACCTACAATGACTATTAATTTTGTTATAGTAGTTTCAGAAGTTTGAGTTTAAATCATTATCTAATTTACTAGTATCTGTTACCAAAACTACAAACATTTACGTTGGCCCTAATTGACGGCTGTGGGAGACGGCACAATAAGAGTAAATATGTGCTTGTCTGGTACATTATAACACAAAAGGTATTAAAGTATTCCATCCATCCTTAGATACCAAGAGCTTCGTGTAACTTCTGGTGTTATCCGTGGCAACGGAAATTGACGAGGGTATCTACATGTCAATTAAAACTCGTATACTGCCATCAAATTCCGGGCATCATCTGTGGCAATGGAAATTGGCTAGATATATCATTGTCGATGTCCGTTGCTACGGATGACGCCCGGAGCTGCACAAAGTGTTTGGTTTCTAATGGTAAATAGAATACCTTAACCCATTCCCAAACAACAAAATTCTAGGGTAATCCACTTCAAAAACTGTAAAAAAATGGCAAAATGGATGTTAATGAAGATAGGATTTGTGTGAAATATGGCAGAAAATATTGAGACAAAAGGAGAAACTGCTGGTTATCAGCAGTTTCTTCTTTTGTTTCAATGTTTTCCCAAGCCAATTCTATAAAGGAAGTCAAAACCAGGTCTTTTTGGGGAAAGGGTTAACAGAACGGAAAAATGCTAATGAATTTTCTTGTCTCTTGGTGTTTTCTTGGGCTTTCTCTTTTCGTTGGGTCAAAATCATTCTTTGTTTGTCTTTAGCTGTCCGACTTTCTTTTCACTCACAGATATCGTGACATAAGAATTGAATCAAATTTCGAGCGGACAACAACCTAGTGGTAGGTATGAAGTTTCCATTAAAAGCAGACGGCACTAGATATAACTTAAGGCCTTTCCCAAACAACAAGATTCGAGACCAATTTTGAGAGTTGTAGATGACAAAATAATTGAAATTTAAAGTAATAAAACTTAAACAAGTAAGTTTAAGCACAAAAATGTTAAGGCAAAAGGAGAAATTGCTGATCATCATTATTTCCTCCTTTAGTCTCAATGTTTTCCTAAAGTTATGTTCATAGGGATGTCAATGCCAGGTCTTGTTTGGGAAGGGGTTTTAACGAACATGCGTTCGTAATTTACGCATCATACCACCTGTACTAGATGTGCTCTAGATTGTCAAAGTAGTTCAACCAAACTGAATGTAAGACAGCCGAACTAAAGCATGGCTATTTTAAGGTAGAATATCCGTAATGAGGCAATTGTGAGATTCATAAAACTTCTTATTTTTTTCGAGCGGCGTCTTAACGTTTCCGAAATTTCCACCGCCGAATGTTTACGACCACGCCCGAATAGGTTCGGATACCTAACGACGCCGCTCGAAAAAAAAATTCGTCGTTTTATGAATCTCAAAATGGCGACATTACGGGTATTCTACCTAAGCGAAAAAGCTTCATGTACATGTTTTTAAGGTTTATTCAGATGATACAGTTTTAGCAATAAAAGCTGCAGCAATGTTAAATGATCCGGGAAACTGTTTTGCCATATCGCTTTTATATGTAACATTGCGCTGCTATTCAACGAAAACCTCGCAACTGCAGCTTAAGGGGGAATGCTCCAGTTTTTCGGAACACTCGGTCTTTACTGTAGTAAATTAAATGTTTCGTACCAATATGTTTCGCTACAATATTTTCAATAATATAATACATCATTACAATTTACCATTTTCGACAGTAAAAGTGTATTTATTATGCGAAATTTATTGCCTCGAGATAGAAATCAATCATTTAGAGCAAGACAGTCGTAAGTGTGTATGCAGTTACCACTGTTTTGCGTCATTTTATTCATGTGTAGCTGATTAAGATTGCTATAATTCACTAATAAGTGCGCTGACCTATGCATTTTCTTTTTGAATTATTACCAGGACATGTTGCTTAATACAATGAGGGAGTTTCATCAAATTCTATTATGTAGAACTTGAAATATTTCCAAAAATATGCAAATTTTGACATAAAACACTCCAGCTTCGTTGATTTAACCGAACACGTGAGCATGCTGTTTTATTGTTAAACCGAAGTGACCGTGCGCTGTGAATATTTATAAACAAACGTATTATCTGACCACATTAAACTGATACTGATTAATTTTCGTGTGCTAAGTCCGTTAGATGAGCGTCTTAACAAAACATCGCCGAAGTGGGGTCATTACATATGCAGATGTACCGGGTTAATCTTGCTGGACAATAATCGTCTGCAATATTGATAATAATGAGCGCAAGGTTACTTCGGTTAAACAATATACATTTACGTGTTTATAGTAGCACATATTTTGGGTTTTCTGTTCTTATTAAATGTAAGACGTTGCTTTAAATCCGTTTTCGGGACTAAACGATGAATATACAGCATTTTATTAACATTTTAGTGACCTTGGAAAGGTGCAAGAAATTGCGCATTTTTTCGACGTAGGGGTATATGATACAAAGGCCTATAAAATTCAAACAAGATCGCTGACCATCCATTTTTATTTTATTTTTCAGTTGTTAATAACATGTAATTTCAGCATACAAAATATAAATAAATTCTATTATTGAGAAAAAAATAGGAAACTGGAGCATTCCCCCTTAAAACAAGCTACAGTTACGAGGTTTTCGTTGAAAAGCGACGATTGATTGTGTAGCGTTACTCAATTTGAATGTTGACATTCGAGGTCACCACATTCTTTCAAACAAAGAGCTGATTGAAATCTGAGCCATTACACAACACTTAAACCCATTACCAAACGACAAAATTTTAGACTGCTCCAAATTCAAAGATGTTGCAGACGACAATTTCAAGTAAATGGAATTTTAAAAAGATTGGTCATTTTTAGTAGAAACCATTGTGGGAAATGAAGAAATTGCTTGTCACAAGCAATTTCTTCATTTTCCACAATGGTTTCCAAAGCCATTGTCCTGTAGGGAGTCAAAAAGAGTCACTGTGTCGTAATAGGTTAAAACCTATACCTACAAGAGCTTTGAGCTTCAATTTTCTTTCGGTGGCCTAAATTATTAGCAGACAAAAGTAGTCCAAAATACATGTTAACTTAACCGAACGAAAAACGCATTGTCATTATGAAATACGATATAGATTTACACAATCTTTGACCAAAGTTACAAAATTCATGTTAAGTACAAACACTATTTGTATATACCTTCGTTCGTTCCTGTGTATTCTACCCCGTTCAATTCGAGGCACCGCCATGAGGGCGTATTATTTGGTTTTTGCTGTATACGCTACGTACTGGTCAAATGTAATCTCTTGCATCCGTCAATGTTCTTTTTCTCTCAATGTAACTCGATCACACAAAATTTATATTTTACAGTTACTTTCCCATAATATATATATAATATATATATATAGTTTTCCAGTTATATTTTTATTGCCGAGAGAAGTGGGGCAATGAGTTTTCAATTCACTGCAAACCAATTTACAGCTGGGTAAACTGATATGATGACAATTAAGTGTCGTTCCCAAGGACACACTTCCCCAAGTGGGACTCGAACTAGGGTCCTTTGGGTTACATGCGCAGTGCTCTCACCACTGCGCTATCGATACATAGACGTACGTGTAAACGAAATCAAATGGGACCCGTCATGCTTAAAGTGGTCATCTGGAAAATGCATCGACCATTGTAAGTCTGCACGGACTGTCCAGGCTGACCTAGAATCGGTTTATATTCGTATCTCGATCAGTATGATTTCATCTTGCGTGAAGGATCATAAGTATGCACTTTTAAACCAAAGAAAATGTGAATTTGGTAACAGGCAAATATTGTACAATCATATCGCTGCTTTTCAACGAAAACCTCGTAACTGCAGTTTTAAACAAGGTTTTGTTGAAAAGCGACGAAATCTTATTGTAACTGACAATCGTTTTTCAGATGGAGAATGTTTGATTGGTCAAATTATTAGAGTTTACTTCGACAAAAATGGATTCCTTTCCCATTATTATTATTATTTTCATTTTTTTTTCAAAATAAAAAAGTCCAAACAGACTAAAAGGATATCGAACCAGGAATCTAGCTGCTTTTTATCTGCATGTATGATAGAACCACTTCTAAAATTTCAGTTTTAGGGTAGATTGTCAATTTTGTTCTAAAAATAATCTTTATTACTTTTTGTGTTTTTGATATTAAATGAGGTTATTGGACAGTAGGTTAATCCGTTAGCTCCGCTCGAAGTTTATATGTAAAATTTTGGAAAAGTGGGAAAAGAGTAAACAAATGAAATTAGATACCGCAGGTACAATCAAATAAGTCTATTTATAGCGGACGATAATTCACCTGGCAGAGCTTTCCATTCGATTAACATGGGCTGCTCTGCCAGGTCGATTCTCGTCCGCTATAAATAAGGTAATTACACCGGTTCCATAATAACATGTACCATATCGTCATTTATGTTACAAAACCGTAACTACAACTTCTTAACGTTGAATTTATTATCTTTTCGATTATATCCAGCGATATGCTGGCAAGGTTCGACAACGTTGTAACTGCAGTTTTAATGATTTGTACTTACGGCATTTTAACGCATCAATCAACCTGTTCTTTCAATAAGTTCTCACCTAGGAATAATGGTGTAAAAATGTCTGCAGAATTGAACAAAGACATGTGACCCGCCACGCGAAAAAAGACCGACAAGGAAATGCGAGCTGCACATACGGCGGTGAATCACGTCACAAGAAAAAAAAAAACAATAACAAATTGCAGAAAATCTTTAGTGCTTCTTTTAAGGTATCCCAACCCAAACGAGATTCAAGCTGTGGGATCTTTTCGTCCGATATTATGGCGTACCAAATGGGTCCAAAGTCTATTTAGAGCGTGCACGCATAAAACATACGCGTCGACGCGTAAATTTTTAACTGCTCTCGTAAATATACGCGTCGACGCGTATTTTATCTATTAACCAACCAGATATTTCGTTTCATCCATCAGTTTTATGGTATAGAGGGAAAGGTTTCTAACCGCCTCTCCCTTTGGCCAGCCTCGGTTTCACATTTTTTACTCCTGCTCGAGTAAAATTTACGCGCCGACGCATATTTTTTCAACTGCTCGCGTAAATTATAATGCGTCGACGCGCATATTTACGCGTCGACGCATAAAATGTACGCATGAAGTTATGCGTCGACGCATATATTTTATGCGTGCATGCTCTATATAGACTTTTGGCCCATTTAGTACGTCATACGATATCGTATCGTTAAGATTCGTTGTAAACGTGTCCGAATCTATTCTGGCGACGTCGTAAACATTCGGCTGTGGAACGCTCACATTGCGAGACTATATGCCCTATCGTCATCTGCCTTCAGCACAAAAAATAACCCTTTCCCAAACGGCAAAATTTTAGGATGATCCACTTCAAAATCTGCTACAAATGACAAAATGGATGTTATTAAAAGTAGAATTTGTTGAAAATATGGCATAGAAAATATTGAGACAAAAGGAGAAACTGCTGTTTATCAGCAGTTTCTTCTTTTGTTTCAATGTTTTCCAAGCCTTTTCTATTAGGGACGTCAAAACCAGGTCTTGTTTTGGGAAAGGGTTAAACAACCTAACTCAAGACCGACACCAAATTTCGTCTATGAAATGGAATTGTTGCCCTGCAGTAGCAAGACAACATTGTCCGTCCCAAACATTTGTGTTTTCACGTTAGGAAAGATAAACTCAGCAAAAGTTCTAATCGGTCACCGTATACTTTGCGTCATAAAATCAATAAACAAACGATTCCAAACATTTTATTCTGGAACACTGTTGAAGAAATCAATTACCAACATGACTGTTGCAATTAGATTAATTTAAGACTTTTTAGTAAGATCTAACAACAGTTCTTAAAGAGGTGCCCTCGATTTCAAAAATCACAAAACAAAAAGAGCAGTGTTAGTAACGTGTGTGGCCACCGTTAGCTTCAATAACAGCCACACACTAGCTTGTCGTGGAAAGGATAATGTTGAGAAAGTCAATCACAATCAAATTCGTCACTCTGAAACTCACCACGACAGCGATAAATGAGCACACGTCCGTCGGCAAACTGATGCAAAGTTGTGGTCTAATTTGTTAACAAGACGTTGGCTAAGGCAGTCCTGGTAAAGAGAAGGCAACGTCGCGCCAAAACTAGACGGACATTTATTTCGATGACGTCTACAGATAATAACACCTGAGGGGTTACTTTCAACGAATTCCAACACTTTACAGCCTATTGTGCACAGTCTGACCACAGTAATGTTGCCTTCATGTCGACCCCGCAGTCAACCTGAAGTGACTGAAGCCGGGAGGAATCATATTTCATATGATAAAGGAAAAAAATGGTCCTGGTGATGTATTGTAACTCGTCGTCTCCGTCTCCGATGGCGAATTGCAGCACTTCCGGTGACCTGAAATTCCATGTGTAAGGCCTTGGTGGTTAAAAAAGGCCTACGTAAACGTTCTGGCGACTTGGAAATGGACGGAAATGAATTATCAAAACTGCATAAAAGAAAACAAGCCTCGATTGCCACCTACTTCCGGTTTTCTCTGCAACTAAATTTTACCAGTCGTAAACAAAGGCCCTGTTGTAGCATTCCGATGGCCCTGCCTCGCACTTCGTGTGTCATTCTGATCATGTTATGTGTTTTTCTGACTGTACAGTCGATAGAGACCTCACGTGTATAAACTGGACCGTGGCTTTTGTTGCATGAAAACTTTTCACGTGCAAATCGGGAAAACGAAGTACATGGACATCCTTACCACCCCTCAATGTTTCAGTGCTCTCAAAAATACGCATAGGCAATGACACTGGTGGTGAACTCGGACAAAGCGAGGAACATTTTTCATGAACACAAGGTACAGATACTTCATTGCACATACGGATTTTTGTAAACAATACACGTGGCATTTTGTTTTACTTCTTTTTCCGTCTTTTTTTAAAGGATGCACTCAAATGGAAGTTACTAAGGTATAGTCCTCCAACGATAATCAGGTTCCCGCCAAAAATATAGACCATACCCATTTGACAATGAAAGGTTAGACAGATCAAAACACAATTATCGCAATTATCACAATGAAAACAATGGTTATATTGTAAGTATGACTCTCTTCAAGTACCTGTGTTTGTGGTCTAATGGTTACACAATTGGCGCTTGACCTAAGGAAAAGAGTTCTGTTTTAATTGTGTGGGTTCAATTCCACACATATTCGTGTACTTTTTTATTTTTTTTCACTTATTTGCGTTTTCCTTTTTTTTGTTCCTTTCACATTTGTAAATACATATATATTCTTTTTTTTTTTCAATGTATACCATTGTCAAACGTAAAAATAGGCTGAATGAAATTTAAAAATGCTGCAAATGCAAGTAGATCTTAAATGAGCTTCACATTGTTTTATGCTTTTCTATGTAGAAAACAGTTTGTGAAATGAAAACATGCTTATGACAAGCAGTTTCATTTTTCCAATAAATAAATGAAAAAAAAATCATGATCTTTTATTTTGCGGGCTGTCTAAAAGCCTCATTATGTGGAAATGGATTAAATGTTTTTTATTCACAATATATAAACTTTAAAGATGCAATACATTACAAAACATAAATTAATTAATAAAGGTGTGGAACTCTTACTGTCGCCAAACGGCAAACATTTAGACTGTTCAATTTTTAAAGTTTTCTAGACTGAATTTGGCGATTTTCCGAAATTATCTTATAAGTCTATATAAAAATCATTAAGAGTCTGCTTTCTTCTCATCTTTTTTTTCTAAAATGATAAAACAAAATATATTTGTAAAACAAAATATGTAATTACCCATCGGTCTATGAGACTCGAACCCGCGTTTGCTAAAAGAAAATGGACGAAGCGCCAATGTTCTATCCACTACGCTATCGAGTATGTCTACACAATGCAGTGTAAAATATAACATTTTAATCGTATATAACAAGTCTTTCTTACCTGTAGGCCGAGTTCATTCTATTTATAGCTTTGTTTGTAAATAGCACATTATCGTTGGAATGCTATATGTAGATATGATTTATAATACGCACGAAAATATCAGTTTTATCGATCATTATTTTCAAATGGTATAAACGGATTGCAAGTGCACAAAGCGCATATTGAGATCATGTGGGTTGATCTTAATCGCCCGAACGAAATGGTACGATGTCACTGTTTATGTTTATCTATTTGCATTGCAGGTATACAAAAAGACATATAAATGTACAAATAAAGGCTGTAAATGGCAGTTTTCGGTGTCATGTCATTGAAAATCATTGTGCGGTTTCTTCGTGACAACGTTACAGCATGTTTCCGATGTTATCTTTTCCAGTTACGGTGTTTTATGAGCACATGTTTGATAAATTAATCGATTGCACTGGACTTAACGGCACATTTAAACATTTATTCGGTAATATCGCATCATCATCATCATCATCATCATCATCATCATCATCATCATCATCATCATCATCATCATCATCATCATCATCATCATCATCATCATCATCATCATCATCATCATCATCATCATCATCATCATCATCATCATCATCATCATTTTTATCGTTACCTTGGAGTTTCACCGGTAAGATTTTCGTTATGCCTTCTTAAATTTGGTACAGGTGGAGAATAAGTTATTAAATGAGAACAAGATGGATCTTGATCAGACAGTGCACATGCAAAGTCCGATCTGGATCCATGTTGGTCGCAAAAGCCTAAATGAACGTTTCCAGATCTATACTGTAATATTTGTCATTACCATTATCACCATTTATTCTAAGGAGGATCCACTGCTTCACACATCCCAGGTCCGTACGAACAGGGGGACTCTGGAGCCACCCCCCCCCTCATAGTTGGCAAAAATGCCGAATTTTCGTCATTTCACATTTAAAACTTATGGCAAATCTAATTTAGTCCCCCCCCCCCCGAATATTAGACACTGGACTAGACAGGGCCCATATGGAATTGCTTTCTACGGGCATGCATTCTAAAGTATACTAACGGGAAAAGTTAACAGTGCACATTTCCTTTTTAATTAACACCTTGATTGCATGCGGTACATGAATAAAATTTTACAAATGCACATTTAATCTTTTACTTTCAATAATTGTCAATTTATCACTATACTTGTTATTACCGTAACAATTCCTGAAAGTGGATAAGGATAAGATTCGCGTTTACAAGACATTTTCGAGTGTGAACACCGTTGGTATTAATACATGCTATGCAATTGTCCTTAGAAAACAATAGATGCTGTCTAACCCACTGAAGGTAATGTTGTCAATAACATCGTAGCGAGACTATGGGTATCGCAAGACGTCTGAAACGGATGGTCTAATACGTTAATCAGCCTCTACTGCTGATAGAACCCAACCCAGGAAGCAATCTATCTGTAACGTTTGCCTTTTTCTGTCGATTTCACAGGTAGTAGTCCCGATAATGGTTGTCTTGTCGGAATGACGTCACGTGTAGACGTTGGATGTGTTGGAATCGTCTCAAAATTGTAGCATGGCAAGAAAATCGAAACAGTCTAATTAATGGGGTAATTCGACTGTTTTCGATTTACTTGCCATGCTTCAATATCTTGTATTTATTTCGGTACATTTATGAATAATTCTAAAATTGGCGACCATTTGCATTAGACAGGTGGCTACTTTCTTATGACGGGAAGTATATTTGTGCTAATATGATTAAATCCATTTGTTTCAATATTTTAGATTTCTGGAAGATAAAATGTTAAAAAAGACGTTTCACTACATTTCTCCTGAAACAAAAGTTTACGTTCATGATCTGTTTTCATGACTTTATAACATCGCCGCCAAACAATACGACGTTGTTCCCGCGTTTTGTGTAATTGGCGTTGAAGAACGTATAGCTTATTGTCATACAACTTCTACTTTTTCAATTTTCAGTTTAACCTCTTAACAATACAATGTCCAATAGGATATACAAACTAAAATCAAAATTGAAATTAGCATATTTTTGTGTATATTATTATACGCATGTGGCATGTTTCCATGGTGATTTCTTTAATTTAGGACGGTGGAACTTTCCTATTTCTATATATTAAATTCTTATACCTATGTTTATATATTTTTTAAGTTCTACTTCGAAAGGCCACACTAATACTTAATGTACAATGACTTTGTAAATATGACAGTCCAAAAAACTTTCAGACAGTTTTCAAGAGAATTTTCGTCGCTATGCATTCCGACTTTTGTATTTTCCCCAATATTATTGTTGACAGATTACGTCAAAATCATTGTTTGGGAAAGGGTTAAAATGTTTCACTCATCAATAGGAAGAACACATGAATAAGAGATATCGGTTATGGCAATCAATTGTGTGCTAAGATAGACTTGGTTACTGTTCTGTTTTTATAAACCGTTGGTATTGGTATAAAATGTCGTAACTACAGCTTCAAACAAGCTCTAGTTGCGACGTTTTACATTTACATTTACGGAATGCCATCGTAGTCCGAAATTAATCACTGCTTTCTTGATAAAATTGATCCATATTCAAAGACGAAGCAATGAAATACATTATGTATTTCCGAAACAGTTTCCCCCATTTAGAAAGGTTTGGAAAAACATTGAATCAAAAGAAGAATAGATCTATACTGAAAATAATTTGACTCTTTTTTTTCTTAATATTTTCCTTTCATATTTTCTTATTTAGTACACACATTTTAACTCTCAACATAATAAATTAATGTATTTTGACAACCAGAGCAGTCAGCTAGAGAACTTGGCGGACGGGTAGAAAAACGGACGGACGGGCAAACGAAGCACTTTCTATATGGTGGTCATTACTGAAAGCCTTCTAATTGGGGGCTGCAATACCAGATAGGCCTATTGTTTTGGAAATGATTATTGTATACCATTTATTCGTCTTTGAAAAAGAATAATTTTTATCTACTATATATAGACCTAGTGACGTTTTTTCGGACAAACACTAATGCTTCGTCGGTGTAAATCTAAAACGTCACAAACTCAACTTTATTGAAGCTGTAGTTACGGGATTTTATAACAACACCTACGATTTATCCATATTTAACCGAAAACCCATTCTATTGTTAGGACAAAAGTCATTGCAATTCGAACAGCCATTGAAAATGTTCACGGTGTCATGAATAAACCGTACAAGTCCCCTTCAAAAAACGTTAACTACGATTTTCACATCGGAAAAAAACTTCTACTCCAAGAATTGTAATACCAACTTCAGAATCAGTCAGAGAAATGAAATAAAAAAAATTACAATAGCCTCTAAGTGTCTCTCCAATTCGTCCATATTGTTTTGGGCGGATAAACACGTGCAAATCGTTGTGTACATGCTCAAACTAGTAAAACTGGTTTTTAAACGCGCATTTAAACATGAAGTATCTGTACCTTGTGTTCATGAAAAATGTTCCTCGCTTTGTCCGAGTTCACCACCAGTGAATGATATTGGCAAAAATAACACATGTAAAATTTTACATCAATTGATTGGTTCATTAATAATCGAGATATTGCATTTTTAAAAGTGACCGATTAGAACTTTTGTTAATTATACATGTTGGCGACCAATTATTAAAAAACAACAACTAATTACCTGTTCATTAAAAAGATAGTTTGATATATTCGTTTTATTTCGATGGATGAAAATGCAGAAGAAAGAAAAATATTCTCTATTTTATAGGGCTTTAGTTGCTTTCAATCAAATTACAAACCCATGAATTGTGGTCCTAAATGCCACAGGCGTCAATTTCAAAATGGTGGCTCACCTTTTTTGTTATAGAGTTTGCGGATGTGACATTTTTACCTGAAGAGTTGATGTACATGTGTCAGGACCCTATTTTGACCAATTTAATTAAAAAGATAGTAAAATTTAAATTACTTTCACTAGTATAGACTACTTAATCTGTACGTATATGACCGACTAGTCATACAAAATCGGGTTATATACTGAAAGTTTGACCTTCCATAAAAGAATGTATGGTTTTGAAAGCCCTAAAAGACAAGACTTTATAAAACATTAATGGAAATGACCAGCCTTTATAAAACATTAAAGGGACATATCATTCAAATTTCATTTTGTTAAAGTATGTCTTGATGCAAAGATTGGTTATTCTAATGCGTAGAAATGATGAAATGAAATCAGTTTTTTTAAGTTGTTATTTGCAAGCGAAAAATAGGCCTTTAAAGTTTGAGACAGAAATGACAAATTCCATATATACTGAAACAAAAAAGAAACGCAACTTCCTTTTCAATTCCTTCTTACGTAAAGACATCAAATCAGACTTATACAAAATGTTTAATAAAATACATTTAAAGCAATAACATTTCACCTTGTAAAGTTCACAAAATCTTGTTAGTAGTAAATTTCATTAGTAAGAAAACACCAAGTTTACACCGGGCGTCAACACAATTTGCCAAAAAAAATTGTATGTAGGTCGAAAAACACAATCTGTTTCGTTCAGTTTGGTCCGATATTCGTATGTTGTGAAGTCCATACGATTTATTAGCGGTCTCCGTTGCAGTCTTAAACCTATCCCGTAGGTGGGGTTAACGTGATGATACGGTCCTGCCTTGACGCCATATCTCTTGCACGTCCGCTTCGTGCTCGATCGTTTGTGGTCCCATTGAGAATCAACAAGGTATATAGTCGAAAACGTGTCGATTTGTTGCTCCATCAATGTCTTACGACAACATTTTGACTTTTTCACCTAACAACATCCGTACTGCAGCCAGGCGCTGGTTTTGGCGTAGCCATGCTATGCGTAGGGTCGTTAAAAATGTATGAACGTTTTGGCCTCTTCTTTGTCTATGTTCTAGCTTGTATTTAATGAAAATTTGTTTTGATAGTAGTCATTTAGAAAACACGAGAGGGGATAATCAGTTTTTAACAGTTTACTATGTATCACGTGATGAATTTACGACATCTGAAGAAAATGACACCATATTTATGAGTATGGAAGCAGGTGTATCAAAAATGTACTCAATAGCCATTAAAAACATACAGTATCTTGTCGAAAATATTATGAAAAATTGGGGTTGCGTATCTTTTTTGTCCCAGTATATAAATCTGAACTGTTGTCCACAACAATGTGTATAATTTTAGCACAAAAATATACATTTCTGGTAAATGGTTCAATATTTCGGCTTAAGATTTTCTGAATTTTCATAAGAAAATTCTCTTTCAGATAGAAATAAAAGTAAAATTTATGAACAGAATGTGAAATGTCACTTTAATGGAAATGACCAGCTTCTTTAGGACCAGCTTCTTCTTATTTCCTACAACTTTAATACTCTACTATCTGAAAACCACAAAGCAACTTGAATTGATAATTGCATCAAACTTCCCATTTCCTTTTTAAGCAAGCTCATATTTTATCGTCCGAGAAGGAGTTAAAGAGACTCTTCATAGATATTTTTTTCGTAAAAGTTTCTTTTAATTCTATCTGAAAAGGTATATTTTCTTATGAAAATTCTGAAAATTTCAAGTCGAAGTATTACGAGGAATATATCTTTTTGGTAAAACTAATTGTATTTTAACACAGTCCAGATGTAAATTGAATTTGTCATTTCCGTCTTAACTTTAAACTCAATTTTCAGGCTTATCAGCAACAATTTCAAAATAAATGTGATAGCTTTTCAATGCATTAGAATAACCAATCTTGGCATAAAGGTTTGCCTAAAAATGAAATGGGGATGTAATATCACTTTCAATTCATTATAGTTATTATTTAAGTAAAAAAATCGATTAACAAATGAATAATAGAATAATAAAAATAACAAGCTATCATTCGGTGAACTGATGAATGACGTATAGTTCTAGCATGATAAGTCTACCCGGTTTGTGCAGGCTTACCCGAGTCGATTTTTCTGTCAATTTCGAGAAGCTACCTTTTTGTTAAACGGATCAGAAAAACCTCAATGACTGTCCTCCGCATGCCATGTCTATACTTACATTATTTATAGAATATATTGCCCATTGGATTGGAATTTGAGAAGGGTTCATTCGCCTAATACAATTACTCTTTGCAGACAACTGTGTCAAATGCCGTCGGTTCGGGCGAGTCAAGGTCGTTAATGTAATTTAAAGAAAAAAGAAAAAAAACGAAAACGTTGTGTGAAAATGTACTCATAGGAAGAATGAATTAAGTTTGGGATATGTTCTGTATGGGTACATTGCGCAATTTTTACCTGTAAATTGATGGATGATGGCTGAATTCTATAGACATAATTAGGTATTCATTCAATCCATTATGAAACGATACTATTTTTGACTCCCCGCAAGATAGTAGCTTTGGAAAACATCGTGGAAAATGAAGAAATTCTTCATTTTCAACAATGTTTTCTACCCGGAAAGACCAAAAAATTATGCAAAATTCAATTTACTTTAAACTGCCGTCTGCGACATCTTTGAATTTAGACACGTCTAAAATGTTGTCGTTTGGGAATGGGTTAACCTGCAGTTGATCGATTTTCGCTGCCAATCATGTAATCGACTGATTAATCAAATTAGTTTATTTGGTCAACTATCTTTGACAATTTCTGACAATGATATTTTTCACTCCTATCATAAGGGAAGAAAACCATAAGTCCCGGACAGGCATTGACATCTGAGAGGGGAACTGAAAACTGTCCCATAATTAATATTAATTATAGAATCGTCGCTTTTCAAAGAAAACCTCGTAACTGCAGCTTATTTAAAGCTGCAGTAACGAGGCTTTCGTTGAAAAGCAGCATATAAGACTTACATGGATAGAGACATGTCTGAGAATATATACGCAGTCTGATCAAGAACCATATTGTGTTCTAACAACTTTATCATGACGTATTGCTAATACAACGGACCAATTTGGCCAGTTGCGCCTTAAGTAAAGGACGTATTTATGTCTTATCGATTTTATTATTACTTTTAATACAAGATCACAGTATAAATATGTTATTCACTTTAAGTTGAAATGCACCCGAAAATCAAGCATTGGCTGCTACAACGGAAATCTCATATTTTGATGAAATTTTGCTAGAACCGGGTTGTTATATATAAGATTTTCTCTGAACTTGCTCATTGACTGTATTTAGTCACAGGCTAATTTTTGTTTTGTTTACTGTTTTACTACCAAACTTGCGTAACGCATGTCTTTATCTATAACCTATTCCCACACGTTGACTCTTTGTGACTCCCCAAAAGTTAAAGGCTGTAGAAAATATTGTTGAAAATTAATAAACTGCTTGACAAGCAATTTATTCACTTCCCTCCGTGTTTTTACTCCATAAGACCAACACATTCTATTTTTTTTCACTTGAAATTATTGTCTGAATTTTAATCACCCTAAACTTAAATGTTGGGTTAGAAGTAGAAAATGGAACATGACTGGCCATCTGTTAGGTTTCGGCTACACCCTTTCCAAACAATATCATGTCCCAAATTATTTTAAAAAGACTTGTGAAAACATTCACGAAAAAGAAACAAATCTGATAACCAACACTTTCTCCTTTAGCATCAATATTACATTGACTATACTGTGCACAATTTTCTCTGAATTACCATTGATTTTTGTCTGCAGCGCTCAGCGTTCAAAAGGGATCAATCTAACTTTTAGCAGTTGAGAAAAGACTTAGTTTTCTATTTAACTAGTTTAAAAACTGAACTTAATAAACTGGACCTAGTTTTCATTCTTTTTTGAAAACACTTCCCAAACAACAACATATTAAAGTGACATTTCACATTTATTTCATTTTTTAAAAGTATGTCTTGATGCAAAGATTGTTTATTCTAATGCGTAGAAATGCTATCAGTTTTTCGAAGTTGTTATTTATAAGCGAGAAATACGCCGTTAAAGTTGAGACAGAAATGACAAATTCTATATAAATCTGAACTGTTGTCCACAACAATTTGTTTAATTTTAGCACAAAAACATAAATTTCTTGTAAATGGTTCAATATTTTGGCTTGAAATATTCAGAATTTTCATAAGAAAACATGCTCTTTCAGATAGAATAAAAGTAAAATTTATGTAAAATAATCGTGAAATGTCACTTTAAGATTGCCCGATTCGAAAGCTGCTTCGAACGACAGAAAGAATACAGCACACATATATTAAGGCAAAAGAAATACATGCAGGATATCAGCATTTTCTTCTTTTGCCTCGACATTTTCTCAATTTTCCGTTTTCTTAATACGCCATATTTTTAAATGGAAAATAAATTTCAGAAACCCAAAAAGTATTTGGTGATCGAAAT
Source organism: Fragum sueziense (assembly GCA_963680895.1). Lineage (NCBI taxonomy): Eukaryota > Metazoa > Mollusca > Bivalvia > Cardiida > Cardiidae > Fragum > Fragum sueziense. The sequence continues at coordinate 34,047,763 of OY804599.1, forward strand.
GATTAAGTATAGTTATCGAAATAAGCACTCGTATCCAACATGAAAATACAAGGGAATGAATGTTGACTTCCAACAATTTCTGTCCGAATGTAAAATTCAACTATCAAAAATGGAGAGAAACTTTGATAAAGTCAACCGAGGAATGTTTCCAAATAGAGTAGCGATCGCAAGTAGGCTAAACATAACCTACGACCAGACAAAGTACAGACAGACTTTCAATAACTAAATTGTACAAACTGTGCGAATTATTCAAGGACAGTGATTTTATGTGAAACGGGATCAATCAAGAAAAAGATGCTTTTCGAGAACAACGTTGATTTTGATCAGCATTTGAATACACATTGTTCTCGTTTGGTGTCTTCATTACTTATAAGAATCTCAAAGTACAGAACGGATCAGACTAGCTGTCCTTAGGCATATAGATTGATCCACATTCATCGAGGTTTCACCTGCTATAATGGCTTACTTTCCAGAATCTGACTAATGGAATATCGTATCTTTTGAACAAAAACATCAAAACGTCGCTTTTCAATGAAAACCTCGTAACTGCAGCTTGTTTTAAGCTGCAGTTACGAGGTTTTCGTCAAAAGCGACGATTACTTCAGCTTTAAACTTTTTGAAGCTTTTGAAAAAAAATAATGATTTCTTGGTGACATGCGACCTTTATGTTCCCAATTGTATGTTACCGAGTTTAATCAAACAAAAAATGAAAAAGCATGTAAAACATATTTAATGGAGAAACATAAATATAAAAAAATGATTATATAAAACCCACCTATTGCCTGCACGGCGACAAAACTCAGTAAAAACCAAACAAGCATACTTAACCCACACATTGCGATTGCATAAATGATTTGACTATCTAAAAAATCAGCGACGCTTTTCAAAATTATCTAAAAATAGGTACGTTCTGGTACCCTCCTTTACTTATCTGTCTTACTTTATTCTCTTATGTAAGGGTTATTCGTCGTTGTAAATGCGAAACCTAGTATCTCGTTTTTGGAAAATTTCAAAGGGGAGAGAAAAAAGTGTAATAACTTTTCCGAAATTGAAATGTTTTACTCGAAATGTTGACATATTGTTCACAAATAATGTGTCATTAATACTGATCAAAAAAATATCTCAAAACCAGCGAGAATAGTCTAAACTGGGCACACAAGTTTGTACCTTTGAAATCGCAAGAATCGACCTACGAGGTTTTGCATTTACACCGACGTATTGTTTTACAGACTCAAAGTTCAGGGTAATTTAAAGGTGGCATGATGAATGGGCTAAGTATTTCGGTTTTTTTTTTTCAAAACTGTAAAAATGATTTTTTTTCTTCAGAATTTTACTGCAATAAAGTTACATGATCATTTTTATTGGACAAACTTCTTTACTTGAGATCTTTCAACCAAGAATTACGTCAAAGGCGTAGAACAACCGTAATGTAGCCGTAATGTAGCAATTTTGAGATTTATAAAACATTGGATTTTTTCGAGTGGCGGTCGTAAACATTCGGCGTATCTCTGTACCAAGATAATAATCATATTGGGGGGGGGGGGGGCGCATGTGTGAATCGAGTTGTCGTTCTTGGGTAAAGCGAATGTGGCACAAGTATAACTAGAAATATAAACAAGATATTTTCTAATGGAAAAGATTTAGAAAAAAATCATGACCATCATTCTGTTTTGACATCTATTGATACTGTCCCGAACCAAAACAATAAAAATGATACATGTAAGTGGTCCGAAATAATGTCCTTTAAATAGGTTTTGAAAGCAACATGAATATAGATCAGCCTATGTATATGCACTTTCTGATCAATAGCCAGGTTGTTTATCTTATAATAGCTTCCTCATGCACAGCAACCTAAAGTTAGAAGACAGAGCATTAAATAAGAGGGTGTGAAAACTTTCTATTTGTTTTTTTCCAAATCCAAACCCTGTGTTGGCTGTGTCTATTTAAAATTCTTTCGATCAGACACTTCTAATGATAACCCAAATGTAGGGTTTATTAACAATAACGGAAATATTGCATTTTTAAAAGCCATTACTCCCTCTTATCTGTAGCTCGGATGGCAGTAGGTACGAGGGGCGTTCAATTAAAAGTGGTACTAATGGTCCACCATACCTCATGGTTCTATAGAACAAGTGGTGCTTGCGGCTATTTGACGGGAAAATTACTGTCTATTCTTGGTCAAAAGTTGACGCAAATTCGTTCACTCTTTCAAAAGTTATTGAACTTTTAAGTTGGTTCAGTCATAAACACTGGCTATTTCGCTGTGCGCAAAATGGAAAACGAATTGAAGTAGGCTGTACGGGTCTACATTAAAGGTCGCAAAGGCTTTGATAAATCTGCATCACGTGTATATAATGAACGATATCAGATTCATGGACAATCGAACGTTGAACATACGTCAGTTTTTTAGAAGTTGATAAAAATTAAAATTGGTAAAACTGGCCTTAAAGATGCCCACCTCTCAGGCAACCCGGGTAGAGCTAGTGCCAAAGCAAATGTTGCTGTAGATTCCGACATGATCGAACAAGACGCATGGTTCAATGTGCAAGAAATAGTAGATGAAGTTGGTTTTTCATCGGGGACATGCTATACGATTTTGACGAAAGGGTTGAAACACAGACAGGTTTATGCCCATTGGGTCCCCCACCTGCTGCCTATAGGACATAGAGCCACCCTTGTAAAGGTGGCAAAATATATTTGTAAATAATGCAATCAAATGCGGACTTTCTGAGCTTTATACATATGATTGAAAAATAATCTACTATTACTAGCACCAATGGCGTGTCATTAGCAAGTTATGGTTGCGAAAAGATCATACAAGAGCCGTAATAGCCAAAAAGTTAAAAGCGCGGCAAAAGTTTTATACGCGGTAATTTTCAAATATAACGGGTGTATTGTTCAAATTACTGTTTCAAATAATACCACTATCGCCAGTCATTCATACACGAAATGCATATCGGCAAAAGTAAAGAAATATCACGAAAAGAGTAGGTCCAGGACCGACTAAAGAGGCATGTACCAAATCCATGACAACGGAGCTATCCACAGGTGTCCTCTTGTCCAAGACTTCCTGGAAGAGACACAGGCTGCATAGCGTCTTCATCCACCTTTATAGCTGGACTTAAGCCCGTGTGGCTTTTTTGTGTTCCCCATGATGACGAAAAAAGCCTCTAGTCGTCGGTATAGTCCTTCATGTTCCATATGCAGTGCAATTTACCAGTGTCTGCGGGGTGTTCCAAAAGAGGCCCAGTTATTGGCATATAAGTAATAGATCTCAAAACTTCAGAAGTGTGTTGTTGTCAAAGAGGATTACTTCGCAGGATTGAAGAAACTTAAAATTAAATTGCGACATAACTATGGCTTTTATAACCCCAGTTCCAAAATTAATTGAACGCCACTCGTATACTTAAAAAAGAAAACCCACTTAGAGCATTTAGCATATTGGTCTGAAAGCACCGTTTTCTTAAATGGTTTAAGAATCCTTTTTTCCAGATCTTGATTCAAACAAAATATCAATGTGAACAAGGTGACTTGAAAAGGGTTTAAAAATTAGAGAACGTGACGAAATAAAATAGATATTTCGCACATTTTAATTTCATGTAATTTGTATATGTACCTTGAGAAAATAGTCTTAAAATTTTGTGATACTTAAACCTTTTATCAGGTGAATTAGCCCATACCAAAACGACAACAATTTAGAGTGGTGCAATTTGAAAGCTGATGCAGATGACAAAAAAAAATGTTAAGTATAATATCTATTTAAAATAATGCACAGAAAATATTGAGAACAAAAGGAGAAACTGCTGGTTATCAGCAGTTTCTTCTTTAGTCTCAATGTTTTCCCAAGTCTTTCCTATATGGGACGCCAAAACCAGGTCTTGTTTGGGAAAGGGTTAAAACATAAAATTATAATCTAGGTAAATTATTGAATCTTTCTATCAAAACGACGCTTTTCTATGCCCCACTAGAAAAAGTCTTTGGAAAATTGTGCGTCATAAAGAAAGTGCTTGTGATAAGCAATATCTTCATTTTCCAAAGATTTCTACAGAGAAATATCAAAAAGTGTAAACTTTCATTCCCTTTAATTGTCTTTTGTGTTGCACTTTGACAATTATAGCTTACCGTTGGTAATGAGTTAATAGGGCTTTTGTTTACTTACAACTATAAATATTTCAAATCGTGATAATTTAGCTTTTGAGTAGCATTTTCATGTAATTCCTTTCCAAAACGAACGTTGGCCTTGGATGTATAGATCGATGGAACAGAGAGAGACAAACACGGAACAAACAAATAACAACCATTTAACTTTACTCCCTTTCCACCAACACTTTCCATGTGTCGATCTAGCCGGAAGGGTCAGGGGGGTCCGGACCTGTTGGAATTTGCCCAACACTCTTCATGTCATTAAGGGAGATAATAAATTTTTCACAGGTCAGAAATATTTCGTCAGTATTTTCCATTCGCATCATAACATTTCAATTTGAGCTTTGTCTTACATAATTAAATACTATTATTCATTGATATATTAACCCTTTCCCAAACAAGACCTGCTTTTGACATCCTTAATGGAATAGGCTTTGGAAAACATTGAAACAAAAGAAGAAACTGCTGATAACCAGCAGTTTCTCCTTTTGTCTCCATATTTTCTGTGCCATATTTTACACAAATCTTATTTTTATAAACATTCATTTTGTCATTTGTGGCAGTTTTTGAAGTGGATCACCCTAAAATTTTGTGGTTTGGGAAAGGGTTAAACACTGTCGGATATAATTGTATTGTAGCAATTACGGTTCCAGAACCTTAACCCTTTCCCGAACGACAAAAATTAGGATGGTCCAATTTGAAAGTTGCTTCAGATGACAAAATGGACATTGGAAAAGAAAGGATTTTTGTACAATATAGCTAAGAAAATATTGAGACAAAAGGAGGAACTGCTGGTTATCAGCAGTTTCTTCTTTTGTTTCAGTGTTTCCTCAAGCCTTTCCTATTACGGACGTCAAAACCAGGTCTTGTTTGGGAAAGGGTTAAGACATCCTTTTGAAATTCGGACTCTATATTGCGGGGTATGCTACGCAACAGACCCAGGGGTATCCGGGGATGGTCATTCAGCATTCCGTCTTAGTGACAGATGATCCAGTTTTTTCCCACGGTAAGATTTTCTTCTGAAATCAAACAATGAAGTAAAAAGATAACTTGAAAATATATACTGACTTCCATAAGAAACGCTCCATTGAAAATTATCGTTATTTTCCTAAAGCCTATTACAATATAAGTGAAATGTATACTGTATAATTATAATCATTTTGACCGACAATTACGTCAAATGAAAAAAAAAATATGCGTTTCTATTCATTTTGATGTCCATTTCCGGTGACTAATCAAGTTTTGTACGTGTGCTTTGTGTAAATCTACCACGTAATGAAATTGGTCAATTTTTACACAGTAACATGTGTTAGGGGACAGGATATCCCGAGTTTAAAGATTTTCTTATCAAACATCCGTATTGACGGATATCCTGGCAAAAGTCTGAAAATGGAGCTCGTAATATGGCCATTTTCGAACGCGAGGGATGCACAAACAAGTCGCCAGACAGTTTAAAGTGTGCGCTGATTGGCAAAATTAAACTCTTGTGTCGAAAAAGACACATTCCTAATAACCAAATATCAAAGTTTCTACAATTTTAAAACATCAGAAGTGTTTTTATTTCGTCTTTTAAATTGGATATTTTGGCTTTTCCGATCTTTACCGAAGAAAAAAACGCTAAACTTCCGATTTGAAAGTATGACGTCATACCGGCCACTTAATGACGTCATGGCGGGAAAAACGGGATGTCATTGGTCATTTCCCGGAAAGTCTGAAATTTCTGAAAAAGTTAAATGTCCGACTTTTTTGTCATAAAGCGACTTCCCAAAACGATACTCAAAACATGGAAATCATCCTTAGTAAATGTTAGAAAAATGTTAAAACAGTCAAAGAATATGTCGTTAGTGAGTGAAGGAATGTGCCAGAGAACAGTTCAAGTCTGTCTGTATTACTCTTACGATCGTGACATGGATAAAAACAGAGACTTCGCTTTATGACAGAAAAGTCACACACTTTATCTTTGTCAGACACTTCATGCTCTAGATTGGGGGCGGAGTCAAGCCATTGTATGACGTCAATCCGTGGCGATTTTACGGAAATTGCCGATCTTTGTTTTCTCGAAAATCATCCAAGTAACGACGTAAAGAAAAGCAAACAAAACTTTTAAAACAACCGAGTTTGGCAGATCTTTTATAAAACACGTTAATTTAATGATTTTCTTCCAATATACGGTGAAATCATTTCCCTAGCTTGGTAGCCTTTAACGTATTGTGTTTTTCTATTCGGTGTCTTGATCGACGCGTTAGCGTTCCGAAGACATTTATCGATCGGCTCAAGTAGACATTGTGGAACGCCTGTAAAGCAAGATGATTTCTCACGTCAACGTCATGCATGTTTTAGGGTTGTGACGCTGGGATCGACGTTGTGTCGAGTAGTTTGTTACTTTGGTGGCCAAATAAGTGTTTTATGGTAACTCTTGTTGTTGCAAGTAACGTTTGAAACAGACGCGCTATTCGGAAAATAGAGCTCATACATTTGCCATTTTCGAATACGGGAAACTCAAAAACAAGCCGTCGGACGTTTTGGCGTCTTACATTGCTCAATCAGGCATCTTTATCGACGAGATTTGGCTACAGGAACATTTGCCAATCTGTGAATGTTGAATAGACCTTATGTAGCTACTGTTATACACGAGGATTTCTCACGTTAACGTCATATACATTCCACGTTTGAGACGTTGGGATCGACGTCGCTTTTAGTTTTCGCTAACTGTGGACGCCAAATAAGACGTTTTACGGTACCCGTTGTTTTCGCAAGTAAAGTTTGAACCACGAGCTACTGATTTTTAAATTAGAATTCTGATACCGCTCTGTTTAAATGTGCTATTTTTCTAATCTGTAACATTTTGATAATTTCGTTACCGTCATTTTTCACAACAAATTATCAAATTTACAGATGGAAATGATTTTTTGTAATTCTAAATCAGAAATGCTGAGAGGACTGAGACGTTTCTTGTGGCCGTCAGTATAGGTCATCAAGTGAATGAAAGAGTTGTTGGTTTTCAAGGGATACTACCCTTGTCAAAAAATTGCTAAAATAGGGCGTCATTTGAATACATAATAAAAGATGTTCAGAATAACTAGAAAAAAACATAAATGTAATAAATGTTAATTGTATACTTCGTGTTTTATACTATCCAAATAAGTACGAGTTGTTCTTTGGAAGTATTGAGTGATGAATTTGAGAAATCGACGAAATATTATTTAAAAAAGGAGCCAAAATTGCTCTTTTTCATAACATTTTTCGAAATAAGAATAGAAAACCTTGCGGTAAGAATCTTTTTCCTTCTTGGTATACACAAAGTTCTTTGTCATACCTACAAAAATTGAGAAAAGAAAACTATATCAATCCAAGCGTTTTTTGGAGATACGGGTATAAGTAAATTTGGTCGATTTTTTGTAAAACTATTCGAATTTCTTGCATGATTTTTTTCTATTTCTCATACCTCTTCCTTGTAATGCACTTTGGATGTTACAAAACTCCGTCTTTCGTAACCATCTGAAGCACTTTTTTTAAAAGTAAGATATCACTTCGCTTCCTTTTTAACGCTATCGCTGCATTTTGAATGCGTAGAAGGTAGCGAACTGGTACCATTCATGTACTACGACACTATGACACTTCAATTGTTGACTAAATAGAGAAAAATAGAAATTTAATCAACCCAATTGAAAACTATTAAATTGCCATATTTTACTTCTCATACGTCTAAGTATCAGTTCAGAAAAAATAAAAGAAATGTTGCAATTGGAGAAAACTCACATAACTGTCTTTAAAGTTTAATTTGAATGACGATGTTTTTATTAAGCCTGGCTAGGTGAACCAGTTATCGATTAGTCAAATTGGATTCTTATCACAGTCAATCGATATTCGTCATTTTAAAATATTGCCTCGCTTTTCTGCACATTAATTACGTTTGCAAAAAGATTCAAAATTTCGTGACCATAGATTTGTGCATGAATTGTCGGGAATACTTGTCGCATAACCGAAACTTGAATAAAGTGATATATGATATTTCACGTATAAATAGTAAATAATTTTGTGCTAAAATAGACTGGTTTTAACGATATGTTTTGGTCAACCGTCTTTGTTGTTTTACAATATCGTATCTACGGCTTGAATCAAGCCATAGTTACAAGATTTTATAACAACATCTACAAAATACTATTGTTTGTCCGAAATTACGTCACGGTTAATTGTATAAAATTCTTCCCTAATGTACAAGGTAAAATCAGGTACAATAGTACCCTTCGTTCATGAAGATCAGTCGTACGGTGATTAAAGTGCATGCCAAAATTGGTGTCGTGTGAACGACATTAGGCTTCGGTCTCATAGCCTTTGAAATACCAAGATGTATTTTAATATTCAATGGCATAGGAAGAGGGGGGGGCAGCACCCCCCCCCCCCACACACACACACAAAAAAATAGAAGGGGGCAGCATATCCTATGCCCCTCAATAATTCACCCATATTTTCCTTAAAGAACGGTCCAGGTATAAAATGCTGTCTGAAAGTACCCAGATTACAGGAAATGGCTTCTTAAAAAATTTTCTGGGAGGCTCGGCCGGGCTCCATTCACTTACATAAACATCCCGCATATCATAAACCGTCCTACGCCTATGATACTTTCAAAAATTCTAGAGTCGTCCAATTCAAAAGCTATTGTAGATTACTAAACATACGTTTATATTGAATTTATGTACAAATTAGCACAGAAAATATTGAGACAGAATAGAAGTAGAAAACACCGGTTGACAACATTTTCTTCTTCTACCTCAATGTTTTCCCATGCATTATTTGTATGGGACGTCAAAACAAGATATTGTTATAAAATGCGAAAAATAAAGTAATTTGGTCCTCTTACAATTTCTGGTGTAGGGGACAATAAAAGGCATAGATTTGTAAAGCACCGGGAAAAAATAGACAGAGCTGATGAATATCATCAAATTCGAATCCTATCAAATAATACTATCTAAATCTGGTCATGAATGCGATTAAAAGAACACCGAGAGGCTTTGTGTTACGTGTTCGAGACACGGTGGACACGCAATAAACTGATTTTTATTTACTTAGTCCAAATCACGACTGTCAAGAGCATGTCTGAATTTAAAGGTCAGCTAAACAGTGTGACAGTGAATTTGTGTCATTGCCGGCTACAAGTTAAACAAGTTTTTCAATGGAAATTTGTTCTATGTTATGTTACATCATGATTATAACATGCCATAGGCATAGTTAATTTGACAGACAGAACAAAGTGGAGCACCAAACTAAACAACACAAGTAGAAAATTTGGCGTTTCTCCCAAAACCAGCAACTTTTTTTTATACAACAAATTTCCTTCATTGACATAATTATGCCAATATAATGTGCAAATTCTAATCCAGGTAGTACTACCTTCATATGTCAAAATATGACAGCGGTTTACATTATATTCCACAAAGACCATTCCCGCACATGCTTTTTCATCGGACGCCATTTGCAAAATCCATTGACTCCTATTCAGTAGTGTTTTGGGGCATAATAAAAACCGCAGCGTAAATAAATGCAATTTACATTTAAACCTGATTCATTGTTGGTCTTCAAGTATGATCCATCACATCGATCGCTTCTTCTGCTTTATGTATTCGTCGATATTATTATTAAAATGTCATTCAACCGTTTCCGGCATCTTCGTACTCCAGTTTGGAAATATTGGATTCATAAGCATATATATACGTATCTTACATAAAAGTTAAAGTTATTTTTGTAACTGTTATCATTTTTTTCAGTTGTAAGTATCGTATTTATTATATTTACAAAAATATATAAAACATCGATCGGTAAATCAACAATAAAGTTTTTGAAAAATTCGGAACTATTTCCAGCGTAATTTGATTGTGTCGGGAACCAGCAACCTAGAATTTGTAAACATAACCATGCATCTGAACATATGTGCGTAAAAAACATATTTAATGGCTGGTGATTAAAATTTTGTCAGAAACATTATCACTGATATTTGAAAGGTAGTGTGCGTATTACTATTTTTCGATTTTCAAAGAATTTGGACTATGTCATGCATAAATATGAAATAATTTGCACCGGAAGAGGACTCTGTTTATGTTTTGAAAATTGTTCGAAAAACATTTAATTTCGCAAAGACAAAAGTGTGCATGCATACTAAATACAATATGCATTCCGTCTCTACACAAATTAATATTTTAAACGATATATCAAATGGAATCATATTGCAGCATCATTTAAGAAATGTATGGTGTAGAGCAACGACCGTTACAAATTAGCAGCGCCCGGATATGTATCATGTTTTTAAATAGTTTTCTTTGCAATTACCTAGCAATACAACATTACAACAAAGGGAATGTTATGCTAACTTAACACAATTCTGATAACAAGATACCTCTGAAACATGTTTACACTTTTGGAATCAATAAGAAGAATATAAGTGCTGTGTCAATAGAAAAATGGGGAAAGGTTATTATTATCATTTGACATATGTCTTCACTGTAGGAACCGTCATTGACTTATTTCGGTTCATTAAATATAGAAAAATAACAATATTATTTGTTTTATTTAGAAAAGTTATTTTGACTGTTTGAGAATATGGCCAAATTATTTAACCATACATAGTGTTGCAAAAAATAGTTCCACCTTGAATATCATATGAAAAATGAAGAAATGTCAAAAGTTTATTTCGTAAATGCACGTTTTTTCGAAGAATTTAACTTCGTTTAAGCAGTAGTACTACCAAGTTTAGACCTCGGTGTATATTTGTTTGAAAAACTAGCCAACTTCATCCAAGGATAATTATGTTCTCGGTTTTCCAAGAAGTCACCCTTTTCGCAAATATTTTGATTATGCTTTATAAGGTAAACCAGAATTAAGTTGCTTAACATGTTCTATTCGTGTAGAGCTCTAATTTGATATATAATATGGCATATACATGTTAAGAATAAATGCAAAAACTAACTTTGATTTTTATGAAGATACCTGATTTACATGAACCTTAAATAGGGGGCCCGTTCAACATAACTTTGGTCATGATGAGGACGCGATTTTGATGCAGAACCGTACGTGCAAGGGCCCTACGAAAGACTTGCTTTTCAGCAGTAGCGAGATAAAGTGATGACTATAAACGATATTTAAATTTAAGCCCACAAAATTTTGTTAGTATAGAGACGCAAGTGTAAATTATCTAAATTATGTATTGTCCACACAAATTAACCAGGGACAATTTAATTTTCGTGTGCAAAGTCCGTTAGTTGAGCGTCTTATTGTCCACCCAAATTAACCAGGGACAACTTATTTTTTGTGTGCAAAGTCCGTTAGTTGAGCGTCTTATTGTCCACCTAAATTAACCAGGGACAACTTAATTTTCGTGTGCAAGGTCCGTTAGTTGAGCGTCTTATTGTTCACCCAAATTAACCAGGGACAACTTAATTTTCGTGTGCAAGGTCCGTTAGTTGAGCGTCTTATTGTTCACCCAAATTAACCAGGGACAACTTAATTTTCGTGTGCAAAGTTCGTTACTTAAGCGTCTTATTGTCCACCCAAATTAACCAGGGACAAGTTAATTTTCGTGTGCAACGTCCGTTAGTTGAGCATCTTAACAAAACATTGCCGAAGTGGGGTCATTACATATGCAGATGTCCTGGGTTAATCTTGCTGGACAATACATAGTTTTGTTTTGACTTGTGTAACCTAAATGTTAAATGGGTATGGTATATATTTTTGGCGGGAATCAGTAAATTGTGCGACCACTGTATCTTTTCTCGCACAATGAAACACACATAACGAGACATTTAAATCATTGATTAGCAAACAAATGTTACCTTTCTCACCAATAACTTTCAATAAGCTGCTGTTCAAAAGGTTATGACAAAATAAAAACTGTAAACATGGAGAAAATGTTTATGCATGTCTTCACTTTCTCTAAAGCAGTTGGAGATTCGGAAAAGATGGTGTGATAGTACTGGTATGAAAAATGACAGGAATTCACATACAGATAGGTGCTCAAGCCACCGCCATATGACCATATCAGTCGAAAGCAGCATTAAATCCCAAATCAATCAAACACTGTTCTCACTAATTTCCAAATCTATATTTACTAATTCAGTCTTAACCACTGGTGGTGAACTCGGCCAAAGCGAGGGACGTTGTTCGCTACAAAAAGGTAGGCTTACAGATATTTTGAATGTGAGTTTAAAGATCTGATTGGATAGTTTTTCTAATAACAATAAACTTGTTCTAAAAATAGACAGGATTTACCGATATGTATTGACAAACCGTCTGTTTTGTTATAAAATCTCGTAACTACGGCTTTATCAAAGCCGTAGTTACGATATTTTATAACAACACCGACGGAATACTATGATCGCGAAAAAACGTCCCACGCTTTGGCCGAGTTAACCAGGCATTGTTTGTGACAGCGTTTAACACTGTGTTTAATCACTCGACTTAGAATTTCCGATAATTTTCAAGAACTTTGTCAATACTTGACCAATTTGAATTCTATTTGAAGCAAAGAAGGCAGGAAAAGGTCAAGAATAACCTGGACGTGGTGGATATTAAAAAAAAAATCAACAGATTAAAAAGTTATTGAAGATAAACCAAAATTTTGGTTTATCTTCAATAACTTTTTTATAAGTTGATTTTTCACAAATCCAACTATTTCATCTAATGCGTGACGTCTGCCCACATGCTCTGCTTCAAACCGAATTCAAATCAGTCCGTATTTACAAAATTATTGAAGATTTTTGAATTTTTTGCATCACGTGATTTTCCACCGTGTTTAAGGGAGGTATGCACTAAAGAAAATCAGCCCATTGATAGGATAGATAATAGATTTATTAACAGCAGGGAAACAGATTCGGGCAAGAATCTAGAAAACAAATTCGTGATTCAAGATCAGACAGTGACAGAAAAGTATGATTGGGATCGACTCTGTTATTTTATGGTTTCATGTAAAAGAGGATATTTAAGAGCATAGTAGATTCTGATCAATCTATGCGTATGCACATACTGATCTTGACCCAAGATGTTCTCAAATGCCATAATGTAACCTTTTCCAGGTCCCTTTTCATTTCTATACACAACTTAAATTTCTATAAACAATTTAGTCTTCAGCCACGTTTGTTTCTTCTTTTATTTTTTTTACAAACTCTTAAGAGAGCCTGACACGAACCATCAAGCTTTTTTGGAAACTCAAAAATTTTCGATATTCATTTTTTTACTTTAAACTGACCACAGCAATGAAACTAGACATATGATGCCGTTCATTTTCATTTTTTTCCCTTTTTTCTATTTTTTGGGGATTTTTTGTTGTTGTCATGGATACTGAGGAAATGAAATGATTTTTCACGATTTTGAAGTAGATTTTATTTACATTTACAAATATACAATATACTTCAATACATTATATCATAATTCAATAACATATCAAATTTCACAAAAGAATGTTTTTAAAACTTTAAACCTTATATTTATGTTGCTATGGTTACCAAAAGTTGACCTACTTTTCAATAATTCACAATTTTGAAAAAATGCCCTCATATAAAATAGTTTTTTAAAAATCTGCAACTAGATACACATAAACCACGCAGTGTCTATGATTTAGGAAGATTTCCTTTACAAGAATCATTAATAAAATTTTGAGGCACTCTGAAGGGAAATGTGTAAAAAATGCCCAAAAATCACAAATTTTGGAAAAAATGAGAAATACCATGAATAGATTTAACTGTAAACATATGCACAGTTTTGATCATTTTACCTCAAAAACAGCATAAAAACAATTTATTAGGTTGAGAAACATGTTATAAGTACTTGGACATTTCCATAGCAACCGTTTTTATTCCCTAGCAACCGTTTCTTTTCCTTAGCAACAACCTGAAAAACGGAACTTTAAGTAAAAAAAATGTTTCATTCTGACATATAAAATAGGTAATCTTGAAAATAAAATGACAAGATTGATAATCTATAATGTATGAAATTTCACCACTGAAACATTTCAAAGGTTTACAACATGCAGGTATGTTGCTATGGAGACCATAAACAACACATATTCAGACTTTCTCGAATTTGAGAAAAAAACACTTGTATTATGACGATTTTTTTTCAAAACTGCAACTAGATGAACATGAAATACTTAGTGTTTTATATTGAGGATAAGTATATTTACAAAAATCATCAATATAAATTTGAAGCATTTTTGGGAAAAAAGTGGAAAAATTGCATGAAATATCGCGATTTTTGGAAAAATCATAAATTTCAATACTGGAGTTAAACTCAATCATATGCACAACTGTGAACTAATGTACAGTCGAAACTGTCGTATGCAGCCAGCCAAGGGACAAACCAAAATTGGCCACATACGACAGTTGGCTGCTTAGCGCAGAATAGAATATTCTTAAGCTTGGATGATTTCCATTAGTCTTGATGTAAGTTAATGTCAACCTGGTCCATTTATATAAAGAAAAGTCAAGTGTTAAAGTAAAAGGGTGCAATTTTATGACATTCAACTGTTTATCACACCTTGTCCAGCTTTATGCAGATGATAAGCCAGATGCATTATCAATATTTCACACCTCACCTGCCACCAATTAGTTGTGCAAGGCTGCTTAATGGGATATAGATAAAGAGCAATTAGGTCAATTAAAGGTGGCCACTGACCACATACAGCAGTTTAGTGCTATTCACAGTTACTTTAAAGAGTAAAATTGCTTGGGAGGACCTGGACTGGCTGCATACGACAGTTTGGCTGCTATTCACAGGTGGCCACTAACACAGTTTTGACTGTACTTCAAAAAAACAACAATTAAACAAATAATTATGTTGAGAAACAAGTTATAACTACTTTTGCATTACCATAGCAACCATTTTTATTCCTTAGCAACCATTTCTTTCCCAAAGCAACATCATGAAAAACGGAATTTTTACGCGACAAAACATTTCATTCTGACATATAAAATAGGTAATCTTGAAAATAAAATGACAGGATAAGTAATCTATGATGTATGAAATTTCACCATTGAAACATTGCAAAGATTTACATCATGCAGGTATGTTGCTATGGAGACCACAAACAACACATATGCAGACTTTCTCGAATTTGAGAAAAAACACTGGTATTATAACGTTTATTTTCCAAAACTGCAACTAGATGAACATGAAATACTTAGTGTTTTATATTGGGGATAAGTATATTTACAAAATTCATCAATATAAATTTGAAGCATTTTGGGGAAAAAAGTGGAAAAATTGCATGAAATATCGCGATTTTTGGGAAAATCATAAATATCAATACTGGAATCAAACTCAATCATATGCACAACTGTGAACTAATGTATTTCAAAAACAACAATTAAAAAAATAATTGTTGAGAAACAAGTTATAACTACTTTTGCATTACCATAGCAACCATTTTTATTCCTTAGCAACCGTTTCTTTCCCTAAGCAACATCATGAAAAACGGAATTTTTACGCGATAAAATATTTCATTCTGACATATAAAATAGGTAATCTTGAAAATAAAATAAAAAATTATAGGGTTAAGAAACATGTTAAACCCAAAGTTGGCACTCTTTCCAATAAATCTTAAATTTAAAAAAAAACTGATTTAGAACTCTTTTTATACCCCCCACCTACGAAGTAGAGGGGGGTATATTGGTTTCACCATGTCTGTCTGTCTGTCCGTCCATCCGTCCGTCCGTAGACTTTTTCGTTTCTGTGCTCTAACTCATGAACCGGTTGACCTAGGATCATGAAACTTTACACACTTGTTGCCCATGACCCAAGGAGGTGCCCTATTGTTTTTTGGGTCACGAAGGTCAAAGGTCAAGGTCACAATTGGACTTTGTTTAAAATCTGTTTCCGTGCTCTAAGTCATGAACCGGTTGACCTAGGATCATGAAACTTTACACAGTTGTTGCCCATGACCCAAGGAGGTGCCCTATTGTTTTTGGGTCACGAAGGTCAAGGGTCAAGGTCACAATTGGACTTTGTTTAAAATCCGTTTCCGTGCTCTAAGTCATGAACCGGTTGACCTAGGATCATGAAACTTTACACAGTTGTTGCCCATGACCCAAGGAGGTGCCCTATTGTTTTTTGGTCACGAAGGTCAAGGGTCAAGGTCACAATCGGACTTCGTGTAAAATCTGTTTCCAACTAAAGAACGTTTTGTTTAAAATCTGTTTCCGTGCTCCAACTAAAGAACCTTTTGACCTATAGCACTTTTTTCAGTGACAAGGCGCTAGTGGGGGGTATTTGCCCGCTTTGCGACAGTTCTAGTTTCGTATCTGCATTAAGGTATACATTAAATGTTTACAAAGGAACAGTCCCATTACAAGAATAACAAATATAACTGTAAACATTTTTTTGCTAAAAAATTTGAAAAGAATGAAATTAACAATGATGAGCTCATGATAACCTTTAACTAGTAGTATTGATATTTATCATTTTTCCAAAAATTTAGAATCTTTCATGACATTCTTTTCAAATTTGGAAAGAGTGCCACGTTTGGGTTACCAGAGCAACCATTAATTTCAATTTTTTCAATATATTTTTTTTTAATTTTTGCCAGAAAGACAACCAATCCAAAGTTTACATTTCAATTTTCATGCTCAGAAATGAAGCTAATTTTTAATCAAAATTCGTATTTTAAAGCTGTTGCTTAGGGAAAGAAACGGTTGCTAAGTAATGAAAATGGTTAACATGGTAATTCCTAAGTACTTTTAACATGTTTCATAACCCTATAATTTTTATGCCCCCGATAGGGAGGCATCATAAATTTGACTTGTCCGTCCGTCCGTCCGTCCGTCTGTCCGTCCGTCTGTCTGTCCGTCCGTCATTCCGTCCAAAAACTTTAACATTGGCCATAACTTCCTTATTACTTAACATATTCGCTTCATACTTTACCACAACACTCCTTGGTACATTACCTTTCTGTAGGCACATACTTTGGTGACCTTGACCCCTGGATGACCTTGACCTTGAACATAGATTGGCCATAATTTAAAATCAAAGCGGTGTCGGGGGCATTGTCATCTTACAGTGACAACTCTTGTTTATTTTATTTTCAAGATTACCTATTTTATATGTCAGAATGAAATATTTTGTCGCGTAAAAATTCCGTTTTTCATTACGTTGCTTAGGGAAAGAAACGGTTGCTAAGGAATAAAAATGATTGCTATGGTAATGCAAAAGTAGTTATAACTTGTTTCTCAACAATTATTTTTTTAATTGTTGTTTTTGAAATACATTAGTTCACAGTTGCGCATATGATTGAGTTTGATTCCAGTATTGATATTTATGATTTTCCCAAAAATCGCGATATTTTATGCAATTTTTCCACTTTTTTCCTAAAAATGCTTCAAATTTATATTGATGAATTTTGTAAATATACTTATCCCCAATATAAAACACTAAGTGTTTCATGTTCATCTAGTTGCAGTTTTGAAAAATAAACGTTATAATACCAGTGTTTTTTCTCAAATTCAAGAAAGTCTGCATATGTGTTGTTTGTGGTCTCCATAGCAACATACCTGCATGATGTAAACTTTTGCAATGTTTCAATGGTGAAATTTCATACATCATAGATTACTTATCCTGTCATTTTATTTTCAAGATTACCTATTTTATATGTCAGAATGAAATGTTTTGTCACGTAAAAATTCCGTTTTTCATGATGTTGCTAAGGGAAAGAAATGGTTGCTAAGGAATAAAAATGGTTGCTATGGTAATGCAAAAGTAGTTATAACTTGTTTCTCAACATAATTATTTGTTTAATTGTTGTTTTTGAAGTACATTAGTTCACAGTTGTGCATATGATTGAGTTTAACTCCAGTATTGATATTTATGATTTTCCCAAAAATCGCGATATTTCATGCAATTTTTCCACTTTTTTCCCAAAAATGCTTCAAATTTATATTGATGATTTTTGTAAATATACTTATCCTCAATATAAAACACTAAGTATTTCATGTTCATCTAGTTGCAGTTTTGAAAAATAATCGTCATAATACAAGTCATTTTTTCTCAAATTCGAGAAAGTCTGAATATGTGTTTTTTATGGTCTCCAAAGCAACATACCTGCATGTTGTAAACCTTTGAAATGTTTCAGTGGTGAAATTTCATACATTATAGATTATCAATCTTGTCATTTTATTTTCAAGATTACCTATTTTATATGTCAGAATGAAACATTTTTTTACTTAAAATTCCGTTTTTCATGATGTTGCTAAGGAAAAGAAACGGTTGCTAGGGAATAAAAACGGTTGCTATGGAAATGTCCAAGTACTTATAACATGTTTCTCAACCTAATAAATTGTTTTTATGCTGTTTTTGAGGTAAAATGATCAAAACTGTGCATATGTTTACGGTTAAATCTATTCATGGTATTTCTCATTTTTTCCAAAATTTGTGATTTTTGGGCATTTTTTACACATTTCCCTTCAGAGTGCCTCAAAATTTTATTAATGATTCTTGTAAAGGAAATCTTCCTCAATTATAGACACTGTGTGGTTTATGTGTATCTGGTTGCAGATTTTTAAAAAACGATTTTATATGAGGGCATTTTTTCAAAATTGTGAATTATTGAAAAGTAGGTCAACTTTTGGTAACCATAGCAACATAAATATAAGGTTTAAAGTTTTAAAAACATTCTTTTGTGAAATTTGATAAGTTATTGAATTATGATATAATGTATTGAAGTATATTGTATATTTATAAATGTAAATAAAATCTACTTCAAAATCGTGAAAAATCATTTCATTTCCTCAGTATCCATGGCAACAACAAAAAAATCCCAAAAAATAGAAAAAAGGAGAAAAAATGAAAACGAATGGCATCATATATCTAGTTTCATCGCTGTGGTCAGTTTAAAGTAAAAAAATGAATATCGAAAATTTTTGAGTTTCCAAAAAAGCTTGATGGTTCGTGTCAGGCTCTCTTAACAAAGAACATCTTACAAGAAAGAATTTGATATGATAAATTCTTATATCATGTTGAAATGTCAAAGGTTTTGATATAGTTTTACTCTTTAAATTTTTGTAATTAAGCTCTGGTTTTGTACGTAGCACATACTAATTTTCAGATTCTAAAACTTTTTAGATGAAAGAAGAATGGTGATAATAAGTAGTTCGTCTACCCCCCTTAATGTCTTGAATCATAAAGCCAAAGCTTACAGTTAGTATCATTTGGCACACTCGGATGCTTCCGAGCTCTCAACATACCTCGACCGTTTTACGGACGTCGCCATATTGATCGTGAAAGTAAACGGGCGTAATTGACGTCATCAAAACAAAGCAAACGATTTGAAAATGTTAATAAATCAAGCTTAATATTATTACTTAAAGCCGATCAACAAGATCAATGTAATATCTGAAAAAAAAAATCAAGAAACATTTAATTTGACATGATCCACATTTAAATGTTGTCTGCAATATAAAATCTGTGGCTTGGCCATACAGCAGTTGACTGTGTGGCCTACTTCCGCCATTGTGCGGTCTGTTCGAGAAGGAATCGTGCATATACTTTACCCCAAGATGACTACCTTATACAATCGAGGGGAGTTGAGAGCCTGATAATACCCGGAAGTTTTGGATGGAGATTGGCATTGACATTAATCAGTTGAATGTAGAAAATACAAAGCCACAAAAGCTGCACCAAATTGAATGTTTTTTAAGATATCCAACACTTTCGTGCGAGCAATTCAAGTACATGTACCGAATCGTTCAATGGTAGATAATGCTATTATGTGACCGAGTTCTTCATGTATATATTAATTGAATGATGAGTGACGACTATGACTCGTTTATGACGTCAAAATATTCGAATATCATACTTTAACTATAGACATTTCATCGATCGAGGTACATTAAGAGCGACAACCTCTGAATGTGGGACAAAATCTTGGAATTGCCGTGACATAGTAGTCTTTTCCCTGGCCCAATAAGCTGTAAGGGCACCAATTTGCCTTCAAGTAAATCTATGAAACGCCCCTACACGTTTATAAGTTACACAAAGTTCAATGTCTCTACATTTTGTCCCCGAAATTGACTGATTTTGAGCAATTTCATGTTTAAAGCATTTTTTGAAAAGAAGAGAATGCACATTTGAGTATTTTTTTCATTTTACCACAATGTTTACAAACATACACATGATCATTTGCATTTTATTAATGTTTGAGGTTCATTTATATACGGGTTTACTATCACTTTGTCTCTACAGTTTCACTTGATTCTGCGGAGATATCTTTCACGGTCATTGAAAGTTCATCTCATATTTCTTGGTAGCCATTTTTTCAGACATTTGTTGTAGAAGGTCCCGTAAAAAAGCTGGGGGTGATAGTCCCGGGTATGGACTGTTCCATTATTCCGTCTAGAACAAGATCTGATAATTTTTCTACTTCTTGTAGCCAATATGTCGTCATTTTACCTTTACCCTACAAGAGAAAAAACATCGTAAATATAAGTTGAGTGACAAAAAACTGGACATAAAGTTACATTCTCGGGTGTTTTCGAGTTTTTGAGACCAATATCGTCGCTTCGTTTTTAAAGTGCGCTAACTACCAAAACACTTTTCCGAGAAAATCGACTTTAAACATTCAGACCTTCATTTCTTTTTATCTTTGCTTGAAATCGGCCCGAATTATGCATGATAGTCAAAAATAACCTTATCTATCCGCATGTACAATTTGATAAGAAATGATGGAGCGTGTTTGAGAAAAATCATTATTTCTGTTTGGAGATAGAGCATTTTTTTTTTTTTGTATTTTTTTAACACATTTCTCACTTTTAACGGGGATATATCAAAATAGCACAGAACAGCAGTATTTGCTATATAGGCATACCTTTCCAATTAAATGGGATTCATAAAAAAGACAAATCGTCGCTTTGCCGTAGAAATGAGACAACGCATGCGGTTGTATTATGAACCGATGGCCTTTGTTCTAAATAAAGTAAAAAATATTCTAGTACATATTGATTTCAGCTTTTTGTGGCATCGTAAAGGATACAGACTCTAGTCTAGGCCTATATAGATTTAAATTGCAACAAAATCATATCATTTTCGTTCTAAAGAAATATATTTTGCTTTTTATAATGGCTACATGAGTTATGGTTGACAAAACTCTACCTGGTGAAGCACTTGTGTGGCAACATCAATTTCAATTACATTTCTTAAAATCTATCCGGCTATTGTACCCATCGAGGACTGGTAATCAGAATGCCAGCACCCATATAGTGATATTTTGTGAACGTTCATTGATTACAATAACATATGAAATAGTTAACGGTTGACTTGCTTACATATATGTACTAACATATTATCAAAATCTTCAATAGAGATCGATTGTACACATTTTGTAATTGGAATTCGTGTTTGTGTCACATAACAGGTCACGTGGTTTTTATTCTTATTTTCATTGGACGAGAGAAATTTTCAGACACAGACTGCTCTATGTCCTGGACATAGGATAAAATTCAGATCAACATGAAGAAAAAACCAGGAGATAGAGCAATATGCATACGCGATTTCTCAAAAACCAGCCCGCCAATCGACGATATCTGGTGTTCAGGAGATAGAGCATAAAAATACGAACACAGCAATAACAAATATAGGATTTTTGTAAAAAATGGAGTTAGCGCACTCTAAAAACGAGGAGACGATATGGATCTAGATCAGCCTGCGTGTACACACAGTCTGATCAAGATCCATTTTTCTCTCATTGTCTCTGCATGTCTTTTATACCACCCCTGAATATTACCGGACCGACAATAAGGCCTTTGGGAAAGGGTAACACATTTGTATAGTATGGAAAGTGTTTTACAAAATGCGATTCGTAACAAGTGACATATCGTCGCTTTTCGACAAAAACCACGTAACTGCAGCTTAAAGCAAGCTGCAGTTATGAGATGTTTGTAGAAAAGCATCGGTATGTGATTGAAATGGCACAGCTTTAAATTATATTTTCATAAACCACACACCTGAGATTTTCCCAAAAATATTTCAGTTATATTTTCTTGAACACCTTTTATTTCTCTGTACTACGATACGCGTCCTTTTGATGTATGTCAGATTATTTGCAAAATATGAACTTTTTTGCCCAAAGGTCAGTGTCATGTCAAATGAAATCAGTTATGAAAACTTTTAGCTTTATACTGACCTTTATATCAATATCGCCCCTTGGCTCTAGTTTATAACTGGGAAACAGTTCAAGAAGCTTCTTTGTAGATGAGGACAGTTGTATTTTCATTGCTGAAATGGTACAATTTATCTATTATTGGAAACATTTGAGCCTTTGTATGAAAAAATGTGACTAGATCTTTCTTTTTAAACGTGATCTACCATGTTGCATGAACGTATGTTTAATTGATGTTATTAAAATGGAATGCAGGCCCGTAGGAACAGGGGGGCTAGAGGGTGCTAAGCCCCCTCCCAAAGAAGTGGGCCGCAGATGCCAAATTTTCCTTATTTTACACTATTTTAACCCCCCCACCCCCGATATGGAGACACTGGGGCTTTAGCCCATCCAATATTTAATTTGCTTTCTGCGGGCCTGGAATGAAAGCATATATGAATTTCAAAGCGTATAGTTACTATTTACTTTTGAAGTGAAAATACATAAAGCTATTAAACAACCGACGATATAAATAAGACAAAACTATGTTATGTATTTGGAGACTCAATGTTTACTTGGAAGCAAAAATAGTCAAAGTTGATAGCAATGGTAAATTGACGGCACCGTTGTCCCAAAGAAACTTATTTTAATCACAAAGTCAGCAAACAAGAAAGAATATTTTCCAAGATCTTACACGTGAATATGTCAACGTGTGTGGATAGATCGTTTCTGTCCTATGAAAAAGTCGCACCAAATTCTTCTATTCTTCTATTCTTTCCAAATCCAGTCGGTATTCATTTCCACCTACATGCATTTTGATTTCTAGAGCTTGCATTTTTGGTAAACTTGTCCCGGATGAAAATGCAAAAAACTTGACCAGTACTGGTGCTAAATTTTGTTGTTTTTGGCCAAACATAATGCGATGCGCCACACTGTAATTGAATGAACTTTGACTGTCCCTTGTATTCCGGTGTACCGAAATGAACTATCTAGGACGGGTCCCTTTAACAGATATAAAACAAGAGTTGTCCGCGGACAACGTAGCTCGCCTATACGAGAGCTTGTCGCAAAAAAGGGAGTTCAAGGTCAAAGGTCAATGTCACTGGGTCAAAGGTCATGAACTCAAGGTCAAGGTCATTGCATGAGGTATCCATATGTCAAATATCAAGGCTCTATCTGTAATAGCGCATGAGATATAGGCCAGTTTAAAGTTTTTTTTAAAAGTAGGTCAAACTCCAAGGTCAAGATCACTAGATCAACGGTCATGGTCCCAAATGAAAGGTCTTGGCAAAAGGTATACATGTGTGAAGTATCAAGGCTGTATCTCAAATAGTTCCCGAGATATACCCAAGGTTAAAGTTTTTGAAGACGCGACGCCGAGGCTGACGCCGACACTAGGGCTGTGACATAAGCTCCCCGGACATAAAGTCCCGGCTCGCTAATTACAAGATCAGGGGGCAAATTGTGACATCGTGTGGCTTTTGAATGATTACTTACCTTCTGACGTTGATTCCATACGTGAAGCCGTGTTAACCGTATCTCCAAACAAACAATACCGGGGCATTTTAGACCCGACCACACCGGCTACAACCGGACCTGTCAAGTAGAATGGTAAATATTATGAACTACAAAGGCTGTTACATTCTTAGATCGATGTCTAATTTTGTCCCTCAAGTAAAGGTTTGCATTCTTCGGGATTAGAGTCTGGAAGTTCTGTCCTACAGGTTATATAACACGCATACATGATTTATAATCATTCTTAAACTTAGATGCGTCAAACTAAACGCAGATATGGCATGTGACGTCATTAAATGAAAAGCAAAGTACCTACTAAGGCGATTCCCAGCTGGATAAATGTTTACTCGGCACAAAGTGCTTGATTTTGACAAATCGAAATTCAATCATAGCCTTTTGGCCGTACTTCGTCAAATACAATGCAGATCTATTTTCGCAATTTTTAGAATTGCGTAGGCCTATCCGACTATACGTAATGAAATCATCTTACCTGAATGTATGCCTATCCTGACTTTCAGATTGACCCACGGCATATGTCGCACCTTGAAGCCTCTCACCACGGACAATATTTCTAGTGACATGTTACAGATCTCGGTCACGTGCCTGTCATCGATACGCTCCGGTAAACCAGATACGCACATGTACGCATCACCGATAGTCTCAACCTATTCATAGAAAATGTTACTATTTATAGAAACATAACTCTTGACGTGTCTGTTGACTATTCGATCCGGTAAACTAGGGACCTGTCTTATCAACGGTCGTACGAGCATTTTTGCGTAGGCCTAAATACTTGTAACATGAAACCTGATTGGCCCAATCTAATTTCTCATGCAATCAGATGTCTTCTTACACAATCTACGCAAAAACACGGTCGTCAGATCGTTGATAGCCTAATACGGGGCCCAGACAGGCCCGTAGGAACGGGGGGGGGGGGCTTAGCCCCCCCCCCCCCCAAGTTGACCAAAAATGTCATTTTTTTCTTTTTTCACACTAAAATTTTAGGGAACCCCCCATATTCAAACACTAGGGCTTTAGCCCCTCCAATATGAAATTGCTTCCTACGGGCCTGCCATGTACCCACATGTACGCATCACAGATAGTCTCTACCTACACGCAGAGGAAGTGGAAAGAAATAGACACGAATTATCAAAGAAATAATCCATGTTTCATCGTTATTTATCGTTCATTAAACATTGATCCTGAGCTATTGCTCTCGTAGTTTATCCATTGTGTCGCTATTTCATAATGATGGTTAAATGAGCAATAAACAACGAAAGAACATAATTTTCTTATATAATCTAATATCAAAACAAATTGGTAAGTGTTTTAGGTATGTCTAGACAAATGCTTTCAGACACAAAACGAATGTCAGGTAGGAAATTATGATCTTAGTTGGCTACATAATTTTGAATTTCTTGTGTTCAGGTGTTCAAGCTATTAGCCATAACACAGGCTTCAAGTTTCTACCTCCAAAGCCAGGGGCAATTCCGTCGAGTAATTTACCAACGTTAGAAATGGCTTGTGATATTTGTTTTAATTTATGTTTGGTATCAAAGTGTATTGACATTATTATTCTTTGTACAGCAAATCAAATTTGTTTGAGTGTATTTACTAGTAATTCGGGAAAACATGATTAGTACTTAATGTTACAACCATTAAAAGAATCTTACCTTATAAACACAATATTTATCGATGCTTCTGTCGAAGGTCGTGTAGAGATCATTCAGAAGGTCCACAACCTACAGGAGGATACAAACCAGAATTACACAAATATAACGTTAGCCCTTGTCCAGCTGATTTTTTATTTCAAACGAACTTGTGACCACAGGTTTTTGCCACAGTAATAGGGTCAAAAGCAGGCAGTATAGGCTAAGATCAGACTGCACTTCTGTGCAGGCTGGTCTTAGTCTATACTGCCTGCCAAAACTTTGGTCATAATAGTAAATTGAACGGCACGAGATGGGTTAATCGCTTGTCAAATAACTGAAAATAGGTGTACAAATGTACATCGCTTCGAAAACATATATACAGTATGTAAAACATGCATGAGCTGGTTTCTTTTGTTCAGACATATTATGTAAGATTCATAAAGTCCTCTTATGACTGCTATCATTATTGGTGGAGGTTTTCCTTTCGTTCTTTGAAAACCAACATTAATATTTTAATTTTTCCAAATGATCCCTTTTTATACAAGCACAAATAGCATTTGGACCTGTAAATTTTCCGGTATTTCTCTTTTTCTTTAATTATGGGCATCAATTTTTACAGGTTAAAGTAACAAATGTAATTAAAACGACACATTTTCTTCTTTAAGGATGCTGTTAAGTTGCCTTACACGAAAGACATGTCATCTACAATTTCTCGTATAATTGCTTTGTCAGAGAGAATAGTTTGGTACATTTGTACTGATAACTTTATAGGTTAACCATTTACCTAAACAATAATAATGTTTGCGCACAAAATAGAGACTCAGTAGAACCAATGGTTCAAAATATAAACTATTAACTGCCGATGGCCATCTTTCTTTGACATTTAATTCAATACTTCCTTTGCTTTAAAACACACATGTATATCATACATGTATGTTCATTAGCATGCATGTCTTCATTATACCAGATTCCATATTTGAACAGTCTGAAATTTCGTCGTTTGGGAAAGGGTTAACCCATTACAGGATGGCAAAAATTCCGACTGGGCCAAATTAAAAGGTTGTGCAGACAACGATTTCCAGGGAATGAGATTTTACATCTTTTGGTCTTTCTTGCTAGAAAGCATTGTGGGAAATGAAGCCATGATCTAGTACAGAGTCAAAAAAGTCAGTGTGGTAAAGGGTTTTTTAAAAACCCACAGTCATTGTCTACCAGGATCAGCATAAATTTAAAGATGTTGCATACGACAATGTCATATGAAATGAATAAATACGTTTTGTCTTTCTTGGTAGAAGACGAGCAATTTCTTCATTTTACACTAAGTTTTCCATAGCCATTTTGTTTAAGGGAATCAAAAAATGCCATCGTGTAAGAATGGATTAAGACCCATTGCCTATACCTACCTGGATCGGCGTACTTTGACTACAAAGCGTGGTAAAGCCGACAATGTCCGAGAAATAAATCGTGACACATTCGTACATCTCCGGATCTACAGGTTTACCAGTCTGTAGTTGCTTAGCAACAGTTCTGAAAAAATATTATGGCTATTAAATTTATGTATTGTGAAATAGGGACTACCAAGGAGTCACGTGAGCCAGCAACTGCGCCCACAAGGGACAATGTCAACAATTTCCAAGAATATACCAACACATGGTCGCTTGATTTAGCGTGGTTACGAGGTTTTTGAACAAATGCAAAGATAAATTCAGAGACATACATCTGAGAATAAACAGATGTGTCATTTTTGTAGTTCTTAAAATACTTATTCTTCAGATATCGTTCTGAAATAAATGAGGGCCATTAAGAAGTGGGACTCGAATCATTGAGTTGTGCATGCATTTTATTAAAACTTTGCATTAATAATTTCGTCGTCAGAAATATTTTTGAATTTGTAACAGTCAAACGGTTTTTTTTTTGTTGTATGTTTTCTCTCTCCAGAAAAAGTCCAACAAATGTTCGTTTACTGTGGTACCAGGCTGTGTAACAACTCTTTTACCCCCTACTATTCTTCAGGGCACACATTAGTCCGTTCAGCTGTTATTCCAAGTTATCTACAATGTAGTGTGTCTCCGTATTATTCAAGCCTTTACAATTAAGGGCGTCAGAGCTGAGAATTGTTTTAGAAAGCGTTTAACCCTGTCCCAAACAAGACCTGGTTTTGACCTCTCTAATAGAAAAGGCTTGGGAAAACATTCAAACAAAAGAAGAAACTGCTGATAACCAGCAGTTTCTCCTTTTGTCTCAATATTTTCTGTGCCATATTTTACACAAATACTATCTTTAATAACATTCATTTTGTCATTTGTGGCAGTTTTTGAAGTGGATCGCCCTAATATTTTGCCGTTTGGGAAAGGGTTAAACACCACACCCACTTACGGTGGTAGCAATCTATGTAACAACTCTTCCACTTTTTGTTTCTCCTCAAGATACGCCTTGGTCCGTTCCGCTGCAAGTTGTTCTAGATTGTCGGCATAATTCGACATCCGTTGTAATAAGTTGTCCATGATATTAGCGGTATTCCCTCTAAAAAAGAAAGTTGACTTGTCAGAAAAGAATTTAAGACTTTGACGAACAAGACCTGGTCTGGACATCTCTAGTAGAATACATCCTAGATGTAAAATGGCTTTGCTCCCAGACATGTCAACTCTATATGAGCCGGGATCTGGAAAAACGTCCCTTAAAGCATTTTGGAAAATCGAGTTTCCAGATCAGCCTGTCGTCAAATGCAGTCCAATATGTATCCATGCTGCTCTATTTAAGCCACTACAGGTCACGATGAAGCTATTAGAGAACAACATGGATCCTGATCAGACTGTGCGTATGCACAGGCTGATCTGGATCTATGTTGGGCTCTAAAGCCTTAAGGGACGTTTTTCCAGGTCCTGGCTCAATTATGTAATAATCAGCTTAAAGCTATCTAACCAAGTTTTACAGACATATTCTAATTGCGAATAAGAACTACATCGTCCGAAAGATGTTGACGTTGTGTGAATCTCTGCTATGAGTATTCTACCATACCAGCAATTTTACCCGTCTCGAAATTTGACCTTTGACCTCGATGACCTTGACCTATCCGGGGCTGACCTTTGACCTCGATGACCTTGACCTATCCGGGGCTGCACTCCACCTAATCCCGTCCCATAACCCGTAAGCAATCCCGTCCCGTAACTAAGCAATCCCGTCCCGTAACCCGTAAAAACGATAAATTTGACCTTTGACCTCGATGACTTTGACCTTTCAAAAAATGAACCCCTCAAGCTAATATCCGGGACCGCCCTCCACCTTCCCTCCAAATTTGGTGAAGATCGGCCCAAGGACCTGGGAGGAGTAGGGGAACAAACAGACAAACAGACAAACGTTGCTCAAATTATAGTATGATAGGACACCGCATACTTTTTTGGTCAAATTCTGGTTTGAAGTTGATATCATCATGACTAATAAATAGTTGTAATCAAAATTATGTGATTTTGGTAGGCAGATGACCAACTTACGCTTGCT
Source organism: Fragum sueziense (assembly GCA_963680895.1). Lineage (NCBI taxonomy): Eukaryota > Metazoa > Mollusca > Bivalvia > Cardiida > Cardiidae > Fragum > Fragum sueziense. Next base: position 34,076,677 of record OY804599.1, read on the forward strand.
GTCTCAGTTTCCTAAATGTTTCCTCTAGTTCCACAAAGCTTGGTCTATCCTCGGGGCTTTCCATCCAGCATGATTTCATCATGGACCTTAACTCTGGTATAACGACCGTCTCTGGGACTTCTGGTCGCATTAGGGTGATATCTGGGTTGATTAACCTCTCAATGATTTCTGGAACAAAGTTTGTTTGGAGAAAAATTGAAAGACGTCCTTTCCAAACAGATACATAATAGTTATATCACTTTCCCCCACAAACCCTTATTATCTGCATCTACATACTTACCGACATATTCGAATTTTTGGCGGTATTTCCATATGATATTCCGACAAATTTTATTTATGTATATATACCTGCTAGTTTTTCTTCATAAAGATTTTAGTTATTCGAGGTGTGCTGTGGTTGCAAAGATCTCCCAATTTGTGCAGGAATTCAATTCGCGTTGCATTTATTTTCAATTCAAATGTTTTCACCAGTATTGCGTTTTCCGTATTTCAAAACGCAATTGCTTCAGTTACAACCCACTGGTTGCTATTGCAGCAAGAAGGCTGAAATATCAATCTACACAAGTATTAAAGGGACATTTCATTCCAATTTCAATTTTTTAAAGTATGTCTTGATGCCAAGATTGGTTATTCTAATGAGTATAAGTACTATTAGTTTTTTGAAGTTGTTGCCAATAAGCGAGCTACACGCATTTAAAGTTTAGTCAAAATCGATAAATTGCATATAAATCCGAACTGTTGTCCACAACAATTTGTTCAATTTTAACACAAAAATATAAATTTCTTGTAAACGGCGCAATATTTTGGCTTGAAATTTTCAGAATTTTTATAAGGAAATATGCTCTTTCAGATAAAAATAAAAGTAAAGTTTATGACAAAAAAATCTGAAATGTCACTTTAAAGTAGACACCTTTACATTGCTCACAATACTTTCATTTAAAGTTACCTCTGAATTCCTTCACAGGTCATATCGCGTATGAAAATGAATCCGGCAATTCTTATAAAATTTCAACCATATCTGAATCTTGTTGTGGAAATTCTTAACTACGTATAGAACCATTCTTACCACCAACGTCCATTTCGTTTTCCTCGTACGGTTCAGACCTGGTTGAGATTTCTTGTAGAATGATAGAGAATGAGAACACATCGCCCTTCTGTGACATGCCTATACTGTCGTCAGAGGAATTTCGTAGTATCTCTGGGGCAGTCCATAACAATTCTGAAAATAGAAACATTAAACCATTACCAGACGGTAACATTTTAGAATTGTCCTAATTTGAAAATGTCGCAAACGACAATGTCAAGTTAAATAAATTTTACGATTTTATTGTCTTTTGGAGTAGAAATTATTGTTGGACATGTGGAAATTGCTTGTAATTAGCAATTTCTTTATTTACCACAATGTTTTCTAAAGCATTTATCGAAATGCCTCATTATGTAGGAATAGCTGAATTGTTGTTATTTTTGAAAATTCATTTTATTTATAGAATTCGCTGTTCGAGTTTATCATCGTGTCTTTCGTTTTTTCTAGATCGAAAAAAAATATTTTAAGTAAATCTGTCTATCTCGCTTTTAAGATGATTTTCTTTTACAAAAGTAAATTAAGGAAAATAATTATGTCATAACGAATTTATATGATTTCCACCCGTGTACGTATTCATATGCAACGAAATGAAGGATATGTCCTCGAGTTGGAGGGTAGTATAAAGGTATTCCATCCATCATTACTTCGTGCACTTTCGAACAACACCCATGTCAACAAAAATTGACAAGGGTATCCCTCATCAATTCCCATTGCCACAGATGACGTCCGGAAATGAACGAGGGGATGACTCCCGAATTTTGGGGATATCTGGTGATGGATGCCGGATTACGTTAAAAAGCATGATTCTATGCTTACTTCTTTCGTTAAAATGTTTAGAAGCTATGGACTGCTTCCTCTCGTAATCCCTGTCCTTGTTTAGAATACCAGGTGGCCCATAGTCCGTCAGTTTGAGCGCAAACCTACTGTCTATAACACAGTTAGTGCTAGACAATCGTCCGTGTACACGCAGGGGACTGCCGTGTAGGAAACACATGCCCTGCAGAATAACCCATTTATATCATAGTTGTAATGACGCTTTTTGACGTCCTGAAAGATAAAAATCTTTTGAAACACTGTGTGAAATGAAAAAATTGCTTGTGACAGGCAATTTCTTCCATTCCGACATTGTTTTCATCAATAGTCCGTCAGTTTGCGAGCAAACCTACTGTCTATGACACAGTTAGTGCTAGACAATCGTCCGAGTACGCGCAGTGGACTGCCGTGTAGGAAGCACATGCCCTGTAGAAAAACGAGAATAATTCTGTGGTGTTAAAATGTACTTTCCAAACCATATTGTTTGATCCATATACACAAGGAGGCAGAAAAACGTGTTATAAAAACTACAATATGTATGTACGTATTACAGCATGGAAAGCAATGAAAGAAAAATAACGTTCCTTTCTTTGTATGCTATCCAAAGCCATTTTGATAAGTAATGTCGTATCCTGCTGTCTATTGTTGTGTGCGATTTAGGCCATAAATGGTCTTCCAGAAGAGGTAGACCTAAACTTCTGTTCGTTTTACCTCTTCTGAAATCAGAAGAGTCACGTGACAAGCACTTCCGATTAAATCGAACTGGCCTCTTCTTTTTCTGGAAGCCTATTAGTCTGGCTTACCTGCCCCTAATACTGCGTTATTGGGTCAGACACACAGTAATCATGGCGCCGTCCACTGGACTGATATTTTAACAAAGGTAAAGAACAAAGTTCTTTAATTTTGTGAGCAGGGAAGGGTCATTAGAAGAGTAGATAGGTTTCGGTATATTTTTAATACTAGCAATAAAAGATTTACATGACCACAACGCTAACCCGAAATAAAACGGTTTTAAAAGATGTACATAAAAACTATATGAAGGCAATTTGGATGCTTACCTAACAGAAGTCCGGTTAGCTCAGTGGTTAGAGCGTCTGACTAGTGTGCGAGAGGTCCGTGGTTCGAATCCCAACAGTGAAACGTATTTTAGCCACACACCCTTTCTTTTTACATTTTTCATACCAAATGGTTCTAGAGATTGCAAAAACGTAATAAAAACACAATTACCAATTTTGTTTTAATTGCATCTTAGTGATTTCTAGAATAGTTTGGTTTGAGAAAATGTATTAAAACAAAAAGAAGACGACAAACATTTGCCCAACGTGGGATTCGATCTCTGGACCTCTGGAGTCAAAGTCAGACGCTCTACCACTGAGCTAATCGGACTACTGGTAGAATGCTTCCAAATTGACTTGATATAGTTTTCATGTACATAAATTAAAACCGTTTTATTTCGGGTTAGCGTTGAGGTCATGTAAAACTTTTATTGCTAGTATTAAAAATATACCGAAACCTATCTACTCTTCTAATGACCCTTCCCTGCTCACAAAATTAAAGAACTTTGCTCTTTATCTTTGTAATTAAATTAGCCCACTGGGGGCGGCCATGTTTAGTGAATGCCTGACGTACTAAAACACATAGTACGACAGGGAACCAGACTAGAAGCCTATCTGCCTCTTCCAATTTTGAGCAGAAGACGGAAGACAGAAGATGTCACGTGATCGCCAACATGGAACGTTTTAACTTACAAAGTGCGGATTGTCTCAATTACTTCAAATCGCTAGTTAACGGCTTGTTTGTATTAATTTCGGGACCAAAACGTGTAAAAACTTAAGGTAGTATAAGGGACGGTAACCAGTCCACTGAATTGCAGGTAGCCATTCTAATTTTCTGAGTTTTTGATAGATAAGTCACTTCCGTTTTCAATACATGTTCGATTTATTTTTGGTCTTCTGTCTCCTGCGCGTCTTCTTTCTAGTGACTTAGCTTTTTCTGTCACTCGCTCTTCTGTTTTGGCAGAGGGCAAATCGCACCGGCCTTATAATTAAGGCCAATTGCCCGTGTACACACCGCCGATTTCCAGATGTGTTCATTTAGAAATTGGTATTTGAATAAACTTCACTTTTTGCTTGATATGTTCACACCTAGATATATTCATTTTTCATGGTATCCAAAGAGTACATAAACCCACTCTGAATGTTGTTGTTCTGTTGTACCGTTTTGCTTATAATTTGAATCGAAATTCGGGATGTGGAATCGAACCTCTTAGTCAAATAAGCCAGTGTAACGGACTGGAACAGCATATTTTAAGCACCGATTACACACAACTCTATGTCCACATCACGCCCAAACATAAGCTGCTCTGAATGTGACCTTTATTGGACATTCTCTGGCGAGGAATATGCCGTACAGTAAATATCTGTGTGTTTGTATGTGGCCGTGTCTTTAGTAGGTTCAACAAGAATTTATGCTAAAAATATCATAAGGATATCATAATGATATGTCTATCGCTGTATGATGAGCAAAACAAAAAAAAATGCTACAGTTACCTTAATGATATCACTGATGAGTGAGTATCTGAACGCCACATCTAACTCTATGTTGTCATTCTGTAACATATCCTGAAGGTAAAATACATAAATATAAAGGTATTCGTATAGGTCAGGTGAAAATAGGGTTCGTGTTAACCGATACGACCGTCGCTAGCAACATGGGACCGATCCTATTTTTCTTTGCCCTCAAGCACAAAAATGCATGATTCAACAATAACGCCTAAAATAAAAAACTTGATTTCTGTTGTGAATACACTCTTCGTTAATTTTGTTGCATAACTCAGTGTATACCAACTTGTAAGTTCGATATGTTATATAGTCTAGTACTTTTCCCCTCTCTCATGAGAATAACGTCTAAAAATTTTTGCCATTAGTGTTTTATGCCTAGTAGGTATTGCATCCCATTATAAGGTCTGACCTATATGAAATAATTCATCTCACCAATTGATAATATGAATTATCTACGTGAGAGATCAGCTGCGGGCCAGAATTGGATATTGTTGTAATACTGGTGGAAGAAAAGACAAAAGGTAACATTATAACAACAATAAACTGTTTTACCTGTAGACTGCCCCGGGGACAGAACTCCATGAGTAAACACATGTTATTAGGCACCAAACAGGCTCCGACGAACTTCGATAGGTTAGAGTGGCTCAACAACTGCATCTGTAGAGAAAATATGTTGTTTTTTTTTTTTTTTCGATGAATTGTTAAAATGTCATAATATCAAGTTTGTTTGACATCGCTTTAAACATGTTTGTCATATCGATGACGTTCATTTAAAATACATGTATACATACATATCTCGTTGACGCGTTAACGTGTAATTTTGAATTCTAGGAGGGGTCTTTAACATTCGTGTCCCGTTGATATCATTGGTCATACATTGGTCTGTATATTTCCGGTCATGGGCTTGACAAGTTGTGGGCTCCTATAATTATAGGAGCCCACAACCTGTAAATACATTACCGGAAGTATCCTTCTTTTGAATACAGGTCAGAAGCTTCAATTGTACATTTTCATACATCCTGATATTGCAATCTCATTTATTGTCTTATCATACTATTTAGGCCCATTGCACATATTACCTAACTATGTAATACTTTTTTGCGGACTTGGCTAATTTGAAAAGCATGTTGGTTTTACCTCCGTATGGTTAGGTTTATGCGTTTTCAAATCCTTTAAGAGATGGCAATATGTTTGACTGGTATAGATTTAATGATGCTGCAGAGGACAATTACAAATGAATATAATTAAACGTTTGGCCTCTTTTGGCAGAAAACATGGCGGAGAATGAAGAAAATGCTTTTGACAACCAATATCCACAATGTTTTCTACAGCCCTTAGCTGATGGGGCATCAAAAAGCGTAAACATGTGGTAATTGGTTAAATTGCACCAGGGTAATAACATAACATTCTTTATTACAAAATCAAGACCATCGGCCCATGTATCATATTTACAAACAATAGAAAGAGTGCTTATTTACGTGTTCATTTTATAATAATGTCAATAGAGGCCCAGAGCAGCCACATGTAGAACGGAGATACAACCTCTGGTGCTCTTCCCCCTCCATCTTCGCCAGCCAAGGGTGACATCTACGACGTAACGTCGTTTCTGTATTCAAACGTAGGTGGGTTCAACCTTGGCTAGCGAAGATGTTCCCCCTCGGGAAGCCAACTTTTTGAAGCCATGGCTACGTACCTAATATACCGTGATAGCACCTTGAATACCGGCATGTATATAAAATGTGATCTACTTTATCCCTTCCCGTCCTTCGTAATTAGAAATGATTATAAGATGTCAGCCATTTAGTATTCTTATTTTAGTTCTAAAACGTTATATTAATTCATAAAGACCTGTTATTACAGTTGCCTTCCAAGTCTGGCGTCTAGATTTTTTGTACTTTTAAAAGATGATTAAACAAAATATTCTCTATGGTTTTTCCTTCAAATATTGTGTGCACTGGTGCATTCAGAACATTTTGTTGACTTGTTGTCATAGCAGTTTGAATTACGACTTTCAATACAAGATATCACAAATGATGTTCGTCTTCTCCACTCTGGAAGATGCTGCTAGCCATACAATAGGCAGTAACAAACATCGAATTGAAGATCAATGTAGCAAAGAAAATATTGAGGGAATGGAGATGCTTATTATCACCGTTTTCTTCTTTCCCTTAATGTTTTGACAACTTCTCTTATAAGCAACAAAAAAGCTAGGGTCCTTTTAACTAACACAATTACGAACGTTTTTGCGTAAATTTTGATACGAGACATTGGATTCAAGGACGGGAAATTACAAGTTTATTAAGCCAATCGGATTGATTGTTATGTAATAATGTTCAAATTTATGTTATTAAGATGTTTTAATTAAGCAGCGTATAATCAATTACCTGTCTGCATTCTACAGAGAGTTGACGAGTAACTTCAACATGCTGAAGATGCAGTTTTCGTACAACCACGATGTTATTACGACAATAACCGGTCTGTGTCGCTGCGTACTGATCCTGGTCGTCCTGAAATTAAGAATAGATCTAAATTATATAAAGATCGATGAAGGAATGCTAATTTTGCGTTACGGTTTGGTATTCACCAATCACAGAATACCTTTAAAATCAAACACCTTTCAATCCAGTTGCCCGGGATAAACGTCTCGTCCAATCGGTTCGCTTGGAATCCAATTTTGTTCTAAACAATCGACTTAGAAATGTTTGTGAATTTTGCCCAGCTTTTTTTTCGAAAGGAAGGTAAAGCAATTGGAGATACAAGTTTGTTACTTCGAGAAGTGTTATGATATTAATATAACAACATTTCTATTTCCACAATAACACAAGATGAAGGCGCCTACCTTTGTTTCTAAAGACAGTCTAGATTTGGACATGAATGAATCGTTGACTCGTCCTTTTCTGATCTTGATCTCATCAGGCTGCACAAGCCACGAGTTACGACCGAGTTCTTGTTCTTCTTTTATTTTCCTGGAAAATACAAGTTTGAATGTAAAGTCCATCTATCTGTCTTCTCTATCAATATTTTAGTGAAGGCATTCTTTGAAATGTTGCTGAATGTATAGAGCATCAACCTTATCTTGGGAAAACTAAATGAGCCAGGATCTGGAAAAACGTCCCTTAAGGCTTTTGAGCCCAACATAGATCCCGATCAGCCTGTGCATACGCACAGTCTGATCAGGATCCATGCTGTTCTCTAATAGCTTCATTGTGACCTGTAGTAGCTTAAAGAGAGCAGCATGGATGCATATTGGACTGCATTTGACGACAGGTTTATCTGGAAACTCGATTTTCAAAAATGCTTTAAGGGACGTTTTTCCAGATCCTGGCTCAAATAATTTTCGTCAACAAAGTCCGCTACTTAAATTTGTGTAGATGTAATATTCCCAGAGTACTGTAAATGGTGACACGATAGGATGAATATTGTGACAGCTGTACTAAATACATAAATGGTACATTTCCGTTTCATGATGGATTTTTAAAAAAAGATTAAATATGGAATATGGGGGGGGGGGGGGGGGGTGACTTACCTGTTAATGCGACTCGTTTCTTACCTGTGTACAAAAATGATGACCACCAATGCAAGAATACCAACCACGAACACAGCCACACATATCACGATGATCAATGTTGTATAATCCTCTGTAATTGAATATTACATGTAAGTCAACAGTTCTATTTTACTATCATTTTAATGGTAGTCCATCCATCATCAGATACACAACACTTCGTGCAACTTCGGGCTTCATCCAAGGGGATGAATATTGACGACGATAAATTAACATAAATGCATGAATTAGGTAGTAACATGAATTGAACGAAATAATTGACATGGTTTTGGCTCCCTTCGTGATTGCTCTTTTTAACTTTGACGTACATGTAGTCTCCAGCACCTTTGAAGTTTGGCCAACATAACATAGTTTCGTTTAGGAATTAACCCTTTACCAAACGGCAAAATTTAAGGTGATCCACTTCATAAACTGACACAAATGACAAACTGGAAGTTATTAAAAATAGAATATGTGTAAAATATGGCATAGAAAAAATTGAGTCAAAAGGAGAAACTGCTGATTATCAGCAGTTTCTTCTTTTGTTTCAATGTTTTTCCAAGCCTTTTCTATTAGGGACGTCAAAACCAGGTCTTGTTTGGGAAAGGGTTAATTTAAGTCCTCTTGTTGTGCAATAAAACAATGTTCTTGAAATTGTCCTTGAATCTTTAATTGTTCAATCTCACGTACAATCGTGTCCAATATTCTCGTTTAAGACATGCACTTCATAAAGATAATGAAACTGATTAAAAACGACAGGTAAATTGATATGAATCAAGTAGCGTGAATAGAAGTCGTTGAATTAATATGAACGTTTAATGTGAGAGAAAAGTAAAGCCAATGCAATGTTTAACCCTTTTCTAAAACGCACTTATCAGGTTTAGTCTAAATTAGAAATGGTTACAGACGACAAAAATATTGTTTAATAGTTTGGTAAATATCTACAATCTACAATAACATGTGAAATATTGAAATAAAATGAGATTAGGGTCTATGTCGATTATCAATTTCTCCCTTCTCTGCAAATTCTTCTAAACATACACCACCAGGGTTGTCAAAAGAAGTCACTGTTTGAGAACAACCTGCTTAGTTTAAACATTGATAAAAACGGATTGCCAATTCAAGAGAAATTTCTATCAGTTTGTCTCATATTTCTTTAGCAGCAACAGAGTATGCTACTTTGCAGGTTGTGTAGGCTAAGATCAGACTGCACGTCTGTGCAGTCTGATCTTAACCTATACAGCCTTCCAAAGCTTTAGTCACAACAAGAAATAACGTCGCTTTTTAACAAAAACCTCGTAACTGCAGCTTGGGTTTCGTTGAAAAGCAGTGATTTTACAAAACAAGACTTACTTTCTATGCTAAGGCAGAGCTCGCCGGAGAATCCACATGGCGGTACGTCCACTGGTTTACCACGAGGCCAAACTATACTGACACCCTGGGTGGGGTTATATTTTTGTGTGGCACCGCGAAAACGACCCACCCTCTGAAAAATAAACAAATGTGTTCGTCAAAAGTAAAATAAAATATTTAATGGGTTTGCAAAAATGAAAATTATGGTACATCTATTGGTTTGGCGTGCGGCCACACAATACTGACCCCCTGGGTGGGTTATATTTCTGTGTGGCGCCGCGAAAACGACCTACCCTCTGAAAAACAAACAAATGTGTATGTCAAAAATAAAAAATAAAATATTTATTGGGTTTGCAAAAATGAAAATTATGGTACATCTACTGGTTTGCCGTGCGGCCACACTATACTGTCCCCCTGTATAGGGTTTATATTTTTGTGTGGCGCCGCAAAAACGACCAATCCTCTGGAAAAAAACAAATCCAGATGTAAAAAAATATTAAAAAATATTTTTGAAATGAGTTTGCAAGAATAGAAATTATTATCTACTGGATTCCCACGCAGCCACACAATACTGACACCCACTATCGGGTTATATTTCTGTGTAACACCGCGAAAACGACCAACTCTCTGAAAATAGTGTTTTTGTCAAAAACAACATAAAATATTTTATAATAGGTTTGCAAGAAAATAAATTTTGGTAAATATCTACTGGTTTTCCAAGCGGCCACACTGTACTGACGCTTTGGGTGGGGTTATATTTCTGTTTAGCACCGTGAAAACGACCAACTCTCTGAAAAACAGTGTCTTTGCAAAAACACAACATAAGATATAGGTTTGCAAAAACGACATTGAATATTTTTAAAATAGGTTTGCAAGAATAGAAATTGTGGTACGTCTACTGGTTTGCCGTGCGGTCACACAAGGTAACTGCATCTTAAAACAAGCTGCAGTTAAAGGGAAAATCCAAATTCATTTTTTAAAAGTATGTCTTGACGCAAAGAATGCGTATCATTCTATCAGTGTTTTGAAGTTGTTACTTATAAGCGAAAAGTACGCCTTTAAAGTTGCGACGGTAATGGCAAAATACATATAAAGATAAAAGTAAAATTTATGAAAAATATATGTGAAACGAAACTTAAAGAGATTTTTGTCGAAAAGCGTCGATTCGACGTTTTCTTCTTACCTGAAACTGTCTGGTGGTGGATGAGATCATATCGAAGAGATCAAAATCAGCCACTCTATTTCCTACTTCGTCAACACGCACAGGGCCTGTTACTCCTTGTAAATAAACAAGACTTTTTTGTTTCAAATAAGCATGCATGGTACCATAGCTTCTATTGATCGTGATCTGTCTGATCGGTCTGATAATGTTTTAAAGCAAAGCAGTCGAATATAAGTCGAGATTAGCTGTGTGTGGTCTGAAGATCTTTTAAAAAACAGTCGATTAAATGAATTGGACGAACAAACACCAATAAGTAAGTTTGTTAAGAAGACCAACCACATTCAGTAAAATACGTAAACTTCTAAAATATATTGACACAATAGGTCATTTTAACAAAGATTTTCTGAAATATAACAAGCTGTTGTTTTTGTGTCAAGTGATACCTAACCGTGATAAAGGCACGCCACTTTCAGGCATCTCAATCAGATATAATACTAAGACCTTTTACTGACCCCTGTAAGCGTCTTAGTTTTAATGAGATCTTAGAGAAATCTTGAAAGCTTATCTTTACAAGTTATTATGATCACACGGAGTTTCCAACGCATATACGTATACACGCATATTGTTTAAGCATCATGAATGGATTATTAATGTCACCCCTATTAAACCCTATTCCAAACAAGACATAGTTTTGACGTTCCTAATAGAAAAGACTTGCGAAAACATTGAGACAAAAGAAGAAAATGCTGATAATCAGCATTTTCTCCTTTTGTCTCAATATTTTCTTAGCTATTTTTACACATATTCTGTCTTTAACAACACCAATATTGTCATCTGCAGCAGTTTTAAATAGGACCAACCTAAAATTTTGTCGTTTGGGAAAGGGTTAAAGGGCCAAGCAGATTTGGCTTATAAGACATTTCATTCTGGTAACGTTGTTGCAGAACCCGTCTCTGCTATGTTATTTGCCAAATTAACATAAATTTTGCATAAATGTCAGTTCCGTGTAAAACAAGTCAGGCAATACCTTCAAACGTATTGTTCCATAGTTTCTGTGCCACCGCCATTCCATCGTTTATATCTCCTCCCTCGTCTATAATAGTTTTGTAAGCTTTCGCCAGGTACAACGCACTGTCATAAAACGCCGTGATAAAATAATTTACCTGGAAAATAGGGTGTATATCTTTGGTTGCGTTCGAAAATGTCTTAACTATAGTTTATCTAAATTGACATTTTACAGATATTTTGTTCATAAATGCGCCGTTTGCGAGAAATATTACATTAAAATTAAAGAAAATATTAATATGTGGACATCAGTTCAGATTTTCAGAATATGGCATTTGTCATTTCTGTCTAAACTTTTAAGGCGTATTTTTCGCTTATAAGCAACAACGTCAAAAAACTAATAGCATTTATACGCATTAGAATAACCAATCTTTTCATCATGACATACTTTAAGAAATCAAATTTGAATGTTATGTCCATTATCCCTTTCCCAAACGACAAAATGTTAGGGTGTTCCAATTTGAAAACTGCAACAGACGACAAAACAGGTGTTGATAAAGATAGAACTAGTATAAAATAAAGCATGGAAAGTATTGAGACAAAAGGAGAAACTGCTGATTATCTTTTGTCTCAATGTTTTCCCAAACATTTTTATTGGGGACGTCAAAAACAGGTCTTGTTTGGGAAAGGGTTAAGCTGCAGTTACGACGTCTTTATACGTGATCGTCGTCACTGAATATCGTTTCGATAAGCAGGTTTAAAAGAAATACGAGTCGAGTATTTCCATGCATTTGTCTCTCTTTGCAAATTCCACAACGACTTTTTTTAGATCCTGGCTAAATCATATCTAAAACGAACCAACCTTTTCGTCTCCAAAGTCATACCCATAATCTGTCTTCGCCCTCCGTTTGACTTCCTCGGCAAAGTCTTCGTATTCGGGATTATCCGGCTGGCGTAGGGTCAGAATCAACAAAGACTCGTAGGCTTTAGATACGGCATAGTCTTTCTCGTCTCCTGAATAGAAAAGACAGTTTTAGTTTTAAAACCTTTCATCTGAAGTCTGGGTAGCAAAAAAGTGAAATACGTAAATGGTAGAAAAGCTACATGCATTTTTAATCTTTTCTGTTCTACATTGTACATTCACCGGTATGTTACATCCATATTGTCTTCTTGAGCTTCTTTGAATTTGGACCAGCCACAATTTGGTCTTTGAGAAAGAACTTATCCATTACCAGGCAGAAGTATTTTAGACTGGTCCAAATCCGAAGATGTCGCAGACGATAATTTCAAGTAAAGGGAATTCTCTATTTTAGGGTCACTCTAAGTAGAAATAAATCGTGGAAAATAAAGAAATTGCTTTCACAAGCAATTTCTTCATTTTCCACAATGTTTTCTAATTCCTTTATGGGGTTTAAAAGCGTCATTACATGGGAATGATTTGAATGCAGGATTTTCTCAACATCTGCTAAAAAGGAAAATAAATGTTGAAGCACATGTGGAAACGCATGCAAAATGTAGATTAAATTTTCAGTTTACTGTTTGAAAACTAAATCCGATGTAGAAACATGACCTTTTATTACAAAATAAAGATACATTTTCGATTAAATTAACAAAACTGTTATTTTTTCTCATTTCTTTCCCAAACGACAAAATTGTCGGCCAGTTGAAATTCAAATGTTGCAAACGACAAAATAAACACAACTGTCGGAATGAAAATAGTGTTTGGTAGGATAAAAAAAATGAGCAAAAGGAGAACATTCTGTCGAACAGCTTTCTTTTCCATTTCTTTTAAATATCTTTCCACGTTTTAGGCTGCTCATAGTGCTTAAAAGCATTGTTTATAAAAGCATAAAAGGTTAGAAAAACCCACACAAAACAAAAAAACAATACCAAAAAAGGGCTATCAGAGATAACACGGACAAATAAAGAAAATAACATAAATATGGTTCAAAGCAAGGAATGAATATTCAACATCCAAAGCTTATGATAAAAGTATTATGTCTGAGGAAAGCGGTGAAAAGAGTTAAATCCTCTCCAAAACAAGATCAGATCTGGTTATAAGGTAAAGTGAGAGCTTGTTTTCACATCTTCGATAGAAAAGGTTTTAGGCGAAAATTGAGGCAAAAACGAAAATGTTGATCACCAGAATTTCATCTTTTAGCAATTCATCAGCGACGTCATACAAAACTAGATATGGTGAAGCACGATATAGATACGCATTCACAACAGTACGTTTATGGAAAAGAAATCCAATTGAAAGTAATTCTCCTGGAAAAAAGATTTACATTTGCTTCCAATTTTATTTGCAGATATGTTGACATTTGCAACTCTCTAGCATTTCGCTGCTTTTCTGCAAAAAACCTCGTATCTGCAGCTTAAAACAAGCTGCAGATACGAGGTTATAGTAGAAAAGCGACGATTTGCATTTCCTCTAAAATGTGACCATTCCAATTCGTTCGCCTTTCCCAAACGGCAAGATTTTAGCTTGATCCACTTCAAAAACTGCCACAAATGACAAAATGGATGTAATTAAAGATAAAATTTGTGTAAAATATGGCACAGAAAATATTGAGACAAAAGGAGAAACTGCTGGTTATCAGCAGTTTCTTCTTTTGTTTCAATGTTTTCCCAAGCCTTTTCTATGAGGGAGGTCAAAACCAGGTCTTGTTTGGGAAAGGGTTAAGAGATAGTAAAAGAAGATATGCTCATGGTATTAAAGGTAGTCCATCCCTAATGAGATTTGCACGACGTCGGAATTATAAGAGCGAGGTCGAAAACATTTGGCGGTGGAACTCTCCACCGCCGAATGTTTATGACCGCGCCCGAATAGGTTCGGATACGTAACGATGACGCTCGAAAAAAAAATTCGATGTTTTATGAATCTCAAAATGGCAACATTGCGGGTATTCTATCTTAAGTCTATCAAATTAAAACTACATGTACTTTAGATCTGTTGCCTTTTTACCAGATACCAAGCATGTCTCTTACATTTTCAAAAGAACAATATCATCTCTTTTCAACTAAACCTTGTAATTGCGGAATAAGATAAGCTGCATTTTCTAGGTTTGTATTGAAAAGCATTGAAATATGAGCTGATCAGACTGAGCGAATGCGCAATTTGATCTTGATTATATCATTTGATCCGGTTTACATCATTAAACCTATTTTGAGTCAAACGTGTATATGGGCGTGAAGTGAAAGGTAAAAAATCACAGTGTACCAGCATATGGTGACAATTTCGTCGAGTCGACTGTCCGTTGGTCTACAGTGAAATGTTAGATTTCACAAATTACGATACTCTATTTAGCCACTCTCCTTTAATTAACTAACCCTATCCGAAACGACTTTACATGTATAGACAAGTTCTAATTAAAAAGCATTCCAATTGTCTGAGGAAAAAGCAGAAAACGTCTGTTATCCAGTATTTTGTCTAACTGATTTTCAAAGCTCTCGTAATAAAGGGGTGTCAAAACTAGTACCCGCTAAGTGCAGGAAAAAAACGATTAACCCATTACCAGACGTCAAACTTTTAGTGTAACGTACAATTTGAAAGTGCCTGCAGATGACAAAATAAGTGCTGACTTAGATAAGATTTTTGTAATATATAGCATAGCTTGTCATCAGCAGTTTCTCCTTTTGCTTCAATGTTTTCTGAAGCAATTTCATAGAGAACATCAAATCTAGGTCTTGTGTGGGAAAAGTTTAATTAATTATTATTCCCCGCCGATGAAATCATCGGGGGGATATTGCTTTTGCCATGTCCGTCCGTCCGTCCTTCCGTCCGTCCGTCCGTCCGTCCGTCCGACATTCGTTTCCGCGCTATTTCTTGAGAACTATAGACCGGATTTCAATGAAACTTGGCACACAGCTTCACTACAAAGAGGACATGCGCATATCGTCGGGGTTACCCGGTTCGACCTTCGAATTTAGAGTTACTGCCCCTGACTGTTTAAGCCATATACATACAGAGTGATATTCGTTTCCGTGCTATTTCTTGAAACTATAGACCAGATTTCAATGAAACTTTGTGCACAGCTTCACTACAAAGAGGTCATGCGCATATCGTCGGGGTTATCTTGTTCGACCTTCGAATTCAGAGTTACTGCCCCTGACTGTTGAAGCCATATACACACAGAGTGATATTCGTTTCCGCGCTATTTCTTGAAAACATAGACCGGATTTCAATGAAACTTAGTGCCCTGCTTCACTACAAAGAGGACATGCGCATATCGTCGGGGTTACCCGGTTCGACCATTGAATTCAGAGATACTGCCCCTGACTGTTGAAGCCATATACATAAAGTGGTATTCGTTCTATTGAAGCCATATACATACAGAGTGATATTCGTTTCCGTGCTACTCCATTGACAATGAAAATGTGTTCGGCGGGGGATATCAATTCAACGAATTTGCTTGTTAATAATTAATATGTGTAACCTGAGAGATTCGAAGGTCCTCAGTGATATAGATATATATGATCCGTCTTATACAATAGACGTCAAATTTAATGTAATTAAACTTTTGTTTTGATCCATCAATATAATGCTGTTCAAGTCATTGAGATAAAGGGCTTCTGGAGACAAAAGAATAAACTCAAAATCGCAACCCGAGTTCTATCCCAGCATGGATTTTAAACAGTTTAACGTAGAATATCAGTAATGTGGCCATTTTGATATTAATAAAACATCGTCTTTTTTTCGACCGGCGTCGTTACGTATCCGAACCTATTCGGGCGCGGTTGTAAACATTCGGTGATGGAAAGTTCCATTGCCGAATGTTTTCGACTTTTCCCGAATAATTCCGACGTCGCGCGAAACTCATTAGGGTGGACTACCTGAAAATGATTTCTAGTACTTCCACATTTCAAAATACGATTTAACTCTATGTACAGATCTCAGTGTCATTTTAAACCAAAACGGTATAAAATTGAGTCTTCTTGGAGACTATTCATCCATTGCAAAATAAAAATAAACCATATACGATAAAAATCTAAAGAAAACCGTGAAAAGATTAAGTGATTGCTTGCAACAAGCAATTTCTTCATTTTACGAATTGCTACTAACAAAAAAAGGAGAAAGAAATAAAAACGATTCCATTCACATGACATTACCGTTTGTAACATCCTTGAATTTGGACAGATTAGACTATAAGTGTGTATGGTAACGGAATAATTAATTCAGTATGTAACTAGAGAAATGAATCCTCTCTGGGGTATTTATGCAACAGGATATACATGACGAGATGATCAGAAACAAAACTGGTCACACGAAGTTCATTATGGTTAACCCTTTCTCAACCATATGTCGAAATTATTGGATGGTATGATTTGAAAGTTACTACTGAAGACAAAACGGAAGTTGGTAAAGATAAGTTTCGTGTAAAATTTGGCAAAGAAGATATACAGACAAAAGGAGAAATTTGATGCTAGTTAATGGTGTTCAGCATTTTATTTTTTCGCCTTTTCTTTGACAAGAGGAACTGGAGAAAACTATCTATTTTTTTAATATCATTATGCTGTTGCCTATTTACTGTACAAACAATCTCGTTTTTTAGCTATTACAAATGTCAAAGTTCTAGGTTTTCTTATTTGGAAGCTGCCAAAGACGACAAGACGGGCATTGGTAGAAAGAATGAGTACACCATAGCACCTAACAATGTTCTCTAAACCTAAACAAACACAAGCATTTCCTACATGGACTAGCAAAATTACTTTGATGTATGCAACAGGTATCAAATTGGTTCGGTTTAGATACATGTTTTATGCCGCTTTTCAACAAAAACCTCATAACTGCAGCTTCTTTTAAGCTGCAGTTACGAGGTTTTCTGTTGAATAAGGGCGATTTGCTGTTTGTTAAATGGCGTTTTATTTGTAATCGTTCTGGCCAATTATCTCGAAGCTGGTGGCGTGTATGTTCTCTTACAATTTACAAAGTATATAACTGAAATGTGCTAGTAGTATCTAAATGTGTTAATAATGTTATTTATCAATCGCTTTATCGGGAAAATACATTTCTGTGGGAAAAAGGAACCTGTTGATGAAACAATTAGAACCAGTTTTGTCAAATTCCTTTGAATTTTCTAAACTGGTAATAAAATCGTCGCTTTTCGACGAAAAATTCTCAAATACAGCTTAAAAGAGACTGAAGTTACGAGGCTTTGGTTGAAAAGCATTGAAATATAATACATGTCTAGTAGTTTATTCAATTGAATAACTTGAAAGTGCGCCAATTGTTTTGGATAATGGGTTGATAAATGACTGGAAGTGAAATGTGGAATACAATTCTGGTCTAGGAATATGTGGATACAATGCCCTTGTCTGGAAGTCAATAGCGAACATAATCCCCTTTGAGAGCGGATACAATTTTGTTGGTCATTTCTGAAACACTTGTAATTCCCTAGGCGATGACGAACGTAAACATCTGAATAAAATTAGTAAGCATCGAATTCGTAAAATGTAAAATGTGAAAAAATAAATGTAAAATGTAGTAAACGATAATCGATGGCCGACGGATAGAGATTATTAACATGATGAATTCATGCCAGTCAGTGTTGGAGATTATTTGGCTAAGCCAAGGCCCATGCATAGCTTGTGATGAATGACCTGGCAGATAATCCCTAGCTGAATAAGCTAGGGATGCTCTGCCAGGTCATTTATCGTAGGATATAGCCTAACGATCAATGTTGAATTGACATGTCTTTCACCATTGGTATACTCTCGATGGGTCGCTATCGTCCTGGTCTTCCGTCCGTCTATCCGTCCCTCAACAATTTCTTCTGTGTGCAACTTCTCCTACATTTTCAGATTTTAATCAAACATGGCACAATGAATTTCTATGGTGTCTAGTTGTACACGCCACTTACGGAATTCAGATAACCATTTTCGTTCTTGAATAACCCGCCCTTGAAATGAAAAAATGCCCATTTTCTTGTGTGTCCAACTCCAACAGTTTCTACCGAAAGTCAATCAAAGTTGCCACAGTGAATCTCCATGGTGTCTACTTGTACATGCCACTAACTAAATTCAGATAAATCTTTTCATTCTTGAATTATCTGCCTTTGAATTGAAAAAATGCCAATTTTACTGACAAGCCCCTCTCGGGCGTATTAATTTTACGCCGGTCTGTGAAGCTCTTGTTGTTGTTTGAGCGTGTCCTGTTTTTTAACCAAAGTTGTTTCACTCACGTAGATAGCAATGTATAATTACACAATATATAAGGTTACTGATCCCTCGGTGATCTAGACTAGTATATTGTGGTTTTCAACAAAAACCACGTAACTGCAGCTTAAAACAAGCTGCAGTTACGAGGTTTTTGTTGAAAACCGCCATTAAATCAATCCGATATGATTAACACTTACCGAGACAAAATACATTCAGGTCTGCCAAAACATGAAGATTGCAGCAAATAAAAGGATGGCAAGAAAAGAAGAAAGTGTGTAAGAAATATAATAAAACAAATACAGTGGAAATGTGTGTGCAAATTAATGATGAAACATGTAAATCACCATTATTTCGTTTTCTCTCTGTGTTTTCCAAAACAGTTTCTGATCTGTTCGACAAAAACAAGGGCTTATTGTGGCTTTGCTACCTCATAATAGAACAATGGATTATTCGTATCATGTTTACCGTATTAACGATTCGATCCTTTCCAAAACAATCTGTTTTGACAAGGCGTTTAGAAAAAAACTGTTGAAAATATAAATGAGCCAGGATCTGGAAAAACGTCCCTTATAGCATTTTTCAAAATTGAGTTTCAAGATCAACCTGTTGTCAAATGGAGTCCAATATGCACCAATGCTGCTGTCTTTAAGTTACTACATGTCACGAAGAAGCTATTAGAGAACAATATGGATCCTGATCAGACTGTGCGTATGCACAGGCTGATCCGGATCTATGTTGGGCTCAAAAGCCTTAAGGGACGTTTTTCCAGATCCTGGCTCAAATAATGTTGTTTTCATGTTTCTAGTTGTGTTCTGTATGTAGGCAGCAACAGCTTTGGTCTTTTCCTGTTCATGACCTGGTTTTGGCGCAAAAGAATGGCATTGATAATGATCATAATTCTCTCCCTTTTCCAAGATATTTTCGATGCTAATTTTGTTCTCACAACACCTATGAAATTGGACTATCAAAAACTGTGTCGTTCTAGAAAATGATAAATTCTAAATTTTTGCCGTCTATTAAGGTTTAGGAAGTGAATGACCACAAACATAATAATTACAAAATTTCCCCTGTGGAAAAGGCTTATTTGGAACATTAAGTATCATGGTTGACAGTTCAATCTTAACCGTTTCCCAAACGGCAAAAAATATGGCGGTCCAAGCTGGAAAATGTTGAAGACAACAAAATAGTTGGTAAAAAAGGCAAACTTTGTGTCGAACATAGCAGGCCCGTAAACACCCCCCCCCCCACACACACACACAAAAAAGTTGGCCAAAAATGTCGAATGTTCCTTCTGTCATACTGAAAATATGGAAAATCCAAATTAGCCACCCCCAATTGCGGCTATTCAGACACCGGGACTTTATCCATCCCAATATAGAATTGCTTCCTATGGGCCTGCATAGTAAAAATATTGATTATCAGCAATGTTCTTCTTTTGTCTCAGTGTTTTCCTCGTCCCTTTTGTTAATTTGGCACAGAAAAACCAGATCTTGTTTGAGAAAAGAATAAAGTTCATTGCCCACCCCCATATCATTTCTTTGAAGCCTTACACATCTATGTCTTATCTCAGAACAATATACATAACTAGCAAACATTTACACTTTTCCATAAACATGATTGCTTTTGACGCAGGGTTAAAGCAGTGTTAAAGCTTTGGAATATTGAAGGACACGAATATTTTTTATTGCCACCATATTTACCCTTTTCCTCAATATTTTTCATCTCATCAAATTTGTCGGGTGCAACAAAATTTGGATTCACCATTGGTAAAATGTCCCCAATCAGAAAGGATGTAAAAAGAGTTCTGCCCCCCCCCCCGAAAAATAAAGTAAAAGAGGGAAAATGGTTTGTTCGTCATCAAATTCTATGGAATACTGTTTTCAAAATCCATCTTAGAAAATCCAAAGGGCGGTAAGGGGTGGGGTCAGGGGGTCATGACCCCCTGGAATTGGCCAAAAACTGAATTTTGACTATATAACTTTATATATTTAACATTTTGAAACATTTTTTAACATTTTAGGCCATCATTTGGGCTTCGACCCCCCCCCCCCTGGAAAAAATCCTGGATCCGCCCTTGAGTCCCTAGCATTTTTCGACTCCGCTGCTTCAGACCATTTTCAAAAATGGTCAGATATAAAATAGAATAATGGAGACTTTCTGCAACTGTTGCTGTGCCATGTGATTCCTCGCCGTGATCATTCTACTGTTAACCCATTACCAAACGACAAAATTTTTAGACTAGTCCAAATTCAAAGAAGATACAGATGGCATTTTCAAGTGAATGAAATTTTACAACCTTTTTCTTTTTGCATAGAAAACATTGTGGGAAATGAAGAAATTGCTTGTCACAAGCAATTTCTTCATTTTCCACGACGTTTTGCAAAGCCAGTATCTTTTGGGGAGTCAAAAGGAGTCAATGTGTGGTACTGGGTAAAATCTTTGAATTGAAGGAATTGATTTTGAATTTTCAGGTGGAGTCGGAGAAAATCAATCGACAATTGACAACATGCGCGGATCCAGAGGGGGTCAGGGGGTCATGAACCCCCCCCCCCCCCCCCCTGGAATTTGGCGAAAAAAGCGGTTATCAAAAAGATTATTGGTTATGTCCCAAAATAGCTGCGTCATTCGTCCCTGTGTGCCACCACAATCTGTTGTTACATTTAGTCCTTAATGGTATCTGTATGCGCGGATCCATAGTGAACCCCTGACCCCCCTGGAGTTTGGCAAAAAGGGGGTTAAAGATTGGTTGACCCCCCCCCCCCCTGGGAAAAATACCTGGATCCGCGCTTGGACAGTATTTTATTCTGCAGAATACGATTTATATCAAGTAAATAGGTTCAACCAATGAATAAAATGCGTTTACATGCAATATTTACACGTATAGAAAGATAGAGTATTGCCGAAAGAACCATCCTATATAGGTTACGTACATTTATTTCCAATAATGAAATATTAAAATACTTCAAAGTCAAGAAAGTGTTTGCCCGCATTAAGATTTTCTTTTGATATAAGAGCTAACCCTCTATATCAGAGTACAAATTATAGCGAAATGACACTTAAATACTATAATGACATGAGATATCTTCAAGAAAAACTGACAATTTCTGTCAATTATGTTTCTGAAAATGTATATCACTAGTTCAATGAATGTTATTTATCATGAGCATGGATCATGAAAAGGTGTCTTTATAACATTTGAGAACAACATGGATCTTGATCAGGCTGCGTATACACGCAGCCTCAGGGATAAAGACTAACAATTTTAACTTAGGGGCCCAGAATAACAAAATTTGATTCTTAACATTAAGGGTATGGGCATTTTCTCTAAATATTCAGGGGCCCAGCCCAAATTCTAGGGGCCATGGGCGACTGGGCCCCTGCTAATCTTTATCCCTGAGCCTGGTCATGATCCATGTTGTTCTCTTATAGTTTCTTCTTAATACCGGTATGTAGCCTTTTGCACTGGCATAGCGTAGAATTTTGTGTAACTTATGCAAAGGCTTATCTTGTTCCAATGCTATCTCAAATGCAGCAAGGGCCATTTTTCCTGGAATCAGGCCTAAAAGAAGACGTACAAATTATAGACCATCCCTCATAGCAGTTATTTTAGAGGTCACAAAGAAAACATAAACTTTCGCCAGACATAGTTCAAGGAAACTGTCAATTGTATTATTTGAAAAGTAGTAATGTCCTATATTTTTTGACCTGCTCGTACGAATCATGTACATGGAAGGGACAGTGAATGTATTCGGCCAATATTTTAAAGGCTACCAAGCTAGGCAGTTGATTTCATCGTATATTGGAGGAAAATCATAAAATTAACGTATTTTATAAAAGATCCGTAAAACTCGATTGTTTTAAAAGTTTTGTTTGCTTTTCTTTACGTCGTTACTTGGATGATTTTCAAGAAAAAAAAAGATCGGCAATTTCCGTAAAATTGCCACGGATTGACGTCATACAATGGCTTGACTCCGCCCACAATCTAGAGCATGAAGTTTCTGACAAAGATAAAGTATGCGACTTTTCTGTCATTAAGCGAAGTCACAGATTTTATCAATTTCTCGATCGTCAGAGTAATACAGACAAACTTAAACCGTTCTTTGGCACATTCCTTCACTCACAAACGGCCTATTCTTTGACTGTTTTTAACATTTTTTCTAACATTTACTAAGGATGAATTCCGTATTTTGAGTATCGATTGGGGAAGTCGCTTTATGACAGAAAAGACGGACATTTATCTTTTTTCAGAAATCTCAGGCTTTCCGGGAAATGACCCATGACTTCCCGTTTTTCCCGCCATGACGTCATTAAGTAGCAGATATGACGTCATAACTTCAAGTTGGAAGTTTAGCGTTTTTTCTTCGGTAAAAATAGGAAAAGACCAAAATATCCAATTTAAAAGACGAAATAAAAACACTTCTAATGTTTGAAAATTGTAGAAACTTTGATATTTGGTTATTAGGAAGGTGTTTTTTCGACACAAGAGTTTAATTTTGCCAGTCAACGGACACTTAAAATAAAAGTGACGTATTTTTTGTTTAGCCTACCCTTTCAAAAGAGACCATTGTATGATTTTACAGTAACGTTTTCTATCCAGAAATATTTTAGCGCTAGCGTGATCTAAGAGGCCTGGTCACATAGACAATTCCGCGTCCTTATTGAAACCAAAAAACATCCAAAGATGGTCAATTATGTGGAGCATACGTTTGGATGTGATGTGGACGGGGTATTGTATGTGACCAGGCATTTATCAATTACGATACTGCTTCGTGTACAGACGGACAAACGCATGTGTTACACAGCCATGATAATTTGGCACGCTTTCCGTTGGCAAGGGGAGATCGATATAATGTCACATATGGTGGTTTTTTTTCATAAAAAAACCCTTATCTACAGCTGTTCCAAGCAACAGTTCTGAGGTTTTTGAAGAAAAGTGGCGATACATAATCTATGGTACAGAGCAAGTGATAGCCGAGCCAATTTCTGAGGAACGATTCCAACGTGTTAAAAACGGAGTCTCCGTCCGCCATTCCTAGACGATAGCTCGGTTACGTACGAAAACGTCTACTCTCTTAAGAACAGAGCACATTCTCTCTTCATTCCATTATGATATAATGATGCTCTGTTCCCGCGGGGTCATTTCACGTCTAATCTCGGGGCCTTGGCGGGATTTCGGTATCCAATCGTTGGCTTTACATAACAAAACAATTTAAAAAGCTGATACAAACTTTCATTGGCTGACGCTTAAAATTACCGGCTTCAGCCAAAAATAGAAGCGACGTAATGTATACGTAATCAAACAAGTAAAACTGAATGATTTTGATTCGATAATTCAAATGATATATTTGATGGTTAATCAATAGACCTCGGCTTTGGAGAGTAGAAAGCGTCGTAAATACAGCTTTTTTCAAACCTAACTGACGATATAAAGACTTACCCCTTGTAAAGAGCATGTAAAATCCGAGCCAGTCACTGGGAAACAATTCCATTGTGATGAAAACGAAGTCCCCATTCGCCATTCCTAGTTGATAAGCCCGGTATAAGATGTCTCGGAGCAAGTCGGAGTTACAGAATATAATAAACACTGAAAAGTTAAAATGTATTATTTGAGTAATATTGAACATTTCAACGTGTTTACCTACTATTTTGGCGGACTACGTGTGACCGTTGGATCACTACAGACAGTGAAATCCCTGAAGGGATTTTCCGACGTAAAATCGCACACCCATTTTCGGAGTAATACAATAAATAATAAGTATGATTAATACTGAAATATAACCAAAAACTGAGGTTTTCTTCGTAAAAACGATTCTTTCAAGACTGTTCCAATTTGATAGCTGTTGCATTGAATTAATGGGTGAGGTATGATCATGGACTCTTTGTGTAAAGTGATTTGGATCCATGTTGATCTTAAAGTGACATTTCACAAATTTACTTTTATTCTATCTGAAAGAGCATGTTTTCTTATGAAAATTCTGAAAATTTCAAGCCAAAATATTGAACCGTTTTACGAGAAATATGTATTTTTGTGCTAAAATTAAACAAATTGTTGTAGAAAACATAGATTTATATAGAATTTGTCATTTCTGTCTCAACTTTAAAGGAGTATTTTCCGCTTACAAATGACAACTTCAAAAAAAAAACTGATAGCATTTCTAGCATTAGAATAAACAATCTTTGCATCAAGACATACTTTTACAAAATGAATTAAATGTGAAATGTCACTTTAAATGTCAAATGGAGCAGTTTCACGTATTCAAGCTTGGGTTGAATTATCTAATTACAGTAACAAGTATACCAGAGGATTTTTTTTTCAAGAATCTTGCAAGGGCTCTTTATAGCAAATTGCGTAAATCAGAATATATCAGTTGCGTAATACTTTCCATATAAATGATTGATTATAACTACATGTATAGTGATCAATGAATGGTCTGTATAGTCTCTCAGCCTAAACGTTTTCTTAGTTATGATATATAAATCTTAGTTGTTAAGTAATATTTAATTTGACGTCTGAAAAAAGCTTTCAATTTCGACAGGTCTATCATTTTGTCTTTTGGGAAAAGGGTTAAATAATTGGATGTGTCCGGTAAGACCACATACATACCTGTATAGCATCATAACTATACTATATAGATTAAACATTTCTAAATCATACATGCCATAAAAAGCTCAAAGGAAAGCATTGATACAAAAAAGGAAATGTTTCACTTTTTTGTCCTAAAATCTACTTTGTTATCGTGGGTATCACACCAAAAGGGCACATGTCTAAAATCACACACTGCTTTTGCTCAAAAATGCCCACGATTACGATGACAAAATCCAAATTAAAACTAAATTGTGTTTATGGTCTTCACAGAAAGGGTAAAATTAAATTGACGACCCCTAATAGAAAAGATTTAAATAGGAAAAAAAATGTTTCAAAAGAAGAAAGACCACAATTGATAATGTTTTGGAAAATATTGTTAAAAAAAGCAGAACTGATTCAATAAAATAATACCTCTGGCATTCGCTTTCGCCTCTAGCAGTAAATCAGCATAGTCCCTGACCTTGGATGGCGTGAACGGGATGTCGTAGGGCCTCTCCACCTTTGAACTGGCCTTGAAATCATCGACCAAGTTTGATCCGGCTAGCTCGAAGAAAACATATGTCTTGTCGTACAGGACTGCTGTGTGGTACCAGTGATATTCGTTCATAATGGCAGTGATCGAATCTGAAACGGCAAGAAAAGGGCCCTGCAGATAATCATTAATATTTCATTCATTGTTAACCAAACCCTATGTTGAGGTTACTCATTTGAATCGTCTCATCGAGACGATTCAAATGAGTACCCACAACATAGGGTTCGGATTTAGAATAAGGGAGTAAGAATGTCTTCAGCCCTACTTATCTATTGCTCTGAAAAGCATGTCAGCTTAAATTGGATCTGGTAAAAAGTCTCCTATGGGAGATCGCAATGGTCCATGACCAGCCTGCGTATACAATACACGTTGTCTATTATCCGTCTCAATAATGTTCTGTGCATTAAGGTTTACAGACTCTAAAAAAAATCACCCTTTCTAGCCATACGAAGTGCATCAAATTACACACACTTGTAAATACGCTTCAAATAAGTTGATTCGCCGTGCCGGATTTCAAGATTATAGTCCGTGGGCTGGCTACACCCTAGGTCCCCCCCTACCGGGATTTTATGACACCTATATCATTGTAAAGCTTGATGAATTCCCTTTCAAATGCAACTTGTTGTTTGATATATAAGTGCTGGATAAGCATATGCGGAACGATTGATTATCTCCCCTTGAATTACAAAAAATACTTGTTTATAACTCACCTTATACACATTCATGGGATCCAAAATAACCCAAATTTAAGCGCAAATGACCAAAATGCTTATAGATTTTATCAATTCATATCGTTAAATAGTAAAATATAATTTTACACCAAAATTAACACGAATTATGCCCCTTGAATATGTAAAACAAGAGAAAAATAGTATAGATATTGCCTTTGTTTATATTTACTTTGCATTTGGAAATCATTTCCACAGCGAATTATTGCTAGAATCTGTTTTAAAGTGTTTATTAGATGCCTTGTAATAAAAGTCAAAGTGTTGACTATCGACATTTTAGGATATATTCGACATTTTAAATGATTTTGCAAGATGGCCGCCGCAAAATGACCACTTGACTAAATATCGAAATATCACTGCCCTATCATTTATAATCACGTTCTGTATGTAAATAAGATCATTTCTTAGTAAAATTGGGTATAATTAAATCTAAAAGTGTTGCCATGCTTATGATAGGCTTTTTTGTCATTTTTTTTTTTAATTTTCAAAATGGCCGCCAAAATCTCAAATATGCAAAAATGATGTAAATGTTTTTCATTTCTGCAAATCTTCTGCACTTAATATTGTATTTTCAAAGGTATTTCAACTTCCTATTAAAACTGCATGATTCAACAAGTAAATAAATGACATAACCTTGAAAATATATATTTCCAAAACGGACCTAATTACCGTATAAATGGTAATAAATCCACAATCCCATAAATTAAGTACTGAAGAAAATCCAAATTGATTATTTTCTAGGAGAGATAAGCATTTTCCCTCTTTGACAGAAACCATGTACCCGATTCTTTGATAATGAGTCCACATTGGAGTACATCATTGGTATCTTTTTTCATGAAGGATTTAAGCCTTACATGGACAAGGGACGCTTTGGATAATAGGTGTTAAAGAGGGTATAAAGACATTAAGGCTTATTTTGGTCATAAAGCGTTTAAGCTCTTTTTTGTGGGGTGGATATGTTTAATACAAAACACCAATATCAACACTTTTGCCACGCTAAAAATGGCTTCTTCACTGTTAATTAACATGACATATAATACAATACAATAATATGTATTTTATGTAATCTGCCTAAATGCTCAAATACGAGCATGGATCAATACTTTCCATCCAGGCCTATGCGCTTTGACCAAACGATATGACCATAGCAGTTGAAAAAGAAGTTAAACTCAAATTAATCAACGTTAAAGGTGGCCAAGTGACATCAGTCCAGAAGTAAAGAAGTCCGAGAACTTTCCAAAGAACCACACCTAAACTGCATCAATAACTTCTTTCATGAGACTTAAAATTGCAACCATTCGTGTCTTTTTTAGGAAAGAAGTCGATAGCAGCAAGGTCATGTGGATGGGATGGGTGTGATCTAAATTGATACCCATTTTTCTCGATAGCATCCATTGTACTTTGGCAATTGTATACTAAAGTAATTTTCAGTTGCAAGCAGCGGTCACATTTTGAGCGTTTGCCGCTACGTTTCTCACGTATGGTCTGCTTCAGATTGTCTAGCAACTTGGCATAGTATGCTTCGTTAATTGTACCTTTCTTGGGTAATATGTCCAACAAAATATTTTATTAAACCCCCAATTGTCCCAAAACATTGAATACTGAACCTTGTCTGTAAAGCATTGAATAATTTTCTTGGCCCTTGGGATTCCATACCAACGTACCTAGGACTCTGGGGCCTGATTCACCAATAGAATTACGACGTATTTTTGACTTACCGACGACTTACGACAAATTTAGGGTGAGAAACGCGTATCGCCATTCTATCAAAACCTGAGTTATGCGATTGTTGTTTTAAGCGATTTTTAAGACATTGGTAAGTCAAAAATACGACTTAAATGTTTTGATGAAACAGGCCCCTGGACCTTTTTTTCGTTCATGAGAATGCAACATGTACTCTTTGGAATTTTAGACCCAACAGTCTGTAAGTTTGTGCATCCTTTTGCGACCAAGCAATATCTTGAAAAAGATAATGAATGGACAATTTCTTACTTATTTCGCTCAGCAAGTATATCAGATCTGTGAGTTTATGACACATACCATCGACAGTGGATGCAACTTTGCCTTCAGACCGAGCATCATCTTCTTAAGTTTCTCTGTCACGTTATAACCTCCACACACACACACCACCACCACAATATTTTATTTGAGAATAAGATGGTACAGAAGACCAGTAAACTCATCATGCATGTTTTACCCTCAGTCCCTTTTCAATACAAGTGTCGAACCATAGCAGGCTCTCCTTTTTTTGTGAAAAGGCTTTCTAATAACCGTATTATATTTAGACAAGTTTGTGCACATATAATGACATATATAAATCGCGGATTCCTTGGTTGATTGGAAATTGCTTATATGTGTTATTCATAGCTAGCCCTTATGTTTTATGGATTTTACCTCATCCTGAGGTTAGCTTGTTGTCTTCCACAAAAGTTAGAATTCCAAAAACTAATTTGTGGTGGAGATGTTTGAAATGAATTAAGAAATGCACAAGCATATCTAAAAACTGATAACAAAAGGAAGGATTTCAAATCTTCGGCAAGCGACATATTACAGCACTAGAAGTTGGAATATGATGTGTTTCCCTCTCATCATAATCAACAGAAATTGTGTTTGCTATTTTAACTAAATCTTTCAAAACAACATTTTGTTACACGAATACGAGGATTCCTCACAAATCAAGTGTCTTCGAAGTACTGGTATCCAACCAATAAGGTACATATGTACAATTTATAATTGTTTATATTATCACATATAAGTATTCTGAATTATAAAGGTGTAAAACGATGTCACTCGAATGCAATTTGAGAAAGAAATTAATAATTCAGTTGCTGTTATAGGCAATTTTAAATCATCAACTAATGCACATGACAGTGCAAATACCAGTTTCAACTATCGCTTATTAGAATCTATTTGGTAAACTGTGTTCCTGTAACATAGCATTCCAATCAATAGAAGTGGTTGGGAAGATTTCTCTACTGCACAGCATGTCTCCAATAGTATTGTTAAGTTTAAACTTGGAGCAAAATGTAAAAAAGCATGCAATACAAGGCAAAAATGGTATAAATCAAAGGTGACCATGCATGTACTCCAATGGGAATTCATTATTAAAACGCTTTTTTTAGTACTTAACTTTTACAAAATAAAGTTTCTTGTGTAAAAGAAAACTGTATTTCACATGGAAAAAATATCAAAGAAAGCAGGTTAAAGTTTTCAGCATGTCATTTGCGCTAAATGGAATTTTATTGCCATTTATACGGTAATTTTTCAGAGCATTTATTGTTAAGATTCTCCCTTTTGATTGATAAATCATGAAATTTTAGTTTTCAAACACAACAAGTAAACCATTTAGGGAAAAAGATGCAAAAATGAAAGTCATTAACATTATTAGAGAATATTTGAGAATTTATTTGCCATTTAGAGAAAAGTATGCAAATAATTGTGAATGCGAATAAGCCCGTATTTGCTTGTTCTGTGTAGCTGATGAATGGTTTATGAACTTATTATTGATCTATTAGTGTTCTTATTCATTTGAAACATTAAGCATTATAAAAATGTATCGCCTCAGCATATTTATTCCATAGAAAAGCCTTGTTTTAGCTAATTAAACACATATTTCTACTTTCTCATTAATATTCATGAATATGCAAATTAGCTAAATAAAAATGATTTCAAGAAAAATTTCTATTTAAAATTTTAAAACTAGTCTCATGTTTTATCATACTATAATTTGAGCAATGTTTGTCTGTTTGTCCGTTTGTTCCCCTACTCCTCCCAGGTCCTTGGGCCGATCTTCACCAAACTTGGAGGGAAGGTGGAGGGCGGCCCCGGGTATTAGCTTGAGGGTTCATTTTTTGAAAGGTCAAGGTCATCGAGGTCAAAGGTCAAATTTATGTTTTTACGGGTTACGGGTATCGTTTTTACGGGTTACGGGACGGGATTGCTTACGGGTTACGGGACGGGATTAGGTGGAGGGCAGCCCCGGATAGGTCAAGGTCATCGAGGGGTCAAGGTCATCGAGGTCAAAGGTCAAATTTCGAGACGGGTAAAATTGCTAGTTACCAAAATAAGTATATATCTTAAATAAGTATTTTAAAATATTTTATTGCAATTAATTGATCCAAGTACTGAAACGTAGGAAAATGAGCAGTTACCATAGTAACAGGCCTACCATTTTCTTATCCAGCACTTTTAAATCAAACAAGAACCTGAATTCATTAATATGTTTCCTGGGCTTCAAGAAAATATAAGTGTTAAAAAATCCCACATGGTGGGAAGGGTTTCTATTCACTAGTAAACTAGTAAAGTCGTCTTTTTGCAAATTAAACACATATTTTCCACAATCTCATTAATATTCATGAATATGCAAATTAGCAAAATTTCTGAAAAATCTTTTGGTTGTGAGAGAAATGTAATGACAACATTTTAAAACTAGCCTCAATGTTTTCTGACCAAAATAAGTAATTTTATTGCAATTAATTGATCCAAGCGCCGGAACGAATGAAAATGGGTGGTTACCATGGTAACAAGCCAACTACTTGCTTATTCAGCATTTTTAAATCAAATAACAAAGTGAATGTATTGAAATACATCATAAGCTTCAAGAAAATATAGATCTTCAAAAATCCTACCTGGTAGGGAGATTTAAATTCACTAGTAAAGTCTTGTTTTTAGCAAAGTAAACACATTTTCTTACTTTCTCATTAATATTCATGAATATGCAAATTAGCAAATTTTCTAAAAAATATCAATATTGTTAGAGAAATATCTTGGTAATAATTTAAAACTATTTTGAAAGATTTATGACAAAAACAAGTAATTTTATTGCAATTAATTGATCCAAGCGCTGGATTGTAGAAAAATGGACGGTTGCCATGGTAACGAGCCCGCCATTTGCTTATCCAGCACTTTTAAATTGAACAACAACCTGAATTCATTACTATACATCCTAAGCTTCAAAAAAATATAGGTCTTCAAAAATCCCACTAGGGGGGGAGGGTTTCGGTTATGGGCCCATGGACTATTATGCTTCAGGAAGAAAACAATTTACATATACCATTTTACTCTTTATTCATATGCAAGGGAGGTAATTTTGTACATTTTGTCAAATATTTCCAAAAGTATCATGCGCGGATCCAGAGGGGTGGGGGTGGGGGGGTGGCAGGGGGTCATGACCCCCTGGAATTTGGCGAAAAAAGCGGTTATCAAAAAGATTACTGGTTATGTCCCAAAATAGCTGCGTCATTCGTCCCTGTGTGCCACCACAAACTGTTATTACATTTAGTCCTTCATGGTATCTGTATGCGCGGATCCATAGTTAACCCCTGACCCCCCCCCCCCTGGAATTTGGCAAAAAGGGGTTAAAGATTGGTTGATCCCCTCCCCCTGGGAAAAATACCTGGATCCGCGCTTGCGTATGCATTAATTCAAAATTCTAAACCGTTCAAAATGCTTAAAGTACTTATTTGGAATGGAAGTGCAACGCAGTTTAGGATATTCTGGCACTCTTTAAATTTCGCATCTGGGCCTTCAGTGCTTTTAAGGGGTTGGATACCTTAAATAATGTTCAATCATTTCAGATATTTTTACAGTGAGCTCCCATCGTGTTGTGGCGCTTTTCATATTGGACCAGTCTAAAATCTAGTACTATTGGAAAGGGTTAATGACTTTGTAAAGCCTATATATGTTAAAGTCAATCTGTGAAATCAGCCATTTCATGAAATGGCTGAAATTTTCAGCCATTTCATGAAATGGCTAAAATGTTCAGCCATTTCGTGAAATGGCTGAAATATTGCTCTAGCCATTTCATGAAATGGCTGAAATAGGGAAATGTGAATAAAATAGGTTTGAACGTTATTTCAAGACTAGTGAAACTACAGTACTTTTGCGTTTTTGATCATTTTTACGTTTAATGAATATTGTGCTTTACTACTACATGTATATTTCTACTCTAATGACATTTTAATATTTAATTATTTGCTTTCACTTGAAATATTAACATCAAAATATGATATATCTTTTAAAGGAAAATGAGATAAATTTGAAGCAAAATCATTATTACACAGATTAGTTGACAGTTAATCAGTCGTTCTGTGTAACAGCTTCATGTTAAATTTTTCTTTCTTTTTATCTAAAAAGGTCAATTTTTTAATGCAAAATAAAGAAATAATCATTTTTCAGATTGGCTGAAAAAGCAACAACAACAACAGTAATTCTGTGTAACTTTCATGTTCAAACTATCATTATTTTGATAAGATTTATTTAAAGGGTCGAATTAAAGCAAAACCGCTATTTCACAGATTGGCTGAAATAAACACCTTTATGCTCAGATTATCATCAGGCCTCTTTTGAAAAAAAAGAACAACAAAAAAAACAATTAAGGATGAAAACTTTAAGCAAAATCATTTTTTCACAAATTGGCTGAAATTAAACTAGCCATTCTGTAAAATGTAAATGCTCTAATTATCATTATTTAATATAAATCAATTTTGTGCGAATTGGAACAAACTTATTATTATACAGATTTGCTGAAATTAAACCACCGATTCTTAGAAACAATTTAACTTTTTTTTCCAAACCGCAAAACTATAGGTTGATCACATTCAAAAGCTGCTGCAGATTACAAAACGGTTGTTCATAACGATAAGAATTCTGTACAATATCGCATCGAAAAAATTGAGACAAAAGGAGAAAATACTGATCAACACAGATCTTTCCATTTGGGTTGTCAAACCGAGATCCTTTTTGGGAAAGGGTTAATATTGGAATTAGTATTATGTTGATAAAAGAAAATATTCACAGATTGCCTGAAATAAAGTCAGTCATTCTGTGAAATGTTCAAATTATCATCATTTTGATTCAATTACAGTATCGAACTGAATGAGGCAAAAGATTATCATTACACATATTTTGATGAAGAAAAATCAATTATAGTTGCAAATTGAAGAAAAAATGAGGCAAAAAACATAATTTCGCACTTTGGCTGGAATAAAACCAGCCACGTTGAGTAATAAAAACTTTAAAGTTGAAATTACCATCATTTTGATAAAAAAAAAACAATTTTAGTGGCGAATTGAAGCAAAATCATCATTTCACAGATTTGCAGAAATTAAATTAGGAATTTTAAGGAAAACTTTAGAGTTTCAATTATCTTTACTTTTATGAAAATAAATCGTAGTAACAAATTGAAACAACTATGAAGCAAACTCATTATTACACAGAATTTGCTGCAATAAAACAAGTCATTCTTTGAAAAAACATTAATGTCAAAATAAAGATTATCAAACAAAAACAATTATAGTAGCAAAAAGAAGCAAATGTTAATCAAAACTATCATTACACAGATTGGCTGAAATTGCATCAGCCAATCTGTGTAACATAAACATTATATTTTCAGCCATTTCACGAAATGGCTGAAAATTTTAGCCATTTCATGAAATGGCTGAGTGAATCAGTCATTTCATGAAATGGCTAAAAATTTCAGCCATTTCATGAAATGGCTGATTTCACAGATTGGCTGTAACATATATAATGAGCTGTTTACAATCCCTGTTTCGACGACCCTAGCTGGCAGAGAAAAATGACAAAAAGCTTAGAAAATAATGGGAATGTACTTTCATAAAAACCATGAAATAACTTTGACAAAAATAACTCGTACAATTAATTACTAAAATCTGGGTCGCAAAATACCACCAATACGATAAGTAATCAAGTAAGATAGAAATTTGATTCTTGAAATGTCCTTTTATTAAAATGGTGATATAGAGCAGACTATAATAGGAATATAGCATAAGGTTCGATGCTCAGTTAACAGACTCTATTGACATTTTCCCCTTAGTGAAACTTATAAAGCTCCAAGGCCATGATAATTTGTATAGGAGCAGTTTATAAATCAATAAATCAATAAATCAATAAATCAATAAATCAATAAATCAATAAATCAATAAATCAATCAACCAATCAATCAATCAATCAATCAACCAATCAAATGTATATTTCTAAAAGAAGGCCATAACTTTGTATCCATGTTCTATCATGAAAAAGGTATGAAAAAAATGAGCACTGATCAATCCTTCTGACAAGTCGCTGTTATCTTAATATATTGATGCCTTTAAAAAAAAAGCCTTGTATCTGCAGCTTAAGCCAAGCTGCAGATACGAGCTTTTCTTTTAAAAAGAGACGAAATTTATTAAATTTCTTTCAAAGTTTACAACTATTTAATTGCAAAGATGATTACCCCCTTCGCGTGGATATGATCATGAATAAATTCCTTTGCATAAAATTATAGAAATTTTGAATGAAATTCTTGACGATTATGTGAAAGGTGAGTACCCTCTCGAATTTCACAAAATAGAAAAATTTGGCAGAAAACAAAATTTTCAAAATTGTCAAAACAAAATGTTTTCTATTTCAATCACAATTATAATAATATGGAACCTGTTCAGCCTTATGCTCCTCTTAGTGTTCGACTATTGGCTAGTTTATGTGACGTCTATACATTGCCACGCCCCCGTCTCCAATGAGCCGCTAGCGAATAAATAAGACAGAGTCTGTATAGTAGAATCTATGCGATATTCAATGCGCTGTGCACATTTTAAAGTTTATTTCGCATATAATCTATTATTCAACATCTATCTAATACTAAGAAGCAGATGCAAATCCCAATTTGGCACTGAACTTAGTTTAAACTATGAGAACTTATCGCGATGTTTACCTAAATAATTGACGAATTAACGACGTCACTTGGTGACAAATTTCTCACGAATATTCCGATTATCTGAATACAGAAAGCGATATGGTGAGATGTGCCGATAATGGAGAGACTTACCCGATAATTACATAGATAATTCTGTTGTCAGAAATAACAAAAATATCACGTTGATAATAAGATTCATGTTCTGTTGCTGCTTTGTGATCTGGTTTAGGTTTGTTTTGTTTTTTTTTTTGTTTTTTTTTTTTTTTTTTTTGTTTTGTTTTTTTTCATTTAGAGAAATGCATATACAGTTTCATTTTCCGAGAAAAGGCAACATTTGAAAAGCAATATAAAAAGATATCAATATTATATGCTTATTTTTATAAGAAAATAAATGAAATATTTTTTGTAAAATTGTTAAAACAGTAGCAAGTTATCACTTCAGACTTAATTTGCTAACGACGTGACCTTTTATAATTCAATAAATATAGGAATGGGTTGACACAATAATTGTCCACCCACAACATAGCTTTCCTTGCTGGGAACTTGTCACAAATGATTCCCAACTTCAATGTCAAAGGCAATGGTCCCATATAAAAGCTCTTTGCAGGAGGTGTCCATTTGTGAAATATCAAGGTTACATCTCTAATGGTGCAATAGATATGAGCACGGATGTTTTTGTAAAGCTGGTTCGCCTCTTAGGCCAAGGTCACAAAGTCAATGGCCATGGTCTCCAACGAATGATGGATGAGACCGACCTTGTAATTATATATGAGCCAGGATCTGGAAAAACGTCCATTATAGCATTTGAGAACAACATGGTTCCAGATCAGCCTGCGTATACACGCAGTCTGGCCAGGAACCATATTGTTCTCAAATAGCTTCCTCGTGGTCTGTAGCAATCATTTGAGAGTAACATGGATGTTGGCTAGACTGCATATAGACACAGTCTGATCTTGAAACATAGCCGTCTCAAATGCTATAAGGGACGTTTTTCCAGATCCTGGCTCAATTATGTATTTAATTCATATATGACTATGTACTATGTAGTCGACTAATAAAATGTTTGTTATGTTCTATTCTGTTCAATGATATTTGCTGAGGTTATCCATGGGCTAATTTTCAAGACAATCTCCACTGGTGGTGAACTAAAACAATTTTCGCTACAACAAGGTATTGATATTTTGCGTTTAAATGTGAGTTTATAGATTTTTTTTTTTTCTAATGACAATGAACTTGTTCAAAAAACAGACCGGGTTTACCGTTTTGTATGGACAAAATATCAGTGTTGTTATAAAATCTCGTAACAACGGCTTCGATATAGCCGTAGTTACGATATTTTATAACAACACCGACGGAATACATTGATCGCGAAAAAACGTCCCTCGCTTTGGCCGACCACCAGTGATCTCATTCAATTCATAAGATATGTCTATAGCTCTTATTTCTTATCTACAAATGATGACGGTTCTTTATCATGACCTATCTAGTATTATCCTGTATCAACCGATGCCGTGTGCGTGCAACATGTTAGGTCAAAAGGGCATGGCATTGTTATAACAACGGATCTCCATAGGTACGTAGAAATCCTCGTCAGCAATTATAACTGACCCTCAATCTGCTAAGAATTTTAAAATGATTCACTAATTATCATTGATTTGCTTAAAATTCACGTTCCTTCCTGGCAACAAAAATAGGGCTTTCCTCAATAACTTTCCCTTTTGCAGTCGCACAGACAACCTAAACACCTTTGCAGTCTGATTTTGATCTCGACTTCCAATATTTACAGCTTAAATATAGGTGGATCAAAATGAAAGGGTAAATGATATTCTCTCGTTAATTGTCTGAAGAGCTTTTAATAATCTTCATTAGAGTCACTGGGTTTAGTATTGACCATTATCAATGGTGGTGAACTCGGCCAAAGCGAGGGACGTTTTTCGCTACAACGAGGTACAGATATTTTGCGTTTAAATGCGAGTTTAAAGATCTGATTGGATAGTTTTTCTAATAACAATGAATTTATTCTAAAAATATACCGGGTATACAAATATGTATTGACAAACAGTATGTGTTGTTATAAACTCTCGTTATAATCCATTTTTATTCACCTGAAAGGGTGTGGCTTAGCAAAGAGGTTATTCGACGAGTTTACTTCTCGATACATTGGTTGCAATAAGAGTAAATCGTGCGGCACGAGCATGAACACATTTCGAAATTAAAAGAATGTGCGATTGTAAAATGTGTTGTTATAAAACCTCGTGACTACAGCCTGATTCGCGCTGTAGTTATAATATTTTGAAATAATACCGACGATTTACCGCTAAGCGAGAAGGCTGTTTCTCCTCGAGCTTAAATGTAATGAACCGTTTACTTATGTCCGCCCTGTCTCCCGAAAAAAATCAGAATATATAAACGATTCAAAATCTTTTACTAATGAGGGACTAGACCGATAAAGGAAAAGAGGGGAGACAGGATGTATATTTGACTATTTATAGTAACAACTTATACAAACTGATACCTGTTCAACCCTAAAATAAACAAAAATATTTGTATCGATTCTCGTTTATTGTTTATTATACATTCAAAGTTATAATAGATTCACTATTAAACGAGAATAATTTCAGTTGTTTTGATAAAGCAGTTCAACTGTAATTATTCTCGTTTAATAGTGAATCGATTATAAACGAGAATCGATACAAATATTTTGGTTTATTTAAGGTAAAACAGGTATGTTGAAAAACTATTTATAGTAACAACTTAAGTGCATGGATGGTCATTTTACCTACCTGTTTTACCGATATCGGAATTTGGACATTGTCCCTCATTAGTAAAAGATTTTGAATCGATTATAACCGAAGTGACCGTGCGCTGTGAATATTTATAAACAAACGTAATCGTCTGCAATATTGATAATAATGAGCGCAAGGTTACTGCGGTTCAACAATAACTTTGAATGTTTAATATATTCTGTTTTTATTCGGGAGAAAGGGCGGAGCCTAGTAAACGGCTCGTTACATTTAAGCTTTGGGAGAAATAGCCTTCTCGATTAGCGGTTAATCGTCGGTATTATGACAAAACATTATAACTACAGCGTGAATCAAGCTGTAGTTACGAGGGTTTATAACAACACATTTTACAATCGCACATTCTTTCAATTTCGAAATGTGTTCATGCTCGTGTCGCACGATTTTCTCTTATATTAACCAAGATATCGAGAAGTAAACTCGTCGAATAACCTTTTTACTTTGCCACACCCTTTCAGGTGAATAAAAACGGAATATACTACGGCTTTATCGAAGCCGTATAAATCCACAAGCAAAAATTGACATTGACGTAGTTTTGTGTTTATCGTTTACAACCAATCAACCTGTTCATTTATCACGTGCACATTGTAAACGGTACAAATGAGAAGAGTTTATTGGTTTAGAAACAGTAAACACAAAACTACGTCACTGTCAATTTTTGCGTGTGGATATATAGTTGCGATATTTTATAACAACACCGACGGAATACTATAATCGCGAAAAAACGTCCCACGCTTTGGCCGAGTTCACCACCAGTGATTATTATGGAGTTGAGCCAATCTGTAAGCCGCATACAATTAACTTGACCCGGCCTTTGGAACTTTGAACAAATTATTCATCTGTTGACAAGACAGAAATGGTAATTGTGGTACTTGAGACTAACGTGGGTCCAAATCTACCTGCGCATTCACACAGTCTGATCAATATCCATATCATTCTGTTGTAACTTCTTCAATTTCGTATATACCTCACGATAAATGACCTGGCAGAGTATCGCTAGCTGATAGCTACATACATATACACCTTATCAGACAGCATACTCAGATGACACCACCTAGAAACAGACTGGTCCGAAGCTATATTCACCAAAATTTAATAACCTAAATCGCATGTCTAAATCTAAATGAGCCGCCAGAACTTTGGTTTATCTTCAATAACTTTTTTGTCAGTTGATTTTTCATCACCAAACACGTCCAGCTTATTCCTGGCATTTTTCCACCTACTCTGCTTCTAACCGAATTCAAATTGGTCAAGTATTAAAAGAATATTGGAGATTGTCGGAAATTTTGAGTCACGTGATTATATACCGTGCACATAACTTTAAAATTACACAATAATCCAACTGCTTGGCTGAAAATTTCATAACATATACTGTATTATTTATTTGATTATGATAAAAGATGTAAGTGTTGCGTTAGAAGTTTCTTTAAGTGTAGACCGGCAGATGAATACTCGGTCGTAGGCCTACTACTCCTGGATCTGCGATGTCTAAAATTGAATAAGAGCCTTTTGTTAAATATTCGAGATGTTTTAACCCATTACCAAACAGCATTACATTTTTTCGTGGTTTTTTTTTCTATGTAGAAAACACTGTGGGGAAATGAAGAAATTGCTTGCGTGTTTTCCACAATGCTTTCAAATGCCATTACATCGTGGGGAGTCAAAACAAGTCATTACGTGGTAATGGGTTAAAGATGGCACTTCCATGTAAATTAAACCTTGCGCAACACACTGGAGAGCATTTCCTCGTAATTAAAACGATGATCAAATTGCACTGTGACATCATTTGTTCGAATTATCTAATTAATACTAAAATTTTCCTTTCCAGATTTTTTCACATTAAAGCTGGTGTAAAACGGATTTATTAAAATATAGAAAATAAATTAATCTGTTCAAAATCGTCTTTTTTCTAAATTCGATTGTGAAATTTGTTTGCATTCTCTCTCTTGTTATCCATATGCTTTCTTTCCTTATCTATCTTTTATATGTTCATTTTTTC
This sequence comes from Fragum sueziense, assembly GCA_963680895.1. Taxonomy (NCBI): domain Eukaryota; kingdom Metazoa; phylum Mollusca; class Bivalvia; order Cardiida; family Cardiidae; genus Fragum; species Fragum sueziense. The sequence goes on from OY804599.1 coordinate 34,116,695, forward strand.
ATTCTAATTGATAAGAACATGATAAAAGTCTTTTTTAAATTGTGTCCTAGTCTAGAAACGAAGAAATTATCAGCAGTTTTTCCTTTTGTCTCAATATTCCTGTGTTGTATTATATTTTTAGCATTTTCTCCTTTTTGCCTCAATATTTCTTGTGATGTATTGTACTGAAATCCTCTCTTCATCATCACGCATTTTGACGTCTGCAGTAACTTTCAAATTTGATCACCAAAATTAACAACGCCGCTTTGGAAATAACTAAAATACACATGCTGAACTTCGCAGCGGACCATGAATTATCTGTTATCTGTGCTTTTCCCTTTCATTTCGTTTTATTATTTCTATTTAGTAGGGAAACTAGGCTTCTTATTTTAGATTGTGTCTAACTATAATATATAAATTACTTACATGAAAGTTTTTGTAAATCATAAGATAGAATAGTGAGCGATCTAAACATGTCCACGTTCGTCTGTCTGACCAGCAGATCACCCAGTCCGGTTACCATGGGAACCTTGTAGAATTGAGCGAGACGGGCAGACGCCAGGAGTCCCTGCGAGCAAGCAGGACCGATCACCGCCTTGATACGGTCAAAATGGTAGAGCTCGGACAAGATACCGGCGGGCGGCTCGTACGGACACACGCCGGAATAGTTACGGAACACCGCCTCGAACGTAACGTTGTATCGGGTCTCCACGTGGTCAAGGGCGATCTTTATGGCCGGTCCCACACGCCGTAGATCGAACGGTTCCGGGGCCGACTCCATCAAAATCACTCCGATTTTCACAGAAACTTGTCCGCTGTTAACCTGTCCCAATCCGAGTAACAACATACAAGTTACGCTCAACATATCCATAATATTTCCTATATTTCACCTGTCATAAACGCCATCATAATAATGGATAATGATAAGTAATTGAAAAGTATCAGGATTCGATAAATGTTAATAAGGCCTATATACAATGCACACCATTGCTAGCATTTGTTCCGCGAATCTTGGAACACATCCATTTAATTAACACTTGGCGGGTTTTTACTCCCCTTATAGAAAATGGTTGGGAAAACAATGAAACAAGACTGATCCAAAACGATAGGAGTTTCAGAAGACAAAATTAATCATGATTCCAATAAAAAGCACCTAGGCCATAACATAGAAAACACTACATGAAAAGGAAAAATGATGGCTATAAACAACGTCATTGTGTTGTTAGAAGGAGTTATTACTAAAAACCAAACTGTTTAAAAGCATTCCTAATTACAAGAAATCACGATGAGTGATAACATTCTTCCTAGAACTCAAAAAAGGAAAGTAATCCGTGTTTTTTTTTTTTTTTTTTTTTTTTTTTTTTTTGGTTTTTTTTTTGTTGTTGTTTTTTGTTTTAATGAAGTATGAAATGATGATTTTGATATCGATTTGAAAATTCTCTTGCACAAAACATCATAGTTATCGCTTTCACGATTTTTAATAACTCCAATATCTTAGACGATTAGGAACTTTCTTAGATTTCAACATGATCAATTTGATAGTCTCAAGGGATTATTCAACCCATTACCACACAGAGACTCTTTTTGAATCCCCACAAGATAATGGCTTTGGAAAACTTTGTGGAAAATGAAGAAATTGCTTGTGACAAGCAATTTCTTCATTTCCCACAATATTTTCTACACAAAAAGACACAAAAATGTAAAATTTCATTCAATTTTAATTGTCATCTGCAACATCTTTGAATTTGGAGGAGTCTAAAAGTTTGTCGTTTGGTAATGGGTAAATCTTTCCCAAACAAGACAAGACCTGGATAAGACGTCCCTGGTAGAAATGCTTGGGAAAATACTGAGACAAAAGAAGAAAATGCTGGTCATCAGCATTTTCTTCTTTTGTCTCAATATTTTCTAAGCTGTTTTGTTCACAAATCCCCTCTTTATCAAGACATATTTTGTCGTGTACAGCTTTCAAATTAGATCACCATAAACTTTGCCGTTTTTGGAAAATAATTAAAATACACGTGTTTAACTCCGCAGCCGACCATGAATTATCTGAGAGTAAACTCTCTCCTCATCTGTAATTACTTTTCTAGTTGTCAAGGTAACAATTCCGAGGACTTTCATTGGTTGACAAACTTGTCATTTTAGAAAAATAACGAGTACGCGATTGGATGTTACCTATCAAACAAAAGGCCGTCAACTTAACCCTATCCCAAACAAGACCTGGTTTTGACGTCTCTTATAGAAAAGGCTTGGGAAAACATTGAGACAAAAGAAGAAACTGCTGATAACCAGCAGTTTCTCCTTTTGTCTCAATATTTTCTGTGCCATATTTTACACAAATCCTAACTCTATAATAACACCCATTTTGTCAATTGTGGCTTTTTCGGAAGTGGATTACCCTAAAATTTGTCGTTTGGGAAAGGGTTAACCCTTTTCGAAACAACTCATAGTGTTGACATCTCTGGCATAGAAGGAGTTTTTGGAGAATGCTGTGAGAAAAGAAAGAATGCTGACAATCAGCAACCTGTTCTCTTAATGTTCCCTATTATGCTTTTATTTTCAGGTCACCTAATTCCAATAGTAACTACATGTACATGTATTGTGGCGTATGCAATTGCTTTCAGTATGGACCAGTCAAAAGGTATAATTTTGGAAAAGATTCTACCCCCATGGAATTTGCTATACATTCAATAAAAATAAAACCTTTAAGCCTCTCTTACAACCGGTCCTACGTGCGGTCTACGTGCGGTCTGCATCTAAAACTTATGCATAGTCGTGCGATGCACGCACGTGCAACGTATGGTTTTGGTGGAGGCAACCACGACGCAGACTACACGTAGCAAAGAACTCGCCGTAAGAATCTTTAGCCTCTCTTACAACCTGTCGTGCGTCCTATAAATCGTGCGTTTTAAAGATCTCCGAAGACGTACGATTTATAAAGACGCACGTCGGGTTGTAAGACAGGTGGTCTGATCAGACTCGTCTGAATATTGCGTTGTAGCAACCGGTTTTGTTATACAAAAAAGAGAGAAATGTTTACAATAATTGCAAAACGTTACAGTGACACAAATGTAAAAAAAATGCACCGAGCAACGAGACTTGTAATAGAATATAACAAATGCAACAAAGACCGAACATGGGCGTTACACAAACGCGTCTGGTTAAGCATACAGGAGAGGACTGTCATTTGGTGCGAACTGTGACAAAATTATATAAATGTAGTATTAATTAATTATTGATCGGGTATTGAAATAACGAGGTTTTGTAATAATTATAACAGTTTCCCTTTTCATTACAAAACCATTTACTACGCTGTTCTCTGTAAAGATATGCCGTAATTTCGTGTCACCTCTATGACTTCATATAATATAAATACATGTAGATAGGGAGAAACATATTACAGATCTAGTTTTGTCTTTCTTTCTGTATGTAAGTCTCGCAGTCGTTGTATGTCTAATGCATACATATACATGTACATGTTTATTCATTCAAAATGGATAGTGTTATCAGTTTATGAACCAAACCGCACAGATTTCGGTCCTTGTTGAACTATATCATTTTTTCTTACTCGAGTTTATACAGTTTAAAAAGTTCAAAATGCTTGCAGATTTGACAGTTGTGCCATATTATCGTGACCGGCCTATTTGGGCCTCAAAACAATCTCTTTGACAATGAACGAACGGATGGAGTTTTAAGGTCTGTCGACAACTAAGGTTATATTGGGCGCACTCACCTTAAATATACCATGTAAAAAAAGTTTAGCAACACTGACTTTGTTAATTGAAAACATGTATTTTCTGTGATATTTATTTCACAACCGTTATATACATTTTAGCATATGCATTTACGCACAACATTCAAAGGTCGCTTTGTGGTAACGTTAAATATTGTGTTAGAAACATTGTCTTGACGTAGGTGAGGGGTCAAAATAAAAAGTTACAATAGAATTCGGTATCGACTGTGCGGCCATTTTCGAGCAAGAACAGCAGTGAAACGTGTTCTAATCCACTTAAATTGTTTGTACACAGTATCAACATTCACTACTCTATCAAGAGATTGAACGTAATTCGCGTCAGTACGATCACGCACACGTCTTCCTTAAATGCACCGTATGTGCTCAATGGGTGACAAATCAGAAAGAAAGGGATGATAATGCCCCGAGTACATAAATGTTGTATACGCTTAATGTGGCTTAAAGCATTTAGGACTCTATGCCAGTCGAGTCTGGTATGTTCATGGTGTAGCGCCAGGGAAATTACAACGTATGGTCAACGTCTAGTAACCGATCATCTGTGGAGACAATCACGGATGGTAAGTGTGGATACTCTATGTTGAAATTCTTGTGGAAGCCACTCGGAAGTTTTGATGTTGATATGGAACATCTTTGCCATGACGTTACAAAATTATGACGGTCATCTTCTCCAGGCCATTTTCTACGACGTCCTTGAGTGGGACTATCTCAAACCACACAAATTGGCTCACATAGCATCCTCAAATTGTTACTTATGCTTTGAGATGCGCAAAATTCAAAAAGACATCTTTATCACCGGTTCTGCCATGTAGGAACACATTAGCGATATAACGTCCTTCTAACGTAAGCCCATGGCGTAGTCCCACAGCGTTGCAGAAAATTCTTTTTAGTGGCCTTTTTTATGCTAGGCAAAGACAATTATGTTCACAGCTAAATATTTTCTAGAATTATGCTCCATACACATGAATACCATGGCAGACATGAAAACCGGAAATGCTCACCAGGATTGCGAGACGCACGCGATGGTGGTATAAAATTCATCTGCTTGTGTTCTCTAGCTATAATCTATTGTGTTAACGTTGGATTTTATGTTAAAACAAAACTATTTTGGTTACTACAGAGATTTACATTTTGTTGCTAAACTTTTTTTATTATGTATATATATACACCTCACTACAATATGTAAAGAAAATATGTATTAGTCACATTTCAACATCTAGAGGAGAAACGAAAAAACTTCAAAACCGGGAACTGCTTTTGGAAATAGTTGAACTCGCATTGTCTCAGGTGCTCGCTTGAAATCAAAGGCAATATCAGTTTTACGGGAGAAAACTCTTGCGTTAAATTAGGAATTCATACGCGCTGCTGTAATCGAACTTCTTCCAGCCAGCATTGCAAAACCAATCAGATGTTTGAGGCATCATCCTTTCTTTCAAGGCGGCATGAAATTACTCCAAAGTGTAAGTCACTAAGCTGTCGAAGACGACAAAATAATTGCTGATAAAGAGAAGATTTATGAAAAAATGTTAATAGAAAATATTCGTAAACGGCAATAAGAGAACAGAGTTGCTATTTGTCTTTGCGCAACATATCGTTCGTGACGCAGAACATTCTAGATGATGGTATATCGTCGCTTTTCTTCAAAAACCTCGTATCTGCAGCTTTGAACAAGCTGCAGATACGAGGTTTTTGCAGAAAAGCGACGATATTTTTTAAAGAGCTATCTAGACACTAACATGCGATTCGACCGGAAGTGCCTTAATATACCATGTTGGCTACCAAAACTATTTCTTCGTGGCCGGTAAACTGTCAGGAGGGAAAGGAATCTAAACGCAACGTTTTATTTGCGTAAATGGAATAAATAAAAACAAACTGTCGAAAGGACTTTTTAAGGTGTGGAATCGTACGACACAACAACACCAATTATAATTATTGTAGAAATCTTCAATCTTCTCCTAAAAAACGTGACCGATTTGAATTTGGTTTGAAGCAGAGAATGTAGGCTGCATAAAAAATGCCACGGATTTTGTTGGATGTGAAAGATCTTTGATACAGCACTTGATAAAAAAAGTTATTGACGAGCAAACAAAAGTTTGTTTACACGAAAACAATTTTTTTTCATGTGTTGTTTAAACGATTAAAAAAGGTCCGGAACCTTTCTGACTTTGATCGTTGTCTCTGCGTCAAGCCGTTTTCAAATCTGTCACGCATTATCAGGCCCATATATAGGAAGCAATTTCATATTGGAAGGGCTGAAGCCCCTGTGTCTGAATATGGAGGGGGCTAAATTGGATTTTCCTTGAAATGTCAGTGCAAAAGAAGGACAATTCGGCATTTTTGGTCAACTGTGGGGAGGCTTAGCCCCCTACCACCCCCTGTTCCTATGGACCTTTATTATTGAACATTGACATTGTGTCACGTCATTGCTCGCCGCGTTTATATGTTTTAGAATAGACGACCTTAAACAACCAACACTTGTTTTAATATCCAATCATCAGTTCATCACTTTGTTAAACTGTATATCATATAATATCTTTATTAACCCCTTACCAGACGGCAACATTTTTTACTTTTCCAATTTGAAACATGTTGCAGAAGACAAGTTCAAGTAAATATACATTTTTGTTCGTTTGTGGTAGAAAACATCGTGGGAAATGAAGAAATTGCTAGTTACAAGCAATTTTTTCATTTTCCACAATGTTTTCCAAAGCCATTATCTTGTATGGAGTTAAAAGAGTCATATTGTGGTAATGTGTTAATGCTTAACAACGTGTTAAATCGTGACTATCACTTGTTTGTCTCTTGTGAATGAAGGCGATTATTTTCCAGTTACCACGATGAGAATTTGCATTCGACTTCCATTCATTCAATTGTCCAGTGGGGTCCGTATCTATTGGTGATCACACATAACCCTACGGACGCGCTAAAATGGTCTGAAAAGGTTGTAAAAGTAACCGAATAGAACATGGCAAACTATGTAATCAAAACTTGAGTCGAAATCTGGAAAAAGGTCCTTTGAGGCTTTTGAGCCCAACATGGTTCCAGATCAGCCTGCGTATACACGCAGTCTGACCAGGAACCATGTTATTCTCTTACAGCTTCTTCATGGCATGTAGCAACCGTGTGAGAGTAGCATGAATCATGGTCAGACTGCACATAGACACTGGATGATCGTGAAACATGGCTGTCTCAAATGCTATAATGGACGTTTTTTTCAGATCCCAGCTCAGTCATTTTGATTAAATAGATATTAGCGGGTGAAAAAATGTCATCTAGGCCTACCACACGGCGGGGAATAACGTTAAAGAAGAGAAAGTGGGAAACGTAAAGGATGCCCAGTATATAGGATATATGTGCTTTTTTTAAACAGGGCCTGATAAAAAATATGAAATTTTGAATGCTGTGTGCTAGCCAACAACTTTTTTCTGGCGTCATATTAGATATTTCACCCATCATAAGACAAAAAACACTTCGTTCAACTACGGGCGTTATTCGTGGCTATGGAAATTGGCGGGGTATTAATTGTCAATTTTCACGGATAGCAATCGAAATTGCACGAAGTGTATGGTATCTAATGATGGCTGGAATACCTTAAAAGGCCCATCACACCCATCCAGACGTCCCTGTCGTTTTCTCTGCTTTGAAACATATTGTCTGAATGTCATCATCTATCCCCGACATTGTTGTGCCACAATTCTTAAGCAAATATTAAAGTGACATTTCACGTGTATTTCATTTTTAAAAGTATGTCTTAATGCAAAGATTGTCTATTCTAATGCATAGAAATGCTATCAGTTTATTGAAGTTGTTATTTATGAGCGAAAAATATGCCTTTAAAGTTGAGAAAGAAATGACCAAATCTATATATGTATAAATCCGAACTGTTGTCCACAACAATTTGTTTAATTTTAGCACAAAAATATATATTTCTCGTAAACGGTTCAATATTTTGACTGGAAATTTTCAGAAATTTCATAAGAAAAGATGCTCTTTCAGATAGAATAAAAGTAGAATTTGTGTTAAAATAATTGTGAAAATCTAATGTCACTTTAAATGTGCTGGCAGAGTAGAGATACTTGATTGAACCGCTCTTCCTTGATATTTCGGTCTTGCTGGATTTTTTTTTTCAAGATGAAATACGAAACGCAATTATTTGCCATGAAAAAAATATTCCGTATATCTAAGTTATTTATGCGAATGACACAGTTAGTATTTTTATTTATTATTTTTTCCTAACGTTACGCCGGAATAGTTTCTTCATAGGTAATTATTTGTCTGAAAAAATAGCCGAATAACTCTGAAATAATTGACGTTCGAACACAATTCGCGATCTGTTTACGTTTCTATGGTAACCAAACAATATGTCTCTTCAGACAATATGGTATGCATGGATACAATAGATCATTTTTCAATTAAAATCAGGTGATTTTCGATGTTTCCGTTGGTACATATGTAACGAGATACGTTAGGTGCGAAAGTGTCAGAACCCTTTTCCCACTTACTATAAATCTTAAACAAGACCGGGTTTTGGCGTCCTTGCTAGAACTTTCATTTTATCAACATAAATATCGCCAACAGCAGCTTCCAAATTGGACTGTGTTCGGGAAAAGTATTAAAACCTGTGCCCCTGCAAAATACACCAAGTGGAAATAAAAGAAAAAATGCAGGTAGCAGTTAATATCTAACCTTTTCATTCTTTTCTAAACAAGACCGGGTACCAGTTTCATCAAAGCATGTAAGACGTAGGCTAGCTATTTATGTCTTACCGACTTCATATGAAAAGCCCTAAAAAGTAACTTACTTGAAAGTTTCTGTAAGCTGTATGATAACAGAGTCAAACTATCGTACGTGTGACCTTCAGATTCACGCAGAAGGTCACCATACCCCGTCACCATGGGAGCACGAAAATACTCCCCGAGTTGTGTAATAGCCACGATCGACTCCGAACACGCAGGTCCTATAAAACTTTGAACCCCGTGTACGTGGAACAGTTCCGACATATGGCCCAACGACATCTGGCCACAATTGTTGCTCGAAAAGTTTCGGAGCTTCACTTCGAACTCAATTCCAAACCTCTCTTTCGAATGGTTGAATCCAATATCAAGTGCTGGTCCCACTCGAGGCAGATCAAACGGCTCATCAGACTTCGTCATGAGTAGCACGCCGACAGTAATAGGGTCGGACTTACAGTAAGATAGCACGGTCAAAAATAACACAACAGACTCGATCCAGTTCATATTTTGTATAGTTTGAACATTGTCGAAGAATTATTTCATATATTCCTGCTTTTTGTCGCAAAGATTTTTTTAGATGCACATAAAGTCAAAACCACGTCAATAAAAGAATATGGGGTCTGTTTTCTGAGTAAAATACTTTGTCTTTATTGAAATAGAGCCCTCTCTATAGTCCGCCCACGATGTTATAACACATATTTACACAATGTACAGGACTTTGTAAACCACGCAATATCAAACTCCAAACTATGGTTCGAGTCTTCAAGGTGGCTCATACCTACAAGGCTACAAGATTCAAACCAACGCATGCATGCAAAATTGTATTGAAAAGTAAGAATGTCCTCCTCTTGTTTACTTTATTTACAATTTGTAAACACGTGCCAAAATATCGTGACCGAACTATAGGAAACATGCCTATACTCAATCAAATTTTGCATATGTGAATACATATAGGTACTCTTTCGAATCGTGTTTCGGAATTATTGCAATCCGTTTCAACAAAGAATAGATTATAAATTAAAGAAAATCGTTAGTAAAAATATCCATCTTTGATATTATCCTGCACATTATTGCTCATGCAAATCAAATGCCATGTTTTCGCAGAAACCGGAAAATCTGAGATTCAGAACAAATCATACTAGCTGAACTATTTTTCATCCTTACTGTACAAGGCTTGGTTTTTATGTTTCTAAGAGAATAGACGTGGGAAAACATTTAGACTAACGAAGAAAGTGCTGACAACCATTATCTTTCTCTTTAGGCCCATACTCTCAATATTTTCTGGACTTCAACACAAATTATATCCATCTCGACATTCATATTATTGTCTGTAGCAGCTTTCCAATTTGAAAAGACTGGATGTTTACTGTTAAAGAAAGGGTTTAATATTTAACAGTTAATATTTTCCCTTTAAAGAATGGACTTGGCTACCCTGATGGAGAGATTGTCATATATTTTTTTAATATTAAAGGAAACAAAGGAATGCTGATATAAGCATTTTCTTCTTTTCCTTCAATAATGTCTGTGCTAAAATGTACATAAACTCCAAATTTATCACTATGGATTTTGTTGTCTGCAACAGCTTTCAAATTGAACCACCCTTATTTTTGTCGTTTGGCAGAGGGTTAAAGGCATCCAGGAGACTAAAACGAGATTGGATATAGAAAAACGGGGTCTTATGGTGTTTAAAACGATTCCCAAACGACAAAAAATGGATCCTTTTACTTTGAAAGCTACTGAAAACAACAAATTCGATGTTGATAAAGGTCGGATTTGTGTAAGGTACAAGATAGAAATATAGACAGACGGAGAAATTGTTGATTGTAAACATTTTCTTATTTTGTTTCAAGCATTTTATCGGCTCAAAAAAATTGTTCTTTTGAAAAGGATCCATTTTGCGTTTTAAAGAATTATTTATGACAATTTGAAACCTGTTATATAGCCTACGCTTGAAACAATCCATAACAGAACGGCATGGACGTTGATCAGACTGCCTGTCCTCACAAACTGATTTTAATCCATGGTATTCTATATTGTCATAAGAGCCTTTTTGTCCATAGGCTGTCTCAGTACAAATATAATTTCCGGTTTCAATGATATTTGATTCGGTGAATTCTTTTAATGGAAAACAAATCTCTAAATTGATTCTGTTTCCTTTCTGGAAATAATTCTTCGTGTTGACGTTCATGGCATATACTGCTCTGAAAAAAAGAGTGTGTGAAAAGGAGAATATTGATAGCCAAACAACATGTACCCTTTCACAAACAGCACATACCCCGTCGAACAATATTTTGGTTTCGATGTCCCTTATGGCATAGGCGTAGGAAGAGGGGGCCAGGGGGCAGCCCCCCCCCCCCCGATAATTTAGAAAAGGGGCCTGCCCCCTATGCCCCCATAATACACCCATATTTCCATTTACTTTAACGTTTGCCCCCCAATATTATAAACCTTCATACGCCACTGTAGAGAAAGGAGTTTGGATAAAAATAGTAGTTAGAACTAAGAAAATACTGATGACCAGCATATTCTCCTTTTGTCTCAATATTTTCTGTGCTAGAAATTCCCGTTCTTATCAATGTACGTTTTGCTTTACGCATTGGCATTTCAATTGCAAAAATAAGCAGTTTTATGGTAGAAGGTCTTTTCCAATTTGAAAGAATCTGCAGATGAGAGAAAATATCTTTTGATAATGAAGAATATAATTTGTGTAGGCCTATAACGGGGCCAATAGCCTATGTCGCGCAAAGAAAATGTTGGGAAAAAAATCAGAAAGCGATTGTTATCAGAACTTTCTTCTCTTCTTTCAACAAATAGGCCTGCCTAACTCTTTTCTATTTAGAGCGTCAAGACTAGGCCCTAAGGTGCCACATTATTAATACTCTTAGGCTGTCTCTGTGTGAAATAAAACAAGTTCATTGGCGCTGCTGGTTGGATATGAAAGGTCATAATTGTTACATGGAACTTGACATAATTTGGGGCCCCATTATTTCACAGACCTGACATCTATCTCTTAATATAGCCTAGTGTCGAGAGACATGGATTGACGTCAAAAAATACAAATAACTGTTTTAGAGACTAAAATTTCCACTGAAGTTGCAAAATCTTTATTTCGTTATATCAAAATAATTTTCAGAAAATAAGCAAAACTATATCTTAAAATTAACCATCATTTGCATGTTTAACATTATATTAGGCTAGGCATAGGGCCTACACTTGACTGTCAGATTATCAACATAGAGCTGTGATTTTCAAAAAAAAAAATAAAATAAATGTGACATGAGTTTTGCTTTTGTCTACTTCTCTCAATGGGTCTTTCACCAAAGCTTTAAATTGAACGATACATTAAATTAATACAAGCCCAGTCAATCTCTTGAAAGCGATTGACTAGAATAATAAAATTTGTTCGATTATTTTCAGCACACTATAGCTTTCTCAAAACAAGTCGTCTGTTTGGTCGCACTTGATTAGTAACTTTTCAAGATTTAAGGAGTGACCCCAGTTAACCTTTTGCTTCCGGGTCGTTGTACAGTAGAAAATAGTCCAAGAAATTTTTGTCTCTGCATGCAGAGGGCTGTTTGGTGTGTTAAACAATAGTTTAAATACTGTTTTCTTTGATAATTTAGTATTTTTGCATCTGCTCTTTGGCTGTATAGCATATTTTTTGCATTATTTGCAGGACTACTTTCTGCGGATGCTTCCCAAAAATGTACATGTAGTTGGGCGGCAAACAGCCATTCTAAAGTGAAAGTAAACAGTGGTCCTGTTCTTTACTGTACATCTTCCGATTTTCGTTCTCAACATATATATTTAGTACCATCAAATTGGAGCACAGAGGCATTGGATCAAGTAACCCAAGTCATGACGGCCCGCGAGTGTTGTGGAAGGTGCTGTGACAGCGGTAAGTTGACCATTTTAACATAGGCTAAAGAAGGGCAAATTCAAGCCAGTGTCTGACCTAGATGCCAAAACTGGATTTTTAATAACTTCCCCATTTCTTGGAATATCTTTCTGAAACTTCACCTACAGGTGGGAATACACACTAGAAACTTGCAGAAAACTGGATTTAGACCAAGTAATGATATTTTTCATTTTATGGAATTTTTAAAAAACTTAGTTGAAAATTGAGGCCGAATGACCTCCCCTTTCCGGAAGTTCAAAAAATTCGTCTGCAAACGCTACTATTTTGTTGAAAAAAGTTAAGATTTGAAGAATTACTGTTGATTTAATCATCTATTTGTTATATTTTAGTGACAATTCTTATTTTCTGCTGTTTTTACACTGTTTTCGACTTTTTAATATAGTGATTATTCCCTTAGGACAATTTAGATGGAGGATTTCTACAGAGGCTGTGAGGAGAAGCTGTCTAGGACTACCAGACTTCATGAGAATGGTGCATGTTTGATTTGGACAGGATGTGTAAATAAGAGAGGCTATGGTAATTTCAGGTTTAAGGAGCCGGGCTCATCAGACTTCAAGACAAAGACAGCCCACAGAGTGGCCCTAATGCTGAGGGAAAGGGACTTCACAACTCCAGCATACCTCCAGGCGTCCCATCTCTGCAACAACAAGCTCTGTGTGAACACCGACCACCTGACATTTGAATCCAGCTCAACAAACTGCCAGCGGAGAACGTGCTTTCGACTTCATCAATGCATCGGCCATAGGGAAGGTCCAGTGTGCTTAACCGATCTTTACGAGTAAGTTTCATTTGAATAATTCCATTGTGTAGTTTTTAGTAGCTTGCCATTATGTGGATTAGTGTCATTGTGTTTAGGGTATAGTGATTTTTTTAAAAAAGAAAATTTTGAAAAAAGTCTGACTATTGCTTTAGTTCTTGAAGGAGGGTGAAGGTTGACGGGGGGGGGGGGAGATTTTAGTTTTGTTTTGCCCGTTTCGGTCGGCTAATCAGACCATCATCAGAACATCTGCCATGATGTTGACGGGTTTTGGGTGTGTTCATTGTAGTAGTTGTTGTTGTTGTTGTTGTTGTTGTTGTTGTTGTTGTTGTTGTTGTTGTTGATGATGATGATGATGATGATGATGATGATGATGATGATGATGATGATGATGACTTTTGACTTTCCCTTTGAACAGTATTAGTCCACTCAGTCAAGCTGTCCTTTCACATATTCTTCTTCTGTCCCTGATCTGGTCCTGTGGTATTCATATTCCATGCGGGCCCTGTTTTGGCGCCTCTTTGCTTTTGATGCTGGGGACCTCCTGACTGTCTTCAGCCGATCTGAGCGCCTACTGCAAAAGTTTAGATAGCGACTTGCTCTTGCCGAAAGCTTTTGACCAGTGATGTTGGTAACTTTGGCTTGAATGGCCTCCCCAATGTTATTATTAATCTGGAGTGTTTTTGAAGCAAGCCGTCCAGCAAATGTCTTTCCAAAGTTTATTTCCTTTGGTAGTGAAGCCAGGGCACCTCTGTTGAACGCTTCACACTTCTGTGTGCTGGTGTTTGACGACACACTGTACACAGCCTGCTCACTGAGCCTGACTTCTAAGATTGCTTTTAAGAGGCTCTTGTCATTCTCTGTCAATTTCAGCCGGCAGATCCCATGTGTTGGAAGGAATTCTGAGTTGTACCACCAGTCACCATCACCAACCCCGGAGCAGACAAGAGAATCATGTGGGCAGTAGGAGCAGTTTCCTGCGTAGCATTCGACTGTTGCTGCACATATGTCAGGTAGGCGCTTTATGTATTTAGTCACATCTCCGTCTCCGAGAGCCTGTAATTTTGCTATTACTTTAGCACATCTCGCCTTCAAGTCCTTTGCGAAAGCAGACAGGGCTTGTTGTCGTGCCTGTTTGTTGGAACAGCTTGGAAACATACCAGGACTCCAATTAGCTCTTCTCGCTCGCCTGATCTGAGTGCTACCAAGGTGCTGTGGGTCTGCTTGTCTGCTCACATTCCAGGCTGCTCCAAGCTGGTCATAAAAATCCTGCATCCCAAGGAAAGATTTGGTGTCGCCATCTGTCGTGAGTGTACGAACAAAGATGTCGTCTTCGTGCATCTGGCGGGCTATATCATATGCCATCCGTCGCTCAGAATGTGGCTGCATATAACCCAGGTTTGCAGTACAGCCTTCATGGTTTCCAGGACACTGGACATCAAACCCTTGGTTTTTGAGATAGGCCCCAGTCCAGCACAGCTTGTTTTCAATAGCTAGACCCACGACATACTTAAAGCTGGTATGGTTCTCAATGGCAACCCCATATGACTGTGACGCGGCCTGGCCAGGTTTGTACGAAGAAACCATACGAGTTGCATTGTAGCGACAGTCAAATGATATGTCAACCTGTTGTGGATCTGCGACACCGCTGGCCTTGTTGTGCTCTATCACAAGCTTCATCTTGTCCGCCATGTCACCCTTGTTAAGCTGCACTGTCTTCTCTGCTGCTTCTATGGCCAGTGACTGTAAATGGCTTCTTGAGGGGGGTGGTATATCCATTGAGCTCAATAGAATGTTCGCCTTTTCGACCCCAATGGATGTGTCCTGTAGGGCTGATGCCAACAGCATGTTGACGGCAGCTCCCCTCTTCTTTCCATCGCAGGGCGTGTATGTCTGGTATTTTCTGGAAATGAAGGTACATGATTGACATGCAAACGTTAGGTCTGATCCAAGGCCAACCTTCTGCTCACTGTAAAGGCCAAAATTGGGTAGTCCGCAGTGGTCAGGATAGTGTTGATGGTCCTGGAAAAGCAGGTTCATCATAGACAAAATCTGGCTTAGATTCACAATTCTGTTGCCCAGATTGTCGTCACGGTCTTCTCTCTTTTTCAGGCTGTCGGAGCGAAGAGTTGGTCCTGACTTCTCCGTGGTTGAATCCTGTAGTTGTGGGTCTTCGGAGGAGCTTGTCCCAGGCTGTGGATGGTGATGAGATATTCTTCTACTTCGATTGGTCTTGGTGAAGAAGGCCCCGGCAGCTCGTCTTTTGCGCTCTCCCCTAACCATTCTGGTAAGTTGGAATTTATTAAACTTCTGTTTCAGTGTTGTGACAATTTCGCAATCATAAGGATGAGTGACAAATTCCTGCACTGGCTGCATCTTATATAGTATATGGAATGGGTGCGTATCTTTTAAGCGTGTTTACAGCATCAGTAGCCACACTGGCTTATCATGGAGTGGACAAACCCTTTACCTACCTATTGTGTATCTATTGTGTATTGGATGCAAGACTATCCATGTAGTAGTTTTTCAATGGGTAAAACAACATCCACATATGAATGGTTATGCACATGAAAAGCAAATATTTAGCAAAAAACATAATTTTGGAGCTTTTTAACCTTTCAAAATGATGTTTTTCTGCAATATTTACCATATTTTCAGTGTAAATTACACCCTAAACAGGCCAAAATTGATAAAAAATGAATGAATATGCTACCAGAGTGTGGTCCTGCATCTGCAACAGAAATGACTTTTTATTTGATGTCAATCCATCCAGGCATAAAAAAATAATTGCAATTTTTATATAGGTTATTGATGACAAAAAACCCTGTTTGAAAACCTGGATTTTTCTTATACCACACTCTCTGTTTAAATGACTATAAATCATTGGACAAATACTTAAACTCTTTAAATTTTGTGTAGTTTTACTCATAAATACCCCCGAAACTAGCTAAAAGTGAAAAAATAAGTTTATGTTGGAAATCTGGTTTCATTTAGGAGTGACCCCAGTTAACCTTTTGCTTCCGGGTCGTTGTACAGTAGAAAATAGTCCAAGAAATTTTTGTCTCTGCATGCAGAGGGCTGTTTGGTGTGTTAAACAATAGTTTAAATACTGTTTTCTTTGATAATTTAGTATTTTTGCATCTGCTCTTTGGCTGTATAGCATATTTTTTGCATTATTTGCAGGACTACTTTCTGCGGATGCTTCCCAAAAATGTACATGTAGTTGGGCGGCAAACAGCCATTCTAAAGTGAAAGTAAACAGTGGTCCTGTTCTTTACTGTACATCTTCCGATTTTCGTTCTCAACATATATATTTAGTACCATCAAATTGGAGCACAGAGGCATTGGATCAAGTAACCCAAGTCATGACGGCCCGCGAGTGTTGTGGAAGGTGCTGTGACAGCGGTAAGTTGACCATTTTAACATAGGCTAAAGAAGGGCAAATTCAAGCCAGTGTCTGACCTAGATGCCAAAACTGGATTTTTAATAACTTCCCCATTTCTTGGAATATCTTTCTGAAACTTCACCTACAGGTGGGAATACACACTAGAAACTTGCAGAAAACTGGATTTAGACCAAGTAATGATATTTTTCATTTTATGGAATTTTTAAAAAACTTAGTTGAAAATTGAGGCCGAATGACCTCCCCTTTCCGGAAGTTCAAAAAATTCGTCTGCAAACGCTACTATTTTGTTGAAAAAAGTTAAGATTTGAAGAATTACTGTTGATTTAATCATCTATTTGTTATATTTTAGTGACAATTCTTATTTTCTGCTGTTTTTACACTGTTTTCGACTTTTTAATATAGTGATTATTCCCTTAGGACAATTTAGATGGAGGATTTCTACAGAGGCTGTGAGGAGAAGCTGTCTAGGACTACCAGACTTCATGAGAATGGTGCATGTTTGATTTGGACAGGATGTGTAAATAAGAGAGGCTATGGTAATTTCAGGTTTAAGGAGCCGGGCTCATCAGACTTCAAGACAAAGACAGCCCACAGAGTGGCCCTAATGCTGAGGGAAAGGGACTTCACAACTCCAGCATACCTCCAGGCGTCCCATCTCTGCAACAACAAGCTCTGTGTGAACACCGACCACCTGACATTTGAATCCAGCTCAACAAACTGCCAGCGGAGAACGTGCTTTCGACTTCATCAATGCATCGGCCATAGGGAAGGTCCAGTGTGCTTAACCGATCTTTACGAGTAAGTTTCATTTGAATAATTCCATTGTGTAGTTTTTAGTAGCTTGCCATTATGTGGATTAGTGTCATTGTGTTTAGGGTATAGTGATTTTTTTAAAAAAGAAAATTTTGAAAAAAGTCTGACTATTGCTTTAGTTCTTGAAGGAGGGTGAAGGTTGACGGGGGGGGGGGGAGATTTTAGTTTTGTTTTGCCCGTTTCGGTCGGCTAATCAGACCATCATCAGAACATCTGCCATGATGTTGACGGGTTTTGGGTGTGTTCATTGTAGTAGTTGTTGTTGTTGTTGTTGTTGTTGTTGTTGTTGTTGTTGTTGTTGTTGTTGATGATGATGATGATGATGATGATGATGATGATGATGATGATGATGATGATGACTTTTGACTTTCCCTTTGAACAGTATTAGTCCACTCAGTCAAGCTGTCCTTTCACATATTCTTCTTCTGTCCCTGATCTGGTCCTGTGGTATTCATATTCCATGCGGGCCCTGTTTTGGCGCCTCTTTGCTTTTGATGCTGGGGACCTCCTGACTGTCTTCAGCCGATCTGAGCGCCTACTGCAAAAGTTTAGATAGCGACTTGCTCTTGCCGAAAGCTTTTGACCAGTGATGTTGGTAACTTTGGCTTGAATGGCCTCCCCAATGTTATTATTAATCTGGAGTGTTTTTGAAGCAAGCCGTCCAGCAAATGTCTTTCCAAAGTTTATTTCCTTTGGTAGTGAAGCCAGGGCACCTCTGTTGAACGCTTCACACTTCTGTGTGCTGGTGTTTGACGACACACTGTACACAGCCTGCTCACTGAGCCTGACTTCTAAGATTGCTTTTAAGAGGCTCTTGTCATTCTCTGTCAATTTCAGCCGGCAGATCCCATGTGTTGGAAGGAATTCTGAGTTGTACCACCAGTCACCATCACCAACCCCGGAGCAGACAAGAGAATCATGTGGGCAGTAGGAGCAGTTTCCTGCGTAGCATTCGACTGTTGCTGCACATATGTCAGGTAGGCGCTTTATGTATTTAGTCACATCTCCGTCTCCGAGAGCCTGTAATTTTGCTATTACTTTAGCACATCTCGCCTTCAAGTCCTTTGCGAAAGCAGACAGGGCTTGTTGTCGTGCCTGTTTGTTGGAACAGCTTGGAAACATACCAGGACTCCAATTAGCTCTTCTCGCTCGCCTGATCTGAGTGCTACCAAGGTGCTGTGGGTCTGCTTGTCTGCTCACATTCCAGGCTGCTCCAAGCTGGTCATAAAAATCCTGCATCCCAAGGAAAGATTTGGTGTCGCCATCTGTCGTGAGTGTACGAACAAAGATGTCGTCTTCGTGCATCTGGCGGGCTATATCATATGCCATCCGTCGCTCAGAATGTGGCTGCATATAACCCAGGTTTGCAGTACAGCCTTCATGGTTTCCAGGACACTGGACATCAAACCCTTGGTTTTTGAGATAGGCCCCAGTCCAGCACAGCTTGTTTTCAATAGCTAGACCCACGACATACTTAAAGCTGGTATGGTTCTCAATGGCAACCCCATATGACTGTGACGCGGCCTGGCCAGGTTTGTACGAAGAAACCATACGAGTTGCATTGTAGCGACAGTCAAATGATATGTCAACCTGTTGTGGATCTGCGACACCGCTGGCCTTGTTGTGCTCTATCACAAGCTTCATCTTGTCCGCCATGTCACCCTTGTTAAGCTGCACTGTCTTCTCTGCTGCTTCTATGGCCAGTGACTGTAAATGGCTTCTTGAGGGGGGTGGTATATCCATTGAGCTCAATAGAATGTTCGCCTTTTCGACCCCAATGGATGTGTCCTGTAGGGCTGATGCCAACAGCATGTTGACGGCAGCTCCCCTCTTCTTTCCATCGCAGGGCGTGTATGTCTGGTATTTTCTGGAAATGAAGGTACATGATTGACATGCAAACGTTAGGTCTGATCCAAGGCCAACCTTCTGCTCACTGTAAAGGCCAAAATTGGGTAGTCCGCAGTGGTCAGGATAGTGTTGATGGTCCTGGAAAAGCAGGTTCATCATAGACAAAATCTGGCTTAGATTCACAATTCTGTTGCCCAGATTGTCGTCACGGTCTTCTCTCTTTTTCAGGCTGTCGGAGCGAAGAGTTGGTCCTGACTTCTCCGTGGTTGAATCCTGTAGTTGTGGGTCTTCGGAGGAGCTTGTCCCAGGCTGTGGATGGTGATGAGATATTCTTCTACTTCGATTGGTCTTGGTGAAGAAGGCCCCGGCAGCTCGTCTTTTGCGCTCTCCCCTAACCATTCTGGTAAGTTGGAATTTATTAAACTTCTGTTTCAGTGTTGTGACAATTTCGCAATCATAAGGATGAGTGACAAATTCCTGCACTGGCTGCATCTTATATAGTATATGGAATGGGTGCGTATCTTTTAAGCGTGTTTACAGCATCAGTAGCCACACTGGCTTATCATGGAGTGGACAAACCCTTTACCTACCTATTGTGTATCTATTGTGTATTGGATGCAAGACTATCCATGTAGTAGTTTTTCAATGGGTAAAACAACATCCACATATGAATGGTTATGCACATGAAAAGCAAATATTTAGCAAAAAACATAATTTTGGAGCTTTTTAACCTTTCAAAATGATGTTTTTCTGCAATATTTACCATATTTTCAGTGTAAATTACACCCTAAACAGGCCAAAATTGATAAAAAATGAATGAATATGCTACCAGAGTGTGGTCCTGCATCTGCAACAGAAATGACTTTTTATTTGATGTCAATCCATCCAGGCATAAAAAAATAATTGCAATTTTTATATAGGTTATTGATGACAAAAAACCCTGTTTGAAAACCTGGATTTTTCTTATACCACACTCTCTGTTTAAATGACTATAAATCATTGGACAAATACTTAAACTCTTTAAATTTTGTGTAGTTTTACTCATAAATACCCCCGAAACTAGCTAAAAGTGAAAAAATAAGTTTATGTTGGAAATCTGGTTTCATTTAGGAGTGACCCCAGTTAACCTTTTGCTTCCGGGTCGTTGTACAGTAGAAAATAGTCCAAGAAATTTTTGTCTCTGCATGCAGAGGGCTGTTTGGTGTGTTAAACAATAGTTTAAATACTGTTTTCTTTGATAATTTAGTATTTTTGCATCTGCTCTTTGGCTGTATAGCATATTTTTTGCATTATTTGCAGGACTACTTTCTGCGGATGCTTCCCAAAAATGTACATGTAGTTGGGCGGCAAACAGCCATTCTAAAGTGAAAGTAAACAGTGGTCCTGTTCTTTACTGTACATCTTCCGATTTTCGTTCTCAACATATATATTTAGTACCATCAAATTGGAGCACAGAGGCATTGGATCAAGTAACCCAAGTCATGACGGCCCGCGAGTGTTGTGGAAGGTGCTGTGACAGCGGTAAGTTGACCATTTTAACATAGGCTAAAGAAGGGCAAATTCAAGCCAGTGTCTGACCTAGATGCCAAAACTGGATTTTTAATAACTTCCCCATTTCTTGGAATATCTTTCTGAAACTTCACCTACAGGTGGGAATACACACTAGAAACTTGCAGAAAACTGGATTTAGACCAAGTAATGATATTTTTCATTTTATGGAATTTTTAAAAAACTTAGTTGAAAATTGAGGCCGAATGACCTCCCCTTTCCGGAAGTTCAAAAAATTCGTCTGCAAACGCTACTATTTTGTTGAAAAAAGTTAAGATTTGAAGAATTACTGTTGATTTAATCATCTATTTGTTATATTTTAGTGACAATTCTTATTTTCTGCTGTTTTTACACTGTTTTCGACTTTTTAATATAGTGATTATTCCCTTAGGACAATTTAGATGGAGGATTTCTACAGAGGCTGTGAGGAGAAGCTGTCTAGGACTACCAGACTTCATGAGAATGGTGCATGTTTGATTTGGACAGGATGTGTAAATAAGAGAGGCTATGGTAATTTCAGGTTTAAGGAGCCGGGCTCATCAGACTTCAAGACAAAGACAGCCCACAGAGTGGCCCTAATGCTGAGGGAAAGGGACTTCACAACTCCAGCATACCTCCAGGCGTCCCATCTCTGCAACAACAAGCTCTGTGTGAACACCGACCACCTGACATTTGAATCCAGCTCAACAAACTGCCAGCGGAGAACGTGCTTTCGACTTCATCAATGCATCGGCCATAGGGAAGGTCCAGTGTGCTTAACCGATCTTTACGAGTAAGTTTCATTTGAATAATTCCATTGTGTAGTTTTTAGTAGCTTGCCATTATGTGGATTAGTGTCATTGTGTTTAGGGTATAGTGATTTTTTTAAAAAAGAAAATTTTGAAAAAAGTCTGACTATTGCTTTAGTTCTTGAAGGAGGGTGAAGGTTGACGGGGGGGGGGGGAGATTTTAGTTTTGTTTTGCCCGTTTCGGTCGGCTAATCAGACCATCATCAGAACATCTGCCATGATGTTGACGGGTTTTGGGTGTGTTCATTGTAGTAGTTGTTGTTGTTGTTGTTGTTGTTGTTGTTGTTGTTGTTGTTGTTGTTGTTGATGATGATGATGATGATGATGATGATGATGATGATGATGATGATGATGATGACTTTTGACTTTCCCTTTGAACAGTATTAGTCCACTCAGTCAAGCTGTCCTTTCACATATTCTTCTTCTGTCCCTGATCTGGTCCTGTGGTATTCATATTCCATGCGGGCCCTGTTTTGGCGCCTCTTTGCTTTTGATGCTGGGGACCTCCTGACTGTCTTCAGCCGATCTGAGCGCCTACTGCAAAAGTTTAGATAGCGACTTGCTCTTGCCGAAAGCTTTTGACCAGTGATGTTGGTAACTTTGGCTTGAATGGCCTCCCCAATGTTATTATTAATCTGGAGTGTTTTTGAAGCAAGCCGTCCAGCAAATGTCTTTCCAAAGTTTATTTCCTTTGGTAGTGAAGCCAGGGCACCTCTGTTGAACGCTTCACACTTCTGTGTGCTGGTGTTTGACGACACACTGTACACAGCCTGCTCACTGAGCCTGACTTCTAAGATTGCTTTTAAGAGGCTCTTGTCATTCTCTGTCAATTTCAGCCGGCAGATCCCATGTGTTGGAAGGAATTCTGAGTTGTACCACCAGTCACCATCACCAACCCCGGAGCAGACAAGAGAATCATGTGGGCAGTAGGAGCAGTTTCCTGCGTAGCATTCGACTGTTGCTGCACATATGTCAGGTAGGCGCTTTATGTATTTAGTCACATCTCCGTCTCCGAGAGCCTGTAATTTTGCTATTACTTTAGCACATCTCGCCTTCAAGTCCTTTGCGAAAGCAGACAGGGCTTGTTGTCGTGCCTGTTTGTTGGAACAGCTTGGAAACATACCAGGACTCCAATTAGCTCTTCTCGCTCGCCTGATCTGAGTGCTACCAAGGTGCTGTGGGTCTGCTTGTCTGCTCACATTCCAGGCTGCTCCAAGCTGGTCATAAAAATCCTGCATCCCAAGGAAAGATTTGGTGTCGCCATCTGTCGTGAGTGTACGAACAAAGATGTCGTCTTCGTGCATCTGGCGGGCTATATCATATGCCATCCGTCGCTCAGAATGTGGCTGCATATAACCCAGGTTTGCAGTACAGCCTTCATGGTTTCCAGGACACTGGACATCAAACCCTTGGTTTTTGAGATAGGCCCCAGTCCAGCACAGCTTGTTTTCAATAGCTAGACCCACGACATACTTAAAGCTGGTATGGTTCTCAATGGCAACCCCATATGACTGTGACGCGGCCTGGCCAGGTTTGTACGAAGAAACCATACGAGTTGCATTGTAGCGACAGTCAAATGATATGTCAACCTGTTGTGGATCTGCGACACCGCTGGCCTTGTTGTGCTCTATCACAAGCTTCATCTTGTCCGCCATGTCACCCTTGTTAAGCTGCACTGTCTTCTCTGCTGCTTCTATGGCCAGTGACTGTAAATGGCTTCTTGAGGGGGGTGGTATATCCATTGAGCTCAATAGAATGTTCGCCTTTTCGACCCCAATGGATGTGTCCTGTAGGGCTGATGCCAACAGCATGTTGACGGCAGCTCCCCTCTTCTTTCCATCGCAGGGCGTGTATGTCTGGTATTTTCTGGAAATGAAGGTACATGATTGACATGCAAACGTTAGGTCTGATCCAAGGCCAACCTTCTGCTCACTGTAAAGGCCAAAATTGGGTAGTCCGCAGTGGTCAGGATAGTGTTGATGGTCCTGGAAAAGCAGGTTCATCATAGACAAAATCTGGCTTAGATTCACAATTCTGTTGCCCAGATTGTCGTCACGGTCTTCTCTCTTTTTCAGGCTGTCGGAGCGAAGAGTTGGTCCTGACTTCTCCGTGGTTGAATCCTGTAGTTGTGGGTCTTCGGAGGAGCTTGTCCCAGGCTGTGGATGGTGATGAGATATTCTTCTACTTCGATTGGTCTTGGTGAAGAAGGCCCCGGCAGCTCGTCTTTTGCGCTCTCCCCTAACCATTCTGGTAAGTTGGAATTTATTAAACTTCTGTTTCAGTGTTGTGACAATTTCGCAATCATAAGGATGAGTGACAAATTCCTGCACTGGCTGCATCTTATATAGTATATGGAATGGGTGCGTATCTTTTAAGCGTGTTTACAGCATCAGTAGCCACACTGGCTTATCATGGAGTGGACAAACCCTTTACCTACCTATTGTGTATCTATTGTGTATTGGATGCAAGACTATCCATGTAGTAGTTTTTCAATGGGTAAAACAACATCCACATATGAATGGTTATGCACATGAAAAGCAAATATTTAGCAAAAAACATAATTTTGGAGCTTTTTAACCTTTCAAAATGATGTTTTTCTGCAATATTTACCATATTTTCAGTGTAAATTACACCCTAAACAGGCCAAAATTGATAAAAAATGAATGAATATGCTACCAGAGTGTGGTCCTGCATCTGCAACAGAAATGACTTTTTATTTGATGTCAATCCATCCAGGCATAAAAAAATAATTGCAATTTTTATATAGGTTATTGATGACAAAAAACCCTGTTTGAAAACCTGGATTTTTCTTATACCACACTCTCTGTTTAAATGACTATAAATCATTGGACAAATACTTAAACTCTTTAAATTTTGTGTAGTTTTACTCATAAATACCCCCGAAACTAGCTAAAAGTGAAAAAATAAGTTTATGTTGGAAATCTGGTTTCATTTAGGAGTGACCCCAGTTAACCTTTTGCTTCCGGGTCGTTGTACAGTAGAAAATAGTCCAAGAAATTTTTGTCTCTGCATGCAGAGGGCTGTTTGGTGTGTTAAACAATAGTTTAAATACTGTTTTCTTTGATAATTTAGTATTTTTGCATCTGCTCTTTGGCTGTATAGCATATTTTTTGCATTATTTGCAGGACTACTTTCTGCGGATGCTTCCCAAAAATGTACATGTAGTTGGGCGGCAAACAGCCATTCTAAAGTGAAAGTAAACAGTGGTCCTGTTCTTTACTGTACATCTTCCGATTTTCGTTCTCAACATATATATTTAGTACCATCAAATTGGAGCACAGAGGCATTGGATCAAGTAACCCAAGTCATGACGGCCCGCGAGTGTTGTGGAAGGTGCTGTGACAGCGGTAAGTTGACCATTTTAACATAGGCTAAAGAAGGGCAAATTCAAGCCAGTGTCTGACCTTAACTTTCAGTTTCATTTTGCAACTCAGGTATTTTACAAAACAAATTAATCACCTAATATTTCCGAATAAAGTTTTAAAGATAATTCACGGCGAAATACTAAATTTGTTTTAACACAGAATCTTGCTCGACTCCGATTTTTGTTGTTTAGGAAAAAAGTTGCATAGTGTCCGGATAAAATGGATTCGGATGGAAAACGGCTAACACTTTTGATCAGTTGTTTCATTAACCCTTTCCAAACAAGATCTGTTTTTTACGTCCCAAATACGAAATGCTTTGGAAAATTTTGAGACAAAAGAACAAAAAGATGATAACTTAATCTTTTGTTTTCATTATTATGCCAAATTTTACATCATTACCCTTTTTTTTGATGTTTGTTTTTCTAGACTAGATTCATATCTGTACAATATGGCTGGTCAGATGAAGAATGTTGAGTTAGAAGATGAGTTTGGTGACCCTCCTCCGTACGAACCCACAACCACTACAGAGGGAGTCGAGGAGAAAAAAGGCTTCAACAGACAGTACCTCTTCTCGGCACCAGGGGCTCTCAGGGTCACAGAAATAGTCAGTATACACTCTTATTTTCCCTTTATTCAGGGGTGCGGAATTCACATGCCCGACTTGCCCGACCTGGGTTTTGTGGTGGACGGGCAAGGGCTTTTTTCAAGTGAGCTTGTCCGTGTGCAAGTGCATGTCAAGGGGATCAAAATGTGATAAAAACGAAATTTTAATCTTATTTTTGCTCATGATCCGTCTGAAAAAATCCATTTCAATCAAATCACATTTTAATTTCAAAAGGTAAACATGTGGTTGAATTGTGTTCATTCAGTTTTATATGTTAACTGAAAATAGAGTTAAAATAAAGTTTAAATATTATTTTCCTGTCTAGATGTTGTTTTTTTCAGGACAAGTAAACTTTGCCTTCGGACAAGTAGAAATTTGAGTTCAACTTGTCCGAGGACAAGTGGAAAAATTCCATATTTCCACACCCCTGCTTTATTAATGCTTTAAGTTAACCCATGTACAGACAGCAACATTTGGATTGCTCCAATTTGAAAAGTGTTGCAGATGACAATATCAAGTTGATGAAATCTTAAAAATCTCTCAATTTTAGATCAGAAAACATTGTGGTAAATGAAGAAATTGCTTGTAACAAGCAATTTCTTCATTTTCCACAATGTTTTCCCAAGCATTTTTCTTGGGGGCATCAAAAAGAGTTTCTATGTGGGAATGGGTGGGAGAAAAAAGGATTCAACAGACGGTACCTCTTCTCTGCACCAGGGGCTCCATTCGCGGATCCAGAGGGGGGGGGTCAGGGGTCATGACCCCCCCCCCCCCCCTGGAATTTGGCGAAAAAAGGGGTTATCAAAAAGATTACTGGTTATGTCCCATATAAGATGTGTCATTTGCCACAACAAACCGTTGTTACATTTAGTCCTTCACGGTATGACATGTATCTGCATGGATCCAGAGGGGGGGGGGGGGGGTCTGACCCCAACTGGAATTTGGCGAAAAAAGGGGTGAAAGATCAGAAGACCCCCCCCCCCCCCCCCTGGGTAAAAAACCTGGATCCGTGCTTGGGCTCTCAGGGTCACAGGAATATTATAGTCAGTATTATTATTATATGTCCATGTATCAATTGATTTACCAGTATTGGTATGCAGTTTTTGCCATCTCTGTCTTAGCGGCGATATTTTAGCCACAAAGTTGATGATGGGTATTGGTTTGAAACCCAGATCAAAATTCAAAAATGTTTCGGTTACATTATTGCATTTATCTCTGTCTCAGTCTTAATGTCAGTAAAACTTAAAGATTGGAACTGTTAGTGGTATTATTTTAATCATATTCCTTCTGGTAATATGTTTCTTGTTATAACAATATAATAATGATTAATTATGACTCTGTATTTTGATATGATAATGAATCAGGTACTTAGTTTTTCATCTTTATCATATAACTAATTGACCAAACGCAGACTGTCAATCAAAAACATCGATTAGCCAATGGACGATCAGAAAAATGGCATGTCCCAATTGTTCTTCGTTGCACGTGTTTTTGTATCGATTTATCGACTGACAATCAAAACAATCGACATGTCCATGGCAAAGGATTTTGTGCTAACAATAGACTATGTTTACCGTTTATTTTGATAAACCGTCGGTGTTGTTATAAAATCTCATAACTACAGCTTGAATCAAGCCGTAGTTACGAGATTTTATAACAACACCAACGAAATACTAATGTCCGAATAAACGTCACGATTAACTGGATAAAATCATTCCCTATTAACAATCACATCCCCACTGTTTGTCTTAAATTCTATGTTGGGCGGAGCGATCTGTCGATTGGCGTTTGGTCAATTGCTCAAAGGTCATAACGATTCCAATGTACCCTACAATTTATAGTCGCATATAACATTAAATATTCATGTGCAAAGTATTTATAATAAAGTATTTCCTATAATAAATCCAAAGACTTAGATGATCATTCACATTTTTCTTTACAAAATTGTTTCGTGGAGTACAAACATGTACTTCAATCTTCAGAAGTATAATGTATAATCATTAATGGGTTTTAGGGTTAATCTCATGTAAACAGTAATCACAATGTATAGGTATTAGAAGCTCCAGATAAGAGGGGGTAGATTTTATGCTTCACTGAATTATGTATTATAAATATAATGCTTAGGGCCCAGTGTTGTTGGTAGTCGTTGGGATCATCTTTTCCAGACGGTTCAAACCCATACCCACAACACAGCTCCCGATAAGTACAATAAGTAAAATGGGATGCAATGTTGTGTGTGCTCGCACAAGCTCTATGTTGTGTGCACTCACAGGGTTCGTCTGGTAGAGACAAACACAGTGGGTATCCACAACATAGGGGGAAGAAAGGGAATCACTGGGTTATAACTGCATGTAATTGTAACGCTATTTAAAGTTGCATAAGAGGTGTTTATTTCTATGTCTGCATGTGTTCACTAATTCACTTCTTTTGTTCAGATAATAAAGTATTTCCTACATTTCAGGCTCTTGGTTTTATTGCGTTCATCTGTGTGGTAGTGGCAGGTTATTCCGGGTCTGGTTTTGTGTTGTGGGTCACTATATCAGGGTTCATCACATCAGCTCTTTTGTTCTTCCTGATTGCCTTCAGAGTCTATTCCAGACTACCTGGATTTTGGCATCTTTATGTAAGTATATACATCCAGACTCCGGAGCTACTGATATTACGAGAAGGGATAATGACTTTTGAAAAAATATGCAATATATTGTTAATTGCTCATGAAACCCTATGTTGTGGGTTATCATTAGTTCATAATTTCAGTTGCTGATACACTTGTTACTTTACACATTGACATGTTTTATTAAAACCATTGAAGTAAGTGGTTATTTTAGAGCAAGAGCAAGCTGGTCATGCTCTATTCTATCTGCCAAAGTGACCAAAATATCCCAGGATTGGCATAGCAAAGCTTGAAAAACAAAACTAGGGTATTTAATTGCCACCATAATAACAGGGATATCCGTATATACCAAGCATTTGATAGAATTATTTGCTCAGAGAGTAGGTTAGAGGCGGTAACAGCTTTTTTAAACAGCATACTACATGATAAATTTTTAATCAAACCCTATGTTGTGGGTACTAATTGGAAAGCTTATAGGAATTGTCTTAGGATGATTCCAATGAATACCCACAACATAGGGTTAGAATGTCACCCTTTCTTACCTGTTGGCTGATTTCAGGAATTGGTTTATTTGTTACTGTACACATTGAAGTATTTTATTGCCACCATCATATCAGCCATATATGCCAAGTATTTGACCAGCATCATGATGGCTTGCGTAAGTATATGCTTTTGTTAAAACACATTCCCACTTTTTTACGTCCTTCAAGGTAAATGCTTGGGAAAATATTGTTGCAAATGAAGAAATGGCTTGTTACAAGTAATGTCTTCCTTTTTCACAAAGTTTTCCAACCCAAATTTGAAAGACTTTCAAATTTTCATTAACTTGCAATAATTGTTGTCTGCAACTGCTTTCAAGTTGGAACCGTCTAAAATTTCTTGTCTGGTAATGGGTTAATCCTTTTCCAGACAAAAATATTAGGGTGTCCAAATACTGATCATCAGCATTTGTTTTTTTCACTCAATGTTATCCAAAGCATTCTTTATTGGAAATTTCAAAACAAAGTCTCATTTTGGAAAGGTCAACTCTTTAAATGTGCAGCTGCTTTAGTATTGGCCAGCCAACATTCTTTCCTACATAAATTTGTCTAACACCAATGGGTGGATATGGGAAAACCCACTGACGGGAAAACCTAAATGGGATGGCGATCTGGAGGCTTGGAAATGGTGTGATGGTAGTTTGATGGTAAGAAATACACCAGGAATTTATAATCTGGTGCTTCAGCTCCAATGGTATGATGGAAATATAATGTACTATCTAAAGTTGTGTTAAACCCCAACTCAAACCAAATATTTCTAAAAAAGAAAAGTTTTAGAAGAAATTGAATGCTTACAAATCATTAATGACTTTTCAAGGTTTTCTTAATTTATTGTTATTATAGCTGTTAAAACCACAGCATGATTTAAAAAGTGTTATGTAGACTAGTGACATATTGCTGCTTTTCAGCAAAAACCTTGTAACTGCAGCTTTTTTTAACCCATTACCAAACAACAACATTTTAGACTGGTCCAAATTCAAAGACTTTGTAGACGACAATTTAAAGTCAATGAAATTTAAACCTTTTTGGTCATTTCGAGTAGAAAATATTGTGGGAAATGAAGAAATTGCTTGTTACAAGCAATTTCTTCATTTTCCATAATGTTTTCCAAAGCCATTATCTTATAGGGAGTCAAAAAGAGTCTTTGTGTGGTGATGGGTTAAGCTGCAGTTACAAAGTTTTTGTTGAAAAGCCACAATATTTGTTTATGGTTACAGATATTTTGTGCAGTAGCCTTCTTCATCCATGTGCTAGATGCAGTGATGGCATACAAAAGATTCCAGGCAGCGAAAGAGGAACAAGAAAGACAGAAACAGACGGGCGAGGGGGCAGCAGCAAACAGGAGAGGGGACAGCTTTTGTATCATATTCTAAATAGAATGCCAGTGCTACAGATAAGAGGGGGTGATGATACATGTATATGCAAAGTGCAATATTTCACTTATCATTCACCAAACCTTATGTTGTGGGTACTCATTGAATATTGATTCAAATGAGTATCTGCAACATAGGGTTTGGATTTGAAATTATAAATTTAGAATGCCTTCACCCCTTCTTATGTGTAGCTCTAGAACTTAGTCTAATATTCTATACAACACAAATATAATTAAGTTGTGAACAATGCAGTATATCTGTAATAGCTTATACGTGTTAAAGATAAAAGCTTTGTTTATCATATTGTAACCCTTTTTGATAGGGTCTGCCATTTTGGCTTATTAGACACATTTTGTCTTCGATAGCACAGTATCTCCCAATACCCCACTCTATTGTGGGCATCTGGCAGAGACAGGTCTATGCTAACCATTCTTTAATCCTTTCCCAAACGGCACAATCTTAAGGTGATCCACTTCAAAAACTGCCACAAAAGACAAAATGGATGTTATTAAAGGTAAGGTTTGTGTATTATATAGTATAGAAAATATTGAGACAAAAGGAGAAAATGCTGTTTATCAGCATTTTCTTCTTTTGTCTTAATGTTTTCCCAAGCCTATTCCACCAGGGACGTCAAAACCAGGTCTTGTTTGGGAAAGGTTTAAGTTGCTGGCAGCATACCAACTGGTTGTTCTAATCCAGCTGGATTTTGGATTGTTGACCTTTCCACTTCCAAGGTGTTCACCTTAACCATTAGACTATGGAAGTGGTGTTATATATTTGATTAAAAAAATAAGGCAAATGATCATTTGGACACCTTGGTCAATTCAATAGAATCAAGCCTCGGGTGTAAGTCATTAATAAGTCTCTTAAAAGATTTGAAATAATGGCATCATAAACAAAAATTCAAACCTTAGAAAAAGGCGAGAACTTCAAGTATTCTTTATGGCAATTCAAACTGAGAAAAGTTTGTTTGCTTTTGCCATCAAAGGCAATCTGTAACTTTTTCCATTTTGTAATACAGTCGACACTCGTTGTGTCGAAGTCGGATGGGACCGTCAAAATACCTCGACATATCCGGAGTTCGACTCATCCGATTTTGTTCGGCTTCGATAAAGTTGATATTTGACTGTTTTTGAAACTAATCAAGTATGATTATTATTGAAACATAGTAGGAAAAGGAAAGAAATTGCTCGTTTCGAGCAATTTCTATCCTTTTCCTACTATATTTCAATAGCTATATTCAGTTCAACATTATTTTGCTTGGAAAAAAAATATGTCTATTGATTAGGACAGGACCAGATTTGAACTTCGACTCAAGCGAAAATTCGACTTATCCAATGTCGACATAACGAGTGTCTACTGTAGTTGAAAGCTATTTGCTTTGCTGTAACAACAACCTCTACTGACACATTTCTTCATACAAATGTGACCCGTCACGCTAAAAGGGACCTTATCCGACCTCCAAAAATCCAATTTTTGACAAACTTGTCAGACTCACCACGGGTCATCAAGATACTGTATGCGAAAAATGAACATATAGTAATATAGGGAAAACATTCCGGATTAAGAAAATTGCAGAAAAGTGAAAAGTGTTGGCCCTAGTCAGGCTGCGCGGACTGCGCAGACTGACTAGGGTCGATATTTTTCACACACCCGATAAGGTCCCTTTTAGCGCGACGGGTCACAAATACATCCAAGATGTGATTCACAGAAACATCGGGAGATGTTCCAAATGGAAAGCATTTATACATATAGTTTTCAAAGTGGAATTCACTAGAAAGCCTGCCTAAGTATTATGAAGAATGCAGATGAAGTTTTAAACATTGTAGCAAAATAATGCTTTGTACATATATTTTATATTTGTAGATATTTGTATATGACGAGATAAATGTATATTGTGTAATTATATGTCTATGAAATTTATCTATCAATATAATGCAAACATAATTCATATCCTACATATTGATGTTCTTTTGACGCTCCACTAGGCTTTGGAAAACATGGTGGAAATTAAGAAAATTGTTTGCGACAAACAATTCTTTTTTCATTTTCCACAAAAGTGTAAAATTGTAAAATTTCATTCCCTTGAAGTTGCTGTCTGCAACATCTTTTGGACCAGTCTGAAGTTTTGCAATCTGGTTATAGGTTAATATTCTATAATATAGTTCTAAACATGATTCCAAATGGGGAAATAGACAAACCTTCCTTCGGCAACTTAATAATTATTGTTTTGGTGTCCTATGTTTAACCCTTTCCCAAATAGAGACGCCTTTTGACTTGCCAAAGTATTATAAAATCTTTGGAAAATAAGGAAGAAAAGACAGCATTTTCTCTCATTTCCTCCATATTTTCCGCCCAATCCCACACACTTTTTAATTATGACAGTTGCCTTAATTTGTCTGCAAGACCTTTGAATCTAGACAAGCCTGAGATATTGTCATTCCCTATCTCCTTTAAACTTTACCAAACAAGTCCAGGTTTTGATGTCCCTATTAGATAAAACTTAGTAAAACATTTTTTCCTTTATAGTATCAACATATCAAAATCCATATTGTCGTCTGCAGCAGATTTCAATATTAGACAGTCCATTTTTTCTGTTTAGGGAAGGGCTAAAGATTTGTTAATTTATTCAACATTCTATGATGTATCTTATGTCTTGTTCATAATTTATTTCTACACAAGGTTGTTATTGTTTGAAAGATGTGTTTTAACCCTTTCCCAAACGACAAAAATTTCCACTGTTCCAATTTGAAAGCTGCCGAAGACGACAAAATAGATGTTGAAAAAGATTGAATTTGTGCAAATTGTGGCATAGAAAACATTGAGGCAAAAGGTGAAACTGCTGGTTGTCAGCAGTTTCTTCTTTTGTCTCATTGTTTTCTCAAGCCTTTTTCTAATAGAGATGTCAAAACCAGGTCTTGTTTGGGAAAAAGGAGGCTTTGGAAGGCACTGAGAGAAAGAGAAAAATGCTGAACACCAACACTATTTCCCCTTCACATTTTTTGTTGAATATTTTATGTTGTACAACATTTTGTCTTTATCACCATAGATTTTAGCAGCTTCCAAATTGAACCAGTCCAATTCTAAGTCATGTGGGAAGGATATTGATATCCCAAAGTGCAGAATTTTAGAGTGATCCTATTTGAAAACTGATGCAGAAGACAGATTTGTGTATGAAAATATTGAGACAAAAGGAGAAAATGCTAGCATTTTCTTCTTTTGCCTCAATGTTTTCCAAGCTTTTACTAGTAGAGAAGTCAAAACCAGGAATTGTGTGGGAAAGGGTTAATTTGAAGTTATTGGTAGATTATTTAGTAAAGTTACAACAGTGAGATTAGACAAACATTTATCCATTACCACACGAAAATACAAATTGACTGGTCTTAATTCGGAATTTTTGCAGACTATAAATTTAAGTACTGGAAAATAAAATTTTACTTTATTGATTGATCTGAGTGGAAAACAATGTGAGAAAGGACCAAATTGCTGGCCACAACCACAACCTCAATTTCTTTATTATCCCACAATGTTTTCCAAAGCCTTTATCTCATTGGGCATCAAAAAGCGTCATTATGTCATGATATGTTAACATGTTTGCCATGACCCAAGATGAA
This sequence comes from Fragum sueziense, assembly GCA_963680895.1. Taxonomy (NCBI): domain Eukaryota; kingdom Metazoa; phylum Mollusca; class Bivalvia; order Cardiida; family Cardiidae; genus Fragum; species Fragum sueziense. The sequence goes on from OY804599.1 coordinate 34,150,367, forward strand.
GTAATCTTTGATTTTTCCTGACCATAGAGAAACATTAGGAGCATGGAAAAAAAATGTGATTTTGAAACATTTTCTCATTTCTCCTCAATGTTTCCAGTAGAACTACCAAATCTATTAATTTTTATGTGTTGAAAAAAAAAGTTATCAGGTAAAGGGTTCAGAGGTTGTATTTTTTACGCCATGGAAAGATTGTAGATATTGTTTTACTTGTGTCCATCTGTCTGTCTGAAAACTTAATATTCGCCATTTCGGAGGACAAAAGTGTTTCACAAACACGTCTTATTATGCTCCCCGAAAAAATTTCGGGTGAGCATATAGTCGCCATGCTGTCCGTCCGTCCGTCCGTGTGTCTATGTGTCCGTCCGTCCGTCCACAGCCATATCTCAGCAACCCTTGGACCAAATTCAATGAAACTTCACATGTGAACTCCCTGGCATAATCCCTAGGGACCATTTTCTCCGTTTCTTAATTTGAGGCTGCGTCATGGAAAAAGGGGCCTTAATGTAAAAATTAGATTTTCTCTAATTTCTCTTCATCCCATGGGCAGAATTTAATGAAATTTTGTGCTTATGTGATAAATGAGATGATCTAGACCATATTCTATAAATAATGTGTGTACAAAAAATCTGTCATGGGAAAAGGGGGCTTAATGTATGATAGTTTTTATTTTGTGACAAACAGTTATTCGGGGAGCATAATCTGTCTGTGACGGCTCTTGTTTATATATTACTTAGCTTTTGATTATTTACAGTATGTTCTATAATAGATTCACAATTAAACGAGAATAGTTACCGCTTTCTCGCTTTAATTTTACATAGGTAAAAGTAATAGTCCTACCTAAAAATAAACCAAAACAACCGTAAACCATTCTCGTTTAACTTTGAACGTATAATACATTAGATGTATTGTGTCATAGGACAACTATTTTGCTTTGTTTTGTATTTTATATGCTTTTTGAAAAAGCAACATTAATTTGTTTTTATACCATGCTTTTAGTATTATGTTTCTTGGTTTTGTATTCATTTACATGTGTACCTATAGGAATGCTTTTTAAACATGTATAAGCTGAGATCTGGAAAAGGGGATCTTATAGCAATTAATCTTTTCCCAACCATAGAACACCCCTAATGAGATTTAAAAGATGTCATAATTTTTCATGCAACAGCCTAAACATTTGCAGGTGGAAAGGTTTGAATTGAATCTTACTTGTAACATGTCCATAAAGATCGGGTACATTGCGAATGTTTATGACGTCACAAGAAACATTCCAACATTGCACAACTCTGTAGGGATGGGCTACCCTAAACATGTGACATCAAAGCCAGGTTTTGTTTGGGAAAGGCTAAAAATATGATGGATTCAGATCAGCATGTGTATACGTTTCGTTTCTGTGTATTTTCCCCCGTTCAATTCGAGGCACTGCCATAATGGCGTAGACATTGGTTTTGCTATTTATATGCTACTCGTCAACTGTGATCTCTTTCATCCGTCAATGTTCTCTTTGTCACAATGTAATTCGATCACACATATAAATTTACAGTGACTTTCCCATCATATATAGTTTTACACACAGTCTTATCAAGATCTATGCTTTCCTGTAGCTACCGTGTCATCATCCTCGGACACCCAGTGGTCATCCTCGGACACCCAGTGGTCATCCTCGGATACCCAGTGGTCATCCTCGGACACCCAGTGGTCATCCTCGGATACCCAGCGGTCATAGCTACGCTATGTAGCGTAGCTATGACCGCTAGGTGTCTAAGGATGTCATGTAGCATGGCTATGACTGCTGGATGTCCGAGGATGCTGTGTCATGGCCTGTAGCAACATTAACTTAACCCTTTCCCAAACATGACCTGGTTTTGACGTCCCTAATAGAAATGGCTTGGGAAAACATTGAAACAAAAGAAGAAACTGCTGATAAAACCAGCAGTTTCTTCTTTTGTCTCAATATTTTCTGTGCCATATTTTACACATATCCTATCTTTAATAATATCCATGTTGTCATTTGTGGTAGTTTTTGAAGTGGATCACCCTGAAATTTTGCCGTTTGGGAAAGGGTTAAGAGAGCATGGAAAATGGATGTTTCAGGTACAGGCTGATCTGGAAACATGGTGGTCTTAAATGCCATAAAGGCCTTTTTTCCAGATTCCAATTCATATTCCACCAATGGGTTTGAAATCGTTAACCTAAGTGGGCGAGCAGCTGGAGGCTCGGTAAGGGTGTTGTGGTAGTACTGGTTTGAGAAACAACAGGAATCCACGGGTAGGTGCTCCAGCCGCCGCGATATGACCCTGGTAGTTGAAAACGGCGTAAAACTCCAATAAACTCAAACTCAAACCCAATTCATATTCATTTTAACCTAGGAAATCCTATAATTATGTATGCAAGAAAACTTTTGATATTGATAGAAGAATGAAAAATATTTCTCATTTCTTGACTATTTAGTGCAATGATGAAAGATACATTCAAGAGAACAAAATCCTGGTCTTCAGCATTTTTATGCCCCCGTATCGAGAGATCGGGGGCATATTGTTTTACTCGTGTCCGTCCGTCTGTCTTGTCCGTCCGTCCGTCTGTCCGAAAACTTAACCTTGGCCTTTTCTCCACAAGTATTTGACATATAAAGCTCAAATTTGGTATGCAACTTCCTTTCAATGATATCTATCTGTTCCATGCAATTTGACCTTCCTCAAGGTCATCCCTTAACTCTTATCAACCCTTTACTCTACGAAAACTTAACCTTCTACTCCGAAAACTTAACCTTGGCCTTTTCTCCAAAAGTATTTGACATACAAAGCTCAAATTTGGTATGCCACTTCCTTTCAATGATATCTATCTGTTCCATGCAATTTGATTTTCCTCAAGGTCATCCGTTAACTTTATCAACCCTTTACTCTACGAAAACTTAACCTTTTACTCCGAAAACTTAACCTTTGCCTTTTCTCCAAAAGTATTTGACATACAAAGCTCAAATTGGGTATGCAAATTCCTGTCAATGATAGCTATCTGTTCCAAGCAATTTGACCTTCCTCAAGGTCATCCCTTAACCCTAAATAACCCTTTACTCCACGAAAATTTAACATTTTAGAAAAATGGCTGTTTCGGGGGCATTTGTGTTTCACAAACACATCTTGTTTCTTTCGAGCATTTCCCCAAGGCAAGCTTTTTCAAGTAGGGACATTAAATTCAGGCATTTTGGGGGAAAAGGTTAATGACACACTGTTAACCCTTTCCCAAACAGTGTGACTTCGGACTGTTTCAGTTTGATAGCTTCTGCAGATGGCAAAATAAGAGTAAATAAATATGGACTTAGTGTACATTGTAGCATAGAAAATATTGAGGCAAAAGGGAAAATGCTTATTAGCAGCATTTTCCTTTTTTTTACCTCAATATTTTCCGAAGCCATTTCAAAAAAAGGACGTCAAAACCAGGTCTTCTTTGGGAAAGATTTTAACCATCAGCCATTGCATATATCTCAGATTACTGTGAATAGACAGTACTAGAGAATCTAAGTATAAATAATGAACGTAACTGGCAAATTATCTCCATGTGGACAACATTGGGATAAAAGAAGTAGATGCTGATTATCAGCAGTTTTCTCCTTTTGTCTCAATATTTCAATGTTATATTGTAAACAAATTGTATCTTTATCTATATCCCTTGTGTTGACTGCAGCAGCTTTCAAATTAGGGTAGTCTGAATGTTGGCTCTCTTGGAAAGGGTTAACCCTTTCCCAAACGAGACCTGGTTTTGACGCCTCTGATAGAAAGGGCTTGGGAAAACATTGAGACAAAAGAAGAAACTGCTGATAACCAGCAGTTTCTCCTTTTGTCTCAATATTTTCTAGCCATATTTTGCACAAATCCTATCTTTAATAACATCCATTTTGTCATATGTGGCAGTTTTTGAAGATGATCACCCTAAAACTTTGTCGTTTGAGAAAGGGTTGATAAAATCATAAGAAATGATCTCCATTGTAGAATATAATTTTAGGTCCCTTATTGGAACAAGACATTTAATATTTTGCACTGAAGTTATTTGCTATTAAAATAAAAGGTTAGATACCAATTATTATTCATTTACTTTAATTTTTCACCGAAGGACAAAATTCCAGGATAGTCCAAATTGAAAGCTGCTGCAGACAGCAAAATAGGTGTTGTTAAAGATTCAATTTCCCAAAAAAAAAAAAAGATATATCACAGAAAATTTTAAGGCTAAAGGAGAAAATGCTGGTGATAGGAATATTTTTCCTTTATTGACTTTATTTTTGCCAGGCATATCATTCTAGGGATGCAAAGTCCACGTCTTGTTTGGGAATTATCTTGATGTTTCTACACTATTGAATTTATCTTTTGAAAATTCATTGACATCGATTTATTTGTTCTTCAGACATTGGACTAGTCTATAAAATTGTTGCTTGGGAATGGACCTCATTTAAATTTGTTTCTATATGTGTATACAATTGAAATTGAGCAAGTATCTGAAAAAGGTCTCTTATGACATTTAAGAATTTTTCCAGAATTGTGCACCAGTAGTCTGATCTTTATACATGGTGCTCTTTTACAAATGCTACAAGTCATGAAAAAGCTATTGGAGAAGATATTGGATCTTGAGCAGACTGTGCATATGCACAGGCTGATCTAGATCCATACTGGTCTCAAAAGGCCCTTCAAATGGCCCTTTTCCAGATTCTTGCTAAAATATATGAGCCAGGATCTGGAAAAATGTCCCTGAAGGCTTTCGAGCCCAACATGGATCCAGATCAGACTGTGCATACGTACAGTCTGATCAGGATCCATGTTGTTCTCTAATAGCTCCTTCGTGACCTGTAGTAACTTAAAAAGAGCAGCAGGGATGCATATTGGACTGTATTTGACAACAAGCTGATCTTCAAACTCAATTTTAACAAGAGCTGTCCGAAGACAGCGCGCTCGACTTTCTAAGTGCTAAGTATAAAGGGGGCATAACTCCAAATAGAGTGGTCCCAGGGTCATGGGCCCTGATAGTAAGGTAGAGGGTGTGATGGTGAATAAGTATTCCAAGTTTGGGTTGAATCCCTTCGATAGTATGGAAGTTATTGATGTTTGAAAAAACTTTAACTTTTGTTGCAACGCCGACACCAACGCCGACGCCGACGCCCGGGTGACAGTATAAGCTCTCATTTTCTTTGAAAAGTCGAGCTAAAAATGCTATAAGGGACGTTTTTCCAGATCAAACATATTATGTTTCTATATTGCGATGTATTTACAAAACAGCAACAGATCTGAAGTTAAATAAAATTTATTCACAAAAGATTTTGTTCTTTTTTTCACAATTAATTCAAAACAATGGACTTAGAAAAGATAAATACATGCATTATTTAACAGTAAAGATGTGGAAATGAAATGCTTATATGATCTACCATGACTCTGACTCTCCACAAGAAAATGGCTTAGAAAAACAATGTGGAAAATGAAGAAATTGCTTGTGACAAGCAATTTCTTTGTTTCCCTCAATGTTTTCTATACAAAATGACCAAGAAATGTACAATGTCATTCATTTGAAATTGTCGTTTGCAGCATCTTCAAAATCGGAACAGTCAAAAATGTAATGTGTTAAAAAGAGACCTTCTGAGATGAGCTTGAAGTATAGAGCCTTGTCAATCTGAGCAAACTGACTAGAGTCCATGTCCATGTTTCTCGCTCTAATAATAGTTTTCTGAATATAGAATGTTTTCCATATCCTTCTATAACACTGTGTATAATCACGTGACTTAGAATTTACGATAATCTTCAATAACTTTGTCAATACTTTACCAATTTGAATTCGGTTTGAAGCAAAGAAGGCGGAAAAATGCCAGGACGTGCAAGATTTTTGAAAAATCAACTGATAAAAAAGTCATTGAAGATCAACCAAAATGTTGATTAATCTTCAATAACGTTTTTATCAGTTGATTTTTGAAAATCCACCACCTCTATCTAATGCGTAGCATCTGCCCACATTCTCTGCTTCAAACCGAATTCAAATTGGTCCAGTATATACAAAATTATTGAAGATTTTCTGAAAATATTGTATCATGTGATTATCCACCGTGTATAAGTTCATTTTACAAACACAACATCTAAAATTCTTGTTGACATCTGCTGGGTCGGATCTAATTCTCGAAATTTTGTTTCATGAATTTTCCAGAAGGTCTCTTTTACCATGATGAGTCACATATATCTTTTATGGAGTTGTTAATCCTTGGGCGGACTTGAATGTGCCACTCTATTTCTCTAAGTACTCCGTTTACTCCAAATTGCAATCAAGTGAAGCCACTCAGAGTACTCTAAACTCTACTTCTCTCGGTCCATCATTATCAAACAGATGCTTAACCCTTTCCCAAACGACAAAATTTTAGAGTGATCCACTTCAAAAACTGCTAAAAATGACGAAACGGAAGTTATAAGAGATAGAATTTGTGTAAAATATGTCATGGAAAATATTGAGACAAAAGGAGAAACTGCTGGTTATCAGCAGTTTCTTCTTTTGTTTTAATTTTTTCCCAAGCTTTTTCTACTAGGGACGTCAAAACCAGGTCTTGTTTGGGAAAGGGTTAAACACACCTTAGGCAGAGTTTTGTGGGGTTTAATATTTGTAAGTGTTCATCAAGAGTTGTCTACATCAGGTTGGATTTCTATCTCTTGTGGAGTTATCTCCCCTTGAACTTCTATCACATCAGAGATGGTCTGGTCAGTCTGCAATTAAAATGTGACCCGTCATGCTAAAAGGGACCTTATCCGAACTCAAAAAATCCAAATTTTGACAAACATGTCAGACTCACCACAGGTCAACCAGATTCCGTATGCGAAAAAATGAAAATAAAGTAAGATGGGAAAACATTCTGAGTTTAGAAAATTACATAAAAAGTGAAAAGTGTCGGCCCTAGTCTGGCTGCGTGGACTGCGCAGACGGACTAGGGTCGATATTTTTCACTCATCCGATAAGGTCCCTTTTAGCGTAACGGGTCACAAATGATAAAAACCTTTACAAAAATGTCAAATTGTCAGAAGATATGGCATGCCCTTCACATTGCTAGTTATCAGTTACTAGAATTTTCTTCTTTTGGCCTCAATATTTTCTGTGCTATATTGTATTTTAAAAATTAATCTTTATGAGGATCCTTTAGGTAACTAAATCAGTTTTGAAATTGGAAAAGTCCAAACTTTTGCCATTTGGTACAGGGTTAAACACTTACGCCATCTGGTTGAGGTATATACTGTATGACATATTGTTTCCCATCCATGTCATTTTCCGATACCACCATGTCGGTTCCGTCTTGCTGCACTATAATGGTTTCAGGATTGATCTGTAACACGGAACCAGCCTGAACTTCCTGTGGCAGGGAACCGTTCTGAGACATGTCTAATAACTGCTGCAAAATGTTGGCCGTTTTCTCATCCAGATTTGTATTAGCTGCAAAATTAATCATTAACCCATTACCTCACAGTGATGCCTTTTGACGCCAAACAACATAAAGGCTTTGGAAAACATCCTGGAAAATGAAGAAATTGCTTGTCACAAGCAATTTCTTCGTTTCCCACAATGTTTTCTAATTCAAAAGTTGTAAAGTTTTCAAATTTCATCACATCGAAATTGTCGTCTGCAACTCTTTCAATTTGGACAATTTTAAAATTTTGTCGTCTACATGATGAAGCCTTTGCAAACTGCGAAATTCTAGACTGATCAATTTAACAATGAAAATAAAGCTTGTATCTTTACAAATTCAATTTTATAAAAATTAAATGTTTTTACTATATGTATAAAGGCATTCGAAAGCAAGACCTAGTTTTGACATCCAAAGTATGATTACTTTTAGAAAACATTGACAGAAAAGATCAACATTATCTCCTTTACTTGAAATATTTTCTGTGCTATATAACAGACACATTTACTACTGTCAATATGATTTAGCCGTCTGCAACACCTTCCACCTTGGGCTGATATTAAAATTTTGCTGTTTGAAACAGGTAAAGTATTTCACCCTCATTTTTGAAATATAGTTTTTAAGAAATTTTAACACCTCTTTTAATAGCTATGGTCATATTGTGCAGCTGAAGCACCTAACCATGGATTCCTGGCATTTCGCTCACTAGTACAATGACAACTTCCTCTCTGAGCCTCCAACTGCTTGCCCGAATAGATTTACTGTTATTCAACCCTTGGTGGGAGACTAGAAATTTTGACAGATATATGAAAATTATTTCACCTAAAGAGTGTCAAAGTATAGAAATCAATGCAAAAAACACAAAACAGAGATTGGCTCTAATTACTTTCAATCAGTACAACTTAGTTTAAATTAAAGGAGATGTTAACTGTGACAACCTGTAACAATCTGGGGCACATTGGTTACATCTGTCAGGCCTTCTATAGGTATAGCATCCGGTGTTTGACCATCATCTAAGTGTAGAACCTGTGAAATATCACATACAAGAGTAAGTGCTTTGATTTGAATGGTGTTTAAACCAATTACCAAAATGGCAAAGTTTTAGACTAGTTCCAATTCAAAGATGTTGCATATCACCATTTTAAGTGAATGAAATACATTGTTCACATACATCCAGGTAGAAAATGTGAAAAATGAAGAAATTGCTTGTGACAAGCAATTTCTTCATTTGACACAAAGTATTCCAAAGTCTGTATCCTATGCGGCATCAAATTATGTCATTATGTGTGGATGGGTTAACACCACTTAACATTTCAATCATATTGCTTACTACAAAATCCTTTCCGAGGCTCCAGCTGCTTATCCTACTTGGATTCATGATTCACATCAATTTGAAGGATACAAAATTAATTTCAATGTTTCAACAGTGTTTTTCTATTAGCTATGTCTAAAAAAGCATCTTTATTTTAGGAAAGGTTTTAATCAATAAATACCTGTACTTCTGACATGCCACCATTTGTTGGATCCTGCTGTGTAATTTCTTGTACATTTACATGATGTCTCTTTTTGAGATGCCGTTTTAGATCGGACAGATTTCCAAACAAATAATCACAACTAAGACACTTGAACACATTGACGTCAGGTTGTGATATCTGTACTGGTACAGAACCCATGGCAGGGAATGAACCTATATCCTTGTGGAATCTGCAAATAATAAATAGCTGACATTGAATGACTTTGCTTGAATATATTGTCCAGAGAAAGCTTAGCAATAGCTCCAGGTGAACACTATCAGTGCTGCCTACTTGAAGTCATTTCCACAGTTAGTCTGACCATCATTAACCCTTTCCCAAATGCCAAACTTTTGGGTGATCCACTTCAAAGGCTGCCACAAATGACAAAATGGATGTTATTAAAGATAGAATATGTGCAAAATATGGCACAGAAAATATTGAGACAAAAGGAGAAACTGCTGGTCATCAGCAGTTTCTTCTTTTGTCACAATATTTTCCAAAGCCAATTCCACCAGGGACGTCAAAACCAGGTCTTGTTTGGCAAAGGGTTAAAGGCATGGTCAAGAAACGAGACCATTACACCCGCATGAAGGCAGCATACTATTCAGTGTAGTGATACAAAGATTGCGAATGGACAATTGTTGCAGACACAGAACAGGGGTGAATCAGATAGATGAAATTACAGTCGACACTCGTTATCTCGACATCAGATAAGTCGAAATTCCACTTCAGTCGAAGTGAAAGTCATGTCTCGCCCTAAACATATGGATATCAAAATGTTTGATAAAAAATGATTTCCAAACAAATACATCCATTGAAATTTAGTTAGAAAAGGATAGAAATTGCTCGTTTCGAGCAATTTCTTTCCTTTTCCGACTATATTTCAATCATGGATACATATGATGCCCATCACAAATGATTATCGTTTTCATCGAAAATAATGAAAGTCGGATGAGTCGAACTGCGGATATGTCGAGGTATTTTGATGGTCCCTCTGACTTCGTCACAATGAGTGTCGACTGTACCAAGCCATTAGCCAGGATAGTCCCAAGCAAAGTTGGCCATCATAGATATTTTTAGCTTGCTAGAACCAAAGTCTCTTGAGAGCTTTTGTCAAAAACCTAGCACTGGTGTCCTGCTTACTTAACCCATTCCCAAAAAACATCTTATTAGAGTGGTCCAATATGCAAGCTGTTGCAAATGAAAACATTGATTTTAATGAAAACAAAATGTACTATTGTCGCTTTTCAATGCAAAACTCGTAACTGCAGCTTAAAAAAAGCTGTAGTTAAGAGGTTTTTGTTAAAAGCAGCAATATGATGTATAAAATCTACTCACTTTGAATGATGCACTTTCAGGTATCCGATGGTGTTAGCCGAGAAATCACAATGTTGACAAATAAACCGTTTAATGACAGCATGAGTCTCCATATGACGAGTTAGATGACTCTTCTGTGTGGCCTCGTATGGACACCTGTAGATACAATACAAATAGGGCTGGTTGAATAAAACTAAGAAACTTACATTCTCCCCGCAGAGTGATCGTTCATTGTTCTTCACATATCATCTCTGTAAGGGGCTATCTCGGCTAGAGTCCACAAATTGTGGTCTACCAAAGGATAACGGCTTTAATTACTGTGTAACTTTTTCATTTCTTGTATTATACATTAGATAAAGAAAACATTATTCTGACTGCATCAGAAGTGCTCTCAAATTTAAGTATTGATCTAATTAACCCTTTCCCAAACAAGACCTGGTTTTGACATCCCTAATAGAATTGGCTTGGGAAAACATTGAGACAAAAGAAGAGACAGCTGATTACCAGCAGTTTCTCCTTTTGTCTCAATATTTTCTGTGATAAGTTATTCACAAACTTTAACAAAAGTAACATGTATTTTGTCTGCAGAAGCTTTCAAATTGGATCGCTTTAAATTTTTGCCGTTTGGGAAAGGATTAAAATGGTACAATTTTTTCAAACCTCCTATTATTCCTATCGTTGTTTTTCATATTCTTCCGCAGCCCTGCACAGAAGCAAAATGTAAGAGCCTCTGTGAAAGAGAAACTTACTTGATCAAGCATTTATACTGATTTGTAATATAGGTTTATGATTCTCTTTTTTGAGGTCCATAATACTTGCAAAATCTAAAGAAAAGCAAATCGTTTGTTTGACTTAGTATTATGGTTGATCATATTTTGCATGATTTGTTAAAGTCAGTGAGAGCTAGAGTCTAGATTTATGTAGCTATTTACAAGTTTGTTTATGGTCAATAAATTGGAATGCATGAAAAAGCTACATTGTTTGGGAATGGATTAAGAAATGGTAAAAGCAGAGCTAAAGATAAGAGAGGGTGGTGGCTTTCCAAAATGATATATTTCACTAAATGTTCAACAAAATCTATGTTGTGGGTACTCATTATAATCGTCTCATGGATACAATTATAATGAGAACCAACAACATAAGGTTTGGATTTTAATAACAAATTTAGAATGCATTCACCCCCTCTTATCCTGTTGCTGTGGGTAAAAGACCTTACTTGTCACATTTAAAAAGTTTTCCCTCCGCATGAGATCTGACGTGCCATCGTAAAGCTGTCCTAGACTTGTAAGCTTTTCCACAGTCTCCACACAAAAAGGGCTTCTCTTTGGAGTGACGTAACATATGGGCCTGAAGTGTAATTTATATATCATTTATAATCATCTCAACTTTGCAAAAACTTTGCATTCAATTATTATTTGAAAATTGGCATCTTATTTTTTAAGAATTATTAAATATATTTAGAAAGTACAACAGCAGAAAATTCTGCAATAACAAGATCTGTTTGTGAAACAAATGCCCCCAAAATGACTAATATAATTCAGGGTTCACTCTGGCTCTCAAAAAGTTGGGGCCATCACTTTCGCTAAATAAAAAAGTTTGCGCCGAATTCAAAACATTGGGGCCAGATTTATAAAAGTAGGGGCCACACTTTATTAACCCTGTCCTTAACAAGATAACTAAATGTTTCTATTGTTTGAAAACAAAAAGTTCACTAGATTCTATTTGTATTACATAGACCTATTTACACATAGAATGTTCTTTTTTTTTTGTGTGTGTGTGTGTTTTGTTTTGTTTTCTGTCATTATGGAGTCTGTTACGCATTTCATTTTTTTATCAGGTCTATGCTAGGACCCCCAAAACATCACGTCATTTTCAAGCGTAACCAGCATTATAAATGTGGTTGATTATAAATTGGCAGTGACAGAATTTAAATGCGACCGCGCTTGATATTTTTGGGGCCACTTGATTTTTGTTGGCGCCAGGCATTTTCGCCAAATGAAAAATTCTTTCGCCACATTTAATTTTTTGTTGCATTTGGCAACAATGGTGATCCGCAGTGCCAACCCAGATATCAAGTTTTTGGACAGACAGGTGGATGGGCAGACGACAGACATGAGTAAAACAATATGCCCCCGATCATTGGATATTGGGGCATAAAAATATATTTCACTATTCTGCTAAAAAGTTACAAATAAATACGAAAAGACTTAAACAACAGATTTAAGAGTGACCTTTACCCTTTTTCAACAACATTTCTTTTTACTGGTCCAATTTGAAAGCTTACGCTTCAATGTTTTCCTTTTTGTAAACCATGGATTGTTAAGTTAACCAACCTGTAAATTGTTCTTACTGCGACAAGCATGAGGACATATTGGACATTTGAATGGCTTTATACCCTCATGGATCCACATATGTTTCTGCAGCTCCGAATTATTGCGGAAAAATGTTTTATCACAATGTGGGCACTTGTATGTCCTTTTACCTACAAAACACAAACACAATACATTTTAGGAAGCCAGAGCAACAGATAAGAGGAGGGTAAGTGCATTCTTACTTTGTTGATTTAAATCCAAACCCTTTGTAGTGGGCACTCATTATAATAATATATAGTTACATAATTATATAGATGACTCCAATGAGTACCGTCAAAAAAGACTTTGATGAATGATTGATGATAAATTGCTCTTTGAAAAGCAAAATCTCCCCTCTTATCTGTAGCTCTGGGGAGCAATGCATTTATACCCTACAGGGTGTTGCCTGTAATTCAATGGTAGATATTAACCCATTACCAGTGGGTAAAATAAGGCTGGACTGGACCAAATCCAAAGTTTTCTGAAGCTTTTATCTTCTTATCCATCAAAAATCAGCATTACCTTCCTTAGCCTTAAAGTTTTCCCAAGCTTTCTTCCCGAGGGACATCAAAAATAAAATTTTTATGCCCCCTTTTGAAGAAAATGTGGGTATATTGTTTTGCATGAGTCAGTCAGTACCGTAGACCAAACCTTGTCTGGAGAATAACTGGAAAAGTATTAACCTTTTCCCAAACAACAAAATTTTAGGGTGTTCCAATTTGAAAGCCGCAACAGACGACATAATGGATGTTGATAAAGATAGAATTAGTATACAATATAGCATGGAAAATATTGAGACAAAAGGAGAAACTGCTGGTTTTCAGCAGTTTCTTCTTTTGTTTCAATGTTTTCCCAAGCCTTTCCAATTAGGAACATCAAAACCAGGTCTTGTTTGTGAAAGGGTTAAAAGTGGAATCATGAAACTTCACAGGTAGATAGATCTCATTATAGAGAGGTGCAATGCACAAGAATTGTTACTCTGTGGAACATTTTTGGAGTTATTGACTTTGTTGCTTTTCATACTTAATGTTTGTCCAGAGCATAACTCAACAAGTATCTGGTGTTGTATGCAACACATAAAGTCCCCTACCGGCTTCACATTGACTCAATATGGTAATCAATAATAGATAATTGTCAAACATATGAAATGTTATGCCCAAAATTTCGGAAATATAATTCAAATGACTTGAATAAAGTTACTAAAAGATCAATGATTTGTAATTGCTACCATAGCAAGTGTAATTTTATAAAATAAGAACAACGGTAATCTAAATGTTTAGTGATATTTCTTGCAAGCAAGTTTTCAGAGATCTTAATAAGTTATAAAGACCTTAACCCTTTCCCAAACGGCAAAAATTTAGGGTTGTCTAATTCAAAAGCTGCTGTAGACCCCATAATGGATGTTAATGAGAGCAGGAATTGTGTACAATACAGTAGAGAAAATATTGAGACAAAAGAAGAAAATGCTGATTATCAGCATTTTCTTCTTTTGTCTCAATGTTTTCACACGCCAATTCTATCAGGGACGTCAAAACCAGGTCTTGTTTTGGAAAGGGTTAAACAAGATTTACATGAGTTGTTGTCTCTGCTGTGCCCACTATACAATTCATGCAAGCAATAGACAGATGCAAGAAATAGTATCAATAACAGTTACCTTGTCTGATCCAAGATGTTTTTCTTCAGTCTTGTTGGTAAGAAATGCGAACTTTCACTGGAGGTGATTAATACTGCTGCATCATCACCCTCACTAACATGGCCTCACTAACATGGCTTATAATTTTTTTGTACATTTTAAAACAGGTTTCATCAAGTTAGCTTGCTTAGTTATTAAGTTATTGCAGGATCCATTTTTTGCCATATTTTCACTATTTCCGTTGCCATAGCAACCACACTTTTCGTCAAAGAACAAAGATAAAATGATGTGCATAATCTACACATTGCCATCTAGTCATATACCAAGTCTCATCAAATTAGCTTGCTTACTTATTAACTTATCGCAGGATCCAATATTTTTTGCCATATTTTCACTATTTCCGTAACCATAGCAACAACAATTTTAGTCTAAAAACAAAAATAAAATGATGTGCATAATCTACACATTGCCATAAAGTCATATACCAAGTCTCATCAAACTAGCTTGCTTAGTTATTATCTTATCGCAGGATCCCATTTTTGGCCATATTTTCACTATTTCTGTAACCATAGCAACCTCAATTTAAGTCGAAAAACAAAAATAAAATGATGTGCATAATCTACACATTGCCATCTAGTCATATACCAACTTTCATCAAAAACACTTGCTTAGTTATTAAGTTATCGCGGGATCCAGATTTGAGCGGACAGACGGACGGACGGACAGATGGACAGATGGACGGACGGACAGACGGAGGGCAAACCTATAGTCCCCTCCGGTGTGAACACCGGTAGGGGACTAAAAAGTACAAGCTAGAATCATAAAACTTTATATGTGGATAGAATGTTATTATGGAGAAGTGCAGTCCACCAGAACAGTTACTCTGCCCCTCAAATTTTTGCAATTATTGCCCTTTCTTGATTTACATACTTTATTTTTGTCCGGAGCATAACTCAAATAGTATGCAATGTAGATTCATGAAACTTTACAGATCATTAGAACTCATAATATAGACATGCAGTGCACAAGAACTGTAAATCTGCCAATCATTTGTATGGATTATTTCCTCTTTGTTTACTTTCATACTTGATAAAATACTACCATTGGACTGCTTCAATTGTTAAAGGTAGGCCCTTGAGGGGGCATATCGAGGGCAAAACTATTGTAACTACATATTTTTCAGAAATTCACTTTTTTGCATTTTCTTAATCTTTAGGAAGGAATACATCATGTGTCCTAATATTAGGTATCAATTCTGTGTACTTAAAAAGATATTCAGATTTTTTAAAACATTTTTCCTCTTTAACTTTGAGAAAGTCAATTTGTTTTTTCCCTCTCCTGTAAAATTTTACAAAAGGTAGTTACAATAGTTTTGCACCAAGCCCTCGATATATGTTTTAAAAACATCTCTTATTCTTACCTAACTTTCCCTGTGTTTTATGTTTAAATGACACAAGTTTATCCAGTTCCTCTTGGTTTGAGTGTGGATGCATCAAGGCTGCATGACTCTTCAGCTCTTTGATCCTTTATAAATACAAAATGACTCATTAATTGAATGAGCTTTGATAACATATTCAAAAATTTATTTTCAATTATTGCCTAAAATGTGTCTTTTCAGTCTGTTATTGGCATTGTATAACCAGCAGAAAGCGGGCGGATATCCAGAGAAATCGTGCATTTATCGGCAGATTCACGTGCGATATCGGACCAGTTTTGCACTCAAATATCCTCGATCGGGGATTTGTTGTGAGTGCTTCAGAAAATTGAAAATAAAGCCGAAATTTTGTCATTTCCCTTTTCCGCGATGTAAATTCTTGTAAGACCCCATTTCCAGTTTACATCCCAATAAATAAACTAGGTCTCCCAGTGTAACCATGTCTGATGACGTAATAATTATAGTGACGTAGGTTTAATTCTTGGAATCAAAAAGTAAACAAACGGGCAGCTGACAGATTTTAAACTAAAAGTGTATTTCGTGGACATGGAAGGATAGAAATTAGAATTGAGTGGTTGTGGTCTAGGTCAAATGTGGTGGTAAGCCTATGTGTTTCTTGTTCTTCTTTTAGTTACTGCAATTTTTCCTTTACAACCTTGTTTTTATTGAAATGAACGAATGTCTGAAACGAACCAGAGATCTACCTCGGAAGTTCCGACCTTTTGTTTTATTACTGTACCCGCACTGAAATGAACATTAGAATATCCAGAGTATGTTTCCAAAAGAAACCTTAGTCGAATATTGTTACGATTTCGCCAATCCAAATGAAGATTATGTCAGTAAAAATGCGATGAAACTTGACTACATAGCTACACGATGAAAATCTAACGGCCCGTCTAGTGGATATCGGACTTACTCGATATATGTCGAGTCGAATGCCGGAAAACTCTGGTGTCTGTCGGTGAAAATGTGGCTAAATTTTCACAAAGTTTTTCAGTTATTCGTCTTATTTTATTACATTTCTTTGCAAATTCTTCATATTTTATGCAATAATAGCGTCAATTCACGTTTTTTCGGTCGTTAACATTCTCAGAGGCCCACAAAATGGGTTATCGCCCTCGACCTTCGGTCTCAGGCGATAACGCATTTTTTGGGCCTCTGAGAATGTTAACGACCTCAAAAACGTGAATTAACCCTATATTAAATTGTTTGATGATGCACCTGACTATGTGTTACAGAAATGTGACCCGTCAGGCTAAAAGGGACCTTATCCGAACTCAAAAAATCCAAATTTTGACAAACTTGTCAGACTCAGCACAGGTCAACCAGATACTGTATTCGAAAAATGAACGTAATGTAAGATAGGGAAAACATTCCAGATATAAAAAAGTACATACAAGTGAAAAGTGTCGGCCCTAGTCTGGCTGCGCGGACTGCGCAGACTGACTAGGGTCGATATTTTTCACACACCCGACGGGTCACAAATTAATTGTATTGGTAGAAATAAAAAATCCATTCAGAGCCATCTGCTGCTAATTTCCACACGAAAAGAATTCATTGACATAGCAGCATACTGGAGAGGACAGTGGGCCTTCAAAAAAACCAAATCGTAATATTGTTCATTAAAATTGTTGTTGTTTGTGCATGTGTTTGAATGGATCTACAGCAAAATTTTGAAATTATCATCATCTTTACATTTTCCAAAAACGTTACCAACTTTTGATGTTCTAAACAGAAAAGGCTTGAGAGAATAGAAGAAATTGCTGATTATAAGCAGTTTCTCCTTTTCTCTAAATATTTTCTACGCCATAACATATTCATTTTCCACGTCTTAATCATTATGATGTCAATTATTTTGTTATTTTGAACTCCTTTCATATTTGAGTAATCTAATGATGTTGTTTGGAAAAGGGTTTAGATAAAATATAATGTCTTACGATTCAAACAATTCCTGACATTCTGGACATTCGACCCCCTTCAGACCTCGACACTTGACAGAATGGTTCCAGAGTTGAGCCCGACTATTAGCGATGAAGGAGCATTCTTTACAAGGGTATGACATGTTCTCGTGTTCACGCTCCACATGTTTACGGATAGCCTCTCTGCTGATAGCTCGATATCCACATGTCTCACAGGAATAAGGTTTGTCGCCTGCAGGTAAACCATAATAAAGCTTTAAAATGAAATATAAATTGTTTTCTTTCAATTCATGGAGTGTTTTGAATGAATTTGTGTTTGGTAAATACAAATGCCCTAATGACCTTGGTACATATAGATAATTACCAGTGAAAAGAAGATGTGTTTTTGAAACACGGATGCCCCAAAAATGGCCAATGTTAAATTTTCGGTTGGACAGACAGGTTGACAGACAGACAGACAGACAGACAGACAGACAAACACCAGTAAAACAAGATGTCCCGATCTTTCGATACGGGGGCATAAAAATCTGTTTTTTCTTAAGGTTAGGTACAACTACAACTGTTGCAAACTGGACAAATACAGCTACCCCCTCAGAGCACATTGTCTCTCAAATAGTTCTTGAGTTTGAACATGGAAACAGATTTTAAACAAAGATAACTTGTGACCACCTGTGAGACCTAAAAAACATACATCACTTCCAGAGGTCCAATTCACGCACATATGTGCGTAATTCACGTACAGAAAAGAAAATTCACGCACACAAATTCTGGGTAAAGGGTGCATGCACGCACTGAATTCATAGAATGGAAACAGCTTTAAAACATATTTTTCATGAAAAGGTTCTCTGTTTGACAGGAAAAAATAATTCCAAGTCAATGAAAATATATTTTGTTGGTTAAAACTGGTTAAGTAAGGATGTAATTGCTCCATGAAATAGGATTATAGCATATAACTTTATTGTTTACATTCAGAATGTAAGTTTCATGATGAGTAATTATTATGAGCACACTGTTTTCAAAGACACACGCTCACACGCTGATGGACTTCAATAAACCAATCAACAAGCGTATCTCAAAAGTATTTGATTATTGTGTCACAAACCATGCTGTCTGCTTGCTGTAGAAATAATTGAAAACAAAAAGTCAACAGAATGATTGTTTTTCCAAACTGTAAGCACAATAGCAACTGAAAAATGGATGGGAATGACAACTTGTGTTGGGGACCAGTTAACTAGAAACTTCCCATGATGTTCCCTGATTGAGTTTAGATGCAAGTTCAAAAAGGTAAAATGGTTTGAGGAATGCTAATTCTGTTCATGAATGTGACCTACAAAACTCTGAAATTCTAACACCCATCACTTGCCATTACTTAACTGAATCATAACAAAAGACTGGATTATAATAGGCTTTTAAAGAAAAAAAAGTTTTTATTGTAATTCAGTGCACCCCCAGTTTTCATTTTGCACTCCCAACTTTTTACTCCAGGGAGTGCATGCACTCCCAAAATTTATTTTGAGTGGGAACTCTGACTTCCTTGAGTCAAGGGCAATAATACTGTAAAGTAACATTCTGGATCAAATGGTTCCTGAGTTCAAGCATGGAAACAGATTTTTAACAAAATTCACTTATGATAATAACCTTTGACAAATGTGACTCAAATCAATAAGACACCTCCTTGCGTCAAGGGTATCAATGCTGTAAAGTTTTGTGGTCCTAGGTCAAGTGGTTTTTGAGTTTGATCAAATCTATGAAAAAGTCTATGGATAGATGGACTCAAAATCAATATGGCACCTCCTTGCATCAAGGGCAACAATGCTGTAAAGTTTCGTGACCAGTCCTAGGTCAAGTATTTTTTTAGTTTGATCACGGTTATGAAAAAGTATATGGACAGATGGACGGACAGACACACAGACATGGTAAAACCAAAGTATTCCTCACCTATGAAGAAGCTGAAAGAAAAATTTCTTACCAGTATGTGTTCTAACATGGGGCTCATAATCAACTCTGCTGAAGAATAGTCTACCGCAATATTCACATTCTTCCGACCCAAATGTGTCGCGCATCTTCTGGAAGATCTCCAAGGTCATGGGCAGGAATCCCAATCTCTCAATCAGCTTACTCACACTCATGGATGGGGAACGACCAGACAATAGCTCTTCCTCTGTCAAGTCTGTCTCTTCAATGATGTGTGCTGGTTCATCTGGGTTGACAGCTGACCTGCTGTGATCGATAACAATCTTTTTACAATAAAACCATTCGAAAGATAACAAATTTAGATTAATTTAAAAGTATCAGAGTTTAAAGACAATACAAAAAGTACCCACACCAAAAGGTTTTTTGAAAATTGAAAGATTCATCGCATTTTGAAAGGCAGTTGCCCATTCCTGTCTTTCTGCAGCTTTTGTATTATTCTAGCACTTTCTTGCTATGCACCATTTCTTCACCCTCACCGTTTCAGGAGTAGCATGTTCTCCATAAGTTCCTATATTTTTAGTCTCTACCTCCATTCCTTCTAACTCTGCTGCTTTATTATTGTCTTTACATGTATTTATATTTCATAGCTTTTCTATAAAAACCTCCTTACTGCAGCAAAAAAGAAGCTGCAGTTACAAGGTTTTTGTTGAAAAGAAACAATTTACTGATCTACATACTTGCTATGCACCATTTCTTCACTCCCAACTATATCATTAGCCTGATGTCCTCCATCAGTTTCTATATTTGTAGTCTCTACTTTCATTCCATCCAACTCTTGAGCTCCAGTTTTGTCTTTATTTATATATCAATGGTTTTTACACAAAAACCTCATAACTGCAGCTTGTTGAAGCTGCAGTTACAAGGTCTTCCTTGAAAAACAATAGTTTACTGATCTGTATACATACTTGTTATGCACCATTTCTTCACTCTCAATTATAACATCATTAGTTGGATGTTCTCCGTCTGTTTCTATATCTGTAGTCTCTACTTCCATTCCCTCCAACTATTGAGCTCCAGTATTGTCTTTATTTATATATCACTGTTTTTTACACAAAAACCTCATAACTGCAGCTTGTTTTAAGCTGCAGTTACAAGGTCTTTCTTGAAAAACAATAGTTTACTGATCTGTATACATACTTGCTATGCACCATTTCTTCACTCTCAACTATATCATTAGTTGGATGTTCTCCGTCTGTTTTTAAATTTGTAGTCTCCACTTCCATCCCCTCCAACTCTGGAGCTGCATCATTGTCTTTATTTATATCCCCACTGTTGTTTTCTCCACTGTCTAGTTCTACACTGTCACCAATTATGTCTATTTGTGGAGTATCTTCCTGTATGTTCATTGTGTTTTCTTTATCTAGAATTTATCCAAAGGAAAGGTCATTTAAGCTATCACTTTAACCTATTTCCAGATGACAAATTTAGACTGGTTCGAATTCAACTGATTGGAAACTTACATTTCTCAGTCATCCTGAAAAGTAAACATTGAGGAGCTTGTAACAAGCAATTGTTTCATTTTCATTTTCCAAAATGTTTGTCAGACCTTTCTCCCCAGAGTCGTCAATATGCAACAATGTGTGGGAATCTTTTACAAAATCATAATCTCACAACCAGCTATTGTCTACAATACTGCAATCTCTCTAAAATGCAATAGTTCTATCAAATCAGTAGTTAGTTACCATGATTTGACAGATTGAATCAAATCTCAACTGTATTATTGAGAAAAATACTTATTACCTGATAGAAAAGTAAACCTTGCAGAAAAAGGAGGAAAGTCTTGTATTGTAATAATCTGTAAATACCTACCCTCTATAGTGTCCTCCCCTTCTATTTTAGCAGGTACTTTATTTATAAATACATCAGAGTCAATTATCTGTTCATCATCATCCTCTCCGGAGTTCTTCAACCTATTCAACTAGAGATACAAAAATAAAATGTATAACCCTTTCCCAAATATCAAAACTACACAACAAAAGTCCACATCAAAAGTTGCTGCAGAGAAAATTATATTGATAACAAGATGTGTTTGTGAAACAAACATGCCCACGCCGACCCCCCCCCCCCCCAACCCACGAAAAGGCTCTTTTGGAGAAAAAGCCAATGTTAATTTTTCACGTTAAGTTTCGAAATGACAGACAGATAGAGGGACAATGGTAAAGCAATAATGCCCTTGATTTTTTGATGCAGGGGCATAAAAATAGGATTTGGTTAAAGTGTAGCACAGCAAATATTGGGGCAAAAGGAAAACATATTGGTTACCACCATTTTCTTCTTCAGTTTTAATGGTTTCAAAAGCTTCTATAATGAACATCAAAACTAGGTCTTGTTTCAGAAAGGGTTGGAACATAGCAATACATGTATCAAGTTATCGAAATTAGCAATTTTTTCTTTTCCAATTTTGTTTAAATCACAATAATTTGCATAAACACTATGGATTTCAAGGTTTTCTGATACTTATATAATTTACCACAAACAACTTCAAATTATTCTTCAGACATTTGAGATCACATGATAAAGACTGGACTCTCTTTTTTGAGGACAAAATGAAAAAAAAATAGTTTAGATAAGGTATAACAACAATTACCCTATTGAGATGAGTTTCGGACAGTTCCACTGGCAAGTTGATGAGTTCTTTTTCCTCTTTGGGGATCACATAATCAGGTTCTGGTAAATACAGACTATTACCGATGCTGGCTTCAAATAGAGACTCCCAACTCTCTGCTTTATTGTCGGACATGTCAACATGGTGACTGGTTATATGTTCAACCAACTTGACCGAGCTGAGAAACATCTGGTTACATTTGCAGCACCTGAAAATATAAAATGTGATTAACCCCCATTACCACTCATTGACACTTATTGACGCCCCACAAAATAAAGGCCCTGGATAACATTGTGGAAAATGAAGAAATTGCTTGTGACAAGCAATTTCTTCATTTCCCACAATGTTTTCTACACAAAATGACCAAAAATGTACAATTTCATTCACTTAGCATTGTTGCCTGCAATATCTTTGAATTTGGACTAGTCCAAAATATTGCTGTCTGGTAATGGGTTAATTGATTGCTTGAATGGGGCTTAACAACTCTTATAACTTTAATGGTCTAATCACAGAAGCTAGAGCACCTATCCATGGATTTTTCTCATACCAGTACCACCACGACATCTTTCCGAGCCTCCAGCTGCTCTTCCACAATACCATTGTTGGGAGACAAGTATCGGAAAGGATGTTCACTGTGGCCAGTCTTGTTTGCAATCGCGACCCTCGAGACTGTTTGCAACCTTTTCCGTTTGGAACTTGTTTGCAACATGATCTCGAGCGTAATACAGTGACAACAATATTGAGCAGGAAAGTAGATGCAAGTAAATGAAATTATCAAAACAAATCAATCCTTATGCTAACGTTATAATTAAAGTGAAATATACTGTCAATAATTGGCAAGTCACATCAAATTTTTATCTGATAAAATTTTATCACATTTATGAGGATATAATCGACTTTTGAACGCTGTTTGTTTCATACATTTTTCTGGCGTAGATTTAAATGGTTGTTTGGTCTACTTCCATTGTTATGGTTGCGGAGTGATATGGGAGAAATTCTCCCATGGCGGGTACTGTAATATGTTTGAGCCGATCTTGAGAAACGATAAGATCCGAGAATATTGGAATGTCTTGTTTGGGAAAGGGTTATAGTCTATGAATTAGATTTCATTTAGATTCTAACATTTCATACTGGATTAGTATTCTGGATTGTACACTAAAGATGATTACAAAACCTTGTATGTAAAATATTTAAAGAAAAGCTCATCATTTTATATATATATATTTTCTTCTTAACCCTTTTGTTTGCAGAATTATTTCCCAGAAATGACTTTTTCCCTATTTCCAAGCACTTCGTGTAATGTATACACTTGCATAATAAATAGATTTTACTAGCAGAATACCCATAAACTATATATCATTGGAAAGTTATTCAATTTCCTTTAACAATATGATGAGTAACTGATAGAAAATTTGCATCTCATCAAAATTTCGACCTCTAGCCCCATGATCCCTGTCAGGCCCCCTGCCACGACCCCCGACCACCCCCACCCCTACGATTTGGGACTGGATTCGGTTTAGGGTTATTGGAATCACTATCGGAGTCACTATTCGAAGTCTGCGAAACATTTCTAATGTTCAAATCACCTTTTTACCCCCCAAAAATCAGGGTAATCGCTATCATCATTGTCCGGCACTGACATGGTGATTCGCCGGACCTCTTCTGCAGAATATTGAACCCTCCTGACCATCATTACAGCTCAAACAAACCCAAAAACTGCTTTTTCTTCACATTTTACAAAAACATAACAATATTGCGCAATATTTCCGGTGTCATAATAACTTTAATAGTGTAAAAATTGCTTTTAAAAGCCAATGCCCCCTAAACAGTATAAGCAATCTTGGACCGCGCTTTAAAGCGCGCTTGCAAACGAAAGGGTTAATATTCTTATATTTTCTACTAATTAGCACAAACCCTTTAAATGGATAAAACTTCAATACACTTGCATTAGAATTATGATTCAATTTTGGAAGATTATCTTACCTGTAAATACACCTGTGTTTT
Source organism: Fragum sueziense (assembly GCA_963680895.1). Classification (NCBI taxonomy): domain Eukaryota; kingdom Metazoa; phylum Mollusca; class Bivalvia; order Cardiida; family Cardiidae; genus Fragum; species Fragum sueziense. The sequence continues at coordinate 34,174,527 of OY804599.1, forward strand.
TGGAAATGTTTTTCGAGGTATTTAGGTCTTGACGCTGTATAGTCGCAGAGATCACAGTGTTGTGTGGTTGGCAGATCTTTGATATCGTGGACAAACAGATGTCGATCTCTGTCCATCTTCTTTTTAAACTTCCGATTACATACATGACACTGATGTATTACTGTGGAACCTTTGATGTCTCGTCCCTGCATAAACTTGGATAAATATTCTCGACCTGAAAAACAAACAGACATAATTTGGGGGTTGTCCTATTTGAAACCTGATGCAGACGACAACAAGAGTTGTCCGCGGACAACATAGCTCGCCTATACGAGAGCTTGTCACAAAAAAAGAGTCCAAGGTCAAAGGTCTAGGTCATTGGGTCAAAGGTCATGGTCTCAAGCTCAAGGTCATGGTTCGAAGTATCCATATATAAAATATCAAGGCTCTATCTATAATAGTGCAAGAGATAAAGGCCAGGTTAAAGTTTTTGAAAAGTAAGTCAAACTCCAAGGTCAAGGTCACTAGGTCAAAGGTCATGGTCCAAAATGAAAGGTCTTACTAAGAAGTATCCATGTGTGAAGTATCAAGGCTGTGTCTGTAAAAATGGCCTAGATATAGGCCAGCTTAAAGTTTTTTAAAAGTAGGTCAAACTCCAAGGTCAAGGTCACTAGGTCAAACGTCATGGTCCCAAATGAAAGGTCTTTGCAGGAGGTATCCATGTGTGTAGTATCAAGGCTGTATCTAAAATAGTACCTGAGATATAAACCAGGTTAAAGTTTTTGAAGACGCGACGCTGACGCTGACACCAAACACTAGGGCTGTGACATTAGTTTCCCGGACATAAAGACCCGGCTCGCTAAAAAGTAATGCGACTAACAGCAAAATTTGAGATTAATTAGCACAGAAAACATTGAGGTAAAAGAAGAAAATGCTGGTCATCTTTTTTCTCAATCTTTCCCATTATAGTTGCATCTTTTAAAAGGAACTTAAGATAGACCTAAAACAGGCCCCTTTGTTACTGTCAGTAATATCTTTTTTAATGTCATTATCTAATGTAACGATCTAACCATTTCCCAAATGGAAAAAGTTAAGGGTTTTTCCATTTGATAGCTACTGCAGACATCAAAATGGATGTTACTTGAATATTTTCCCATACCATACACCCAAACACACTTCCAATTTGTTACTAAAAATAGTAACACTTTTTAATGCAAGATCGAGGCTCTGACCCAAATGAGAGCAAAGTATCCAACGTGCAATGGAAATGAACGGAGGAAAGAAGAAGTTTAAGAGGAATCACACTCCGTTTTGTGATGATTCCTCTGTGAATCTCAACGGGATATCATTGACTGACTTCCAATTATGGTCTTTACTGGCTTTTAAGTCATTTTTGACCCTCCGAAAACGTTTGAGTTTATTGGGGTTTTACGCCGTTTTCAACTACCAGGGTCATATCGCGGCGGCTGGAGCACCTACCCATGGATTCCTGTTGTTTCTCAAACCAGTACTACCACAACACCCTTACCGAGCCTCCAGCTGCTCGCCCACTTAGGTTAACGATGTCAAACCCATTGGTGGGTGACAATTTTGTCAGAAAGGATATTAGCCGCGGCCGGGTATCGAACCCAGGACCTCTCGAATGAGGGTCAGATGCGCTACCAACTGCGCTAAGGCCGCGGCCCTCCGAAAACGTAGTATCCACGGATCTTTTGAGGACCTAGCCGCCAGGTTCAACTGCCATTTTCATGTATTTAACCCCCTTTCCCCAACAAAAAAATGTACGAAACATGCCATTTTCAGTGTGAAGATGACAATCTCAGTACCGAAAGGCTTATGTAGATAGATAATTCATTATGGTAGATCAATTTGATAATAAAAGCATTGCTCTTAAAGCCCATTTCCCAAACGACAAATTATTTAGACTTTTCAAGTTTGACAGCGGCTTTTAAAACCCTTTTCTAAATGGCACCTGATTCAATTTGGAAGCTCTTGCAGATAACAGAATGGGCATCTTGAAAGTAGGAGTTTGTATGTGCAAGGGCGGATCTAGAGGGGGGGTTCGGGATGTTCGCCCCGCCCCCTGGAATAAGCCGAAAATTGAATGTTGACTATAATCAAAGCGTCATAATTTAACATATTTAAGTCATCATTTGGGCGTGGACCTCTGCCTCCCTGGCAATTGGGTTTGGACCCCACCCCCCACCCCCGAAAAAATCCTGGATCCACCCTTGCGTGTGTACATAGAAGTATAGAAAACGTTGAGGCAAAAGGGGAAACTGCTGATTAAAAGTATTTCATTAATTTGTCTCTTGAAATGATTTTCGAAACAATCTCTGTAGCACAGTTAAGGGCGGATCTAGAAGGGGGTCTGGACCTCGCCTTGAATTGGCCGAAAATCGAATTTTGACTATACAAAATAAGTACAGTAGGCCTATACATGTATCTTTACACAATTCACAAATTTAAAGCCATCTTCCATCTTATGGGCTAGACCCCCCCCCCCCCCTGAAAAAATCCTGGATCCGCCCTTGACAGTCAAAACATTAACATTTCTTGTTTGGTAAAGGTTTAAAACATTTTTCTTTTCATTTCTTTTTTAATTTAACACCTTTCAATAATATTTCAGCCATAAGTTTATTTATAATTGTCCACGCTCCGAGGCTGGGCCGGAATACATCCTGTGACCTGTCCATTATTGGCTCTAATCTAGAGCACAAACACATGCAAAATATTACCGCTCACACTTGGACAGTACTAAGGAGCTCAAATGCTTCTGCAAAATTGATTTTATTTGGTTTTCAAAAGCAGTAGCTCATCCTGAACTTGCATGGTGGTAACGGGCGATGGAGACAGGGTATGAATGATTACAAGCCAAAAAATCTCTTTTTTCAATCAAAGTTGCAAAAATATTTCTGTAACTCAAAACTCTAATAATTAACGTAAATGACTGTATAAAATATTCTTAGTACTAAGGCAGAATAATTGAAAAATGCTCGCGTGAAAATAACGACTCGCTCAATGAATTATATAGTAAAACGACCACGTGACCTTTTGTTTGCTCTCATGCATACACAGGTCACGGTTAAAAATTCAAAGTGTGTTTGGGTGTATTTTTCATAGAGAAGTTAAACCAAGGTCTCTTTTGGGAAAGGGTTAAACAGATGAATAATACAAGCAATATTTCATTCTAAACATTAGCCTTTTCCCAAACAACATCTTGTTTTGACTTCTCTTACTATAGAGAAAGTGATAGAATACATCAAGGACAAAGAAGAAAACGCTGATGGCCAATGTTCAAATGTCTTGCATTTCATAACATCAATATACACTTTTATTTGGACAGATCTAAAATATTGACCTCTAGAATTTTTTAAATCAAACAAAAAGCATAAATAAAGTACCCCACCTTTAGGGTTATCATGGTATTTCCGTATATGACTCATAAGAGATTTCTGTGTGTTGTATGTCTTCTTACACAGCTCACATTGCTTCTTGGAGTTGCCGTGAGTCATCTCATGTTCTAATAAGTGACATTTGTTCACCGTCTTAAACTTGCACTTCTTACAGAAGTAATACTGTCCCGTATGTTTGCGCATATGAGTGTATAAATTACCTGCAATGGTGGGAAAAAAATTGTTTACCAATTCCCACATCATGACACTTTTAACACGCCACAAGATAAAGGTTTAGAAAAACATTGAGGAAAATGAAGAAATTGCTTGTTATAAGCAATTTCTTCATTTTCCAAATTGTTTTCCAAAACCTCTGTCTTCTGGGACCTCAAGAAGCGTCATTTTGTGGTAATGGGTTAACCATTATTACAAATGAAAGTTGTTGTGCGTCATCTTATGCTCTAATAAGTGACATTTGTTCACCGTCTTAAACTTGCACTTCTTACAGAAGTAATACTGTCCCGTATGTTTGCGCATGTGTGTATATAAATTACCTGTAATAATGAGAATTGTATTTTTACTTATTACCAGACAGGAAATTTTTTAGAAAAGTCAAAATTCAAAGATGCTGCAGACCACAATTTCAAGTGAAAGAAATTTCACATTTTTATGGTCTTCATGATAGAAAGTATTGTGGAAAATGAAGAAATTGCTTGCCACAAGCAATTTCTTCATTTTCCACTATATTTTCAAAAGCTTTTGTCTTCTGGGGTCTCAAAAAAAGTCAACATGCATGTCAATATGTGTAAATGGGTTAACCATAAATCAAATGAAAGTTGCTATGACACATCTCATGTTCAAGTAAATGACATTTGTTCACCGTCTTAAACTTAGCGTCTAAGCACTTCTTACAGAAATAATACTGTCCAGTATGTTTCCGCATATGAGTATATAAATTACCTAAAATAATCAGAGACATTTTCTAAATTACAAATGAATTTATTCATTCTGTCACTGAATGTGATCAAAAAGAAATATTGGACCTTCATACCTTTTTTTGTAAAAGAAAAAAAAAAATAGAACTCATTTTGTTTACTTTTACACTTGCACTTCTTACACTGATTTTTGTGATCATGGGCAAAATTGCAACGAAACTGACCAAAGGAAATAATAAGTAACACAAATTGCTATGAAGACAAAAAAAAAAAAAAAAAAAAACAGGTGGAGTAGAATTAATTACAATTGTGATAAAACGAGGATAAAATATTGTCATGTATTTGTAATTTCAAGGTTATCTAGAAAGAAACCAAAGAAAAAGATGTGACTCCCAGCATATATATCCAACAACCCTAGTGCAAATGTAAAAGTATGAAGTACATGTAAATGAACCAGTGTATGGATAAATGGCAAAGGGATAAAGGGCCCTTTATGGTGGCCCACATACAATCATGGACCCAGATTAGCTTGTACTTGAGCGCAGTCCATTCAGGACCAATGCTGTTCACAGAGAGTTACTGAGGGTAATAAAGAAACTACCTGAGAACAGCATGGATCTTGATCAGACTGTGCATATGCACAGGCTGATCTAGATCCATGATGTTCTCAAATGCCAAGGGCCCTTCAGCCAGATCCAGGCTCAAACATACAAAGAAACAACCTACCTCTAGCATTAGATGTATAATCACACTTTATACATTTAAATGGCTTCAGGTTAGTGTGGATCAGCGCATGGAATCTCATGTGGGATAGCGACTTGAAAACTTTATCACACACATTACACGAATATAGCGTCAACTGATTCGATGTGAACCTCGAATTTGCCGCAACATTTTGATTCAGTTCTTGTTCGATGCAGTGGATACGGAAGAATTCATCAACGCAGCTGATGTCGATGTTTAAACTGGCTTCAAATGCTATGCGGTCTTTTTCGTCAAGAAATATTGGTACATTTGATATCTGGTCTGATTCCCTGCTCACTTTGATGTCTTCTATGTCAGGATTAGCATCAACCTGTGCATAAAAAATAATTAACTCATTACCCTATACTGCTGTTTTTTGACGCAAAAAAAAACAAAATCTTTGGAAAATGTTAAGGCAAATGAAGAAATTGCTTGTGACAAGCAATTATTTTCATTTCCCACAATGTTTTCTTATCAAAAATTGAAAGATTTTTAAAATCTTTTCAACTTGAAATTGTTGCCTGCAACACCTCTCAATTTGAAACAGTCCAAAATTTTAATGTCTGGTGATGGGTTAAATGGAAAATTTCTTTTAAACAAAATTTAAAGCCAAGGGACAAGGGTCAGCTCTTTCCTTTTTGGTAAAAATTTAAACAAGAGGGCCAAGAAGGCCCTGTATCGCTCCACTGGCTTTTAGACATTTAGACTACGAACTTCTTCAAGGAATACAATAGAGGTCTATCCAAAGAAGATTCATGCTACACCTGAATCAAATCCAATAAGTGATTAAGGATCAGACATGTTTTTTAAAATTTTCTTAAAATTACACTATGTTTCATATAGCGAAAAATATGCCTAGCCCACAGCGGCCAAGCTTTTCATCCGGTCATGAAGAAATTTATTTAATTTGATTTTCAAGTTTGAATTTTATGAAAGAGATTAACTCACTGATTATAATTACAAAACAGGATTTCTCCCTTTGTTTACATTCGGACTCGCCAGACGCTTACAAAAAATAACTTCCGGTTATCAAGCGTCTCATGATTCATTGAATCCCCAGTTTTTCTTGAGGCTAAAAAACCTATTCGAAAAAAATTGCATGGGGTGGAGGTGGGAATTTGTAATTATTATCAGTAAGTTAATCTCTTTCATAAAATTCAAACTTGAAAATCAAATTAACCCTTTCCCAAACAAGACCTGGTTTTGACGTCCCTAAAAGAAAAGGCTTGGGAAAACATTGAAACAAAAGAAGAAACTGCTGATAACCAGCAGTTTCTCCTTTTGTCTCAATATTTTCTGTGCCATAATTTGCACAAATCCTATCTTTAATAACATCCATTTTGTCATTTGTGCCAGTTTTTGAAGTGGATCACCCTAAAATTTTGTCGTTTGGGAAAGGGTTAAATAATTTCATTTTCATTCGATTAACTTACTGATTATAATTACAAAACAGGATAGTCTTCAAAGCAATATAAAATCACTTACCCTGTTCTGATGGGTGGATGAGCAATTTCCTCTCCATAAATCAAGAATTCTTCTTTACACCCTGTAGTTATGTACATCTTCATCTTGAAGCAACCACTGGTTATTTCACAGTATATCAACTATATTAAAACCACCAAAAAGTATCTACACTATGTTCTTGCATAGAAAAACACATTATCGAAATTCAGAAACTTCCTATCCGCGACTCGCCGAAAGGACTAACCAACATTCGTTACTAACAAAAGTCTTAACAGAAGTAACAACCGCATCAACCCTCTTGGTATACAGTTACAACATTTGTTACCACTCTACTATCTGTAGCATGTGGAAATATACATGATAAACTATCTTGCGCTTACTTTAGCACTTCACATGGAATATCTCGCAGGTAAAATTTACAGAAAGTTGATTTTCTGCTCCAATCTGCTGCAGCTAAGATAGACTCTAAAGATGCACCTTTCATTAATGCATAGGAAGGACCAATAGCTCTTGTACTGTGACCTTTAACCTTTTTCCCAACAGTTAATTTTATTGTTTCACTGATCCAATTTGATATAGTCTGTGAAGAGACTGGACGGTGTGGTTCATTTAAACTTAAGAACACTCTAGTCTGATCAGAACCATCACCTTGTTTCCTAAAACACTCTGTTTGTTTTAAGTAATGATACAAAGATCGTTTGGGATCGAGATACTTATTTTCTGGAAATGCTGGGATGAAAATCTTGGAATCTACATGTCCCTGTCTGTCTTGTTTCGATAGACCATGTCTTCTAAATGTAACCCCAGCTTTTTGAACAGTCGCAGAGCCTTCTCCTAATTGCAGCGATTGGAGGTCACTACATCTCCTGTAAGTAGTAATAGCAATAAGGAAAACAGTTTTCAAAGTCAACATTTTCAAACTAGTTTTAGTCAAAGGCTCAAAAGGTTTCTTCTGTAAAGCTTTCAAAACCAAGTCTAGATCCCACTCTGGAGTAAGCCTCTTTTGTGGTGGCCTGGAATTGAAAACACCTTTGATTAGTCTAAGAATGTCTGGATGTTGTCCAATCTTAAACCCATCAACCGATGGTAAAATGTTTGATAACATTGACCTGTATCCCGCAATTGTTCTGTACTCAGCAAGCCAGTCTGAAACAAATCAGTCAAAAATTCTGAACAATTAATCAAAGTTGCTTTATTGGGATCAATTTCCCGTGCACTACACCAGCTACAGAATCGTTTAAATTTAGCATTGTAGTCTTTCTGAGTACCTTTTCTCCATGAGGCCCTGAATAATTCTCTAATGTTCTCAGAAAAGCCTCTCTCTTCGAATTGTCTGTCGATAGCTTCCATGCCGTCAACCTGAATAACTCCGGTTGAGGATGAAATATCTGCGTTTGTGGCTGTCTGAGAAGATTGAGAATTACTGGGAGTCTCAATGGGCAAGCTATCAGATATTGCAGAATCTCCGTGTACCAGTGTCTCCGCGGCCATTGAGGTGCTATTAAAATCAGTGTACACTGGAACTGCATAAAATATTTCAGAACCTTTGGAATCAGGCACAGAGGGGGAAAAGCGTAAGCAAACATGTTCTCCCACGAAATTGAGAGAGCATCTACTGCAAAAGCCAGACTGTTCGGATACCAGGTGCAAAAGATTTGTGTTTGACGATTGTGAATCGAGGCAAACAGATCCATCATTGGATCCCCAAAAATGGAAAAGACCTTCTGCACCAGCTCCGTGTTTAATGTCCACTCTGTGGCTCTGATCTTCTTGCGACTCAATTGATCTGCTAGTATGTTCATTTTGCCACAAATATGCACTGCTTTCAAGCTCACATTCTGCTGAATTGCCAGATTCCAAAGGTCCCAAACTTTCATACAAAGTTGACTGGACCTTGTGCAACCCTGATTGTTGATTGTCTGAACTACAGTTGTATTGTCCGATTTGATCAATACTGATTTGTTTGCTAACTGAGGAAGAAAATGTTTCACTGTTTGAAACACCGCTTCCAATTCTAGCATATTTATGTGCCAAGTTTTCTGAATCTCGGACCATGTCCCCTGTACATACCATTTCCCCATGTGTCCCCCATACATTGTTTTGGAGGCATCCGTGGTTATGCAAATCTCGGGCAATTTCTGTTGCAGACAACGACCCTTGAAAATGTTGGCTTTTTGTCTCCACCAATTGAAATGACTCTCTAGGTGTGGAGTACAAGGAACTTTGGTTTGAACAGACTGCTTTGCTGGTAACCAAAAGCTCAACAGATGCAACTGAATGGGACGCATGAACAGACGAGCATTGGGAATCAGTTGTATACAGGACGCCATGAGACCCAGAAGTACTAAAAAGTCTCTTGCTATAGGCTGACTTTGTATTATCTTGTCCAATGCTTCTTGAATCTTGGCATATCTTTCCTCGGTTGGTAAAACAAGACCCAAGCGTAGATTGAACAGAGAACCTAAGTAAACTATTTCCTGAACTGGTATTAAATTTGACTTTTCTAGATTGATCATAAATCCCAACGACGTCAGAAGACTGAGACACTGCTCTCGATCTTTTAACAGATTGTTTCTGATTTGATTTAGCCCCAACCAGTCGTCTAAATACACTGCTAGGCGTATGTTCAGTGTGTGCAAATGAGCCGCCACTACCGCTACTAGCTTTGTGAAAACCCTTGATGCACAGGTGGGGCCAAAGCACATCACCTTCCATTGGTAACATTGGTTTTGAAAACAAAATCTTAGAAACCGACGATGTTTTGGGAAAATCGGCACATGTAGATATGCATCGGTCAGATCGATCGAGATTGCCCAGTCTCCTGGTTTCGCAAGATTTATGACCTTCTGAAGAGTGTCCATTTTGAAGTGTTTCTTGGCGAGATACTGGTTTAGAGGTCGTAAATTTATTACTGGTCTTAACTTTCCATTTTTCTTTGTTACTAAGAAAAGCGTACTGTAGAAACCTGCTTTTGCTTGACCCGGAGGAATCTTTTCTATAGCATTCTTTTGAAGAAGTGCATCTATTTCTTTTCCAATTAAAATTTCGTTTTGACGAGAAACCACTGTAGGTTTTATGCCTAGAAAGGGTGGGGCTCTTTCGAACTCTAGTTTGTAGCCATTCTCTAAAGTATCTAAGACCCATTGATCTGTTGTGATTTTCCTCCAGTTTTCCAGAAATAAATTTAGACGACCCCCTACCGGTATCTCCGGCTTTTGGGCTAAAAATTGACAATCTTTGCTTACCTGTAAGTTATTTCTTTTTAGAGATGCGAAAAGTAGGTATCTTGGACTGATTGCCCCCTGTACCCTCATCCCTTGGTTTGAATCTGGACTCTGAAAAAGTCACAGTGCTAGACCTTCCCCCTGGTGCACTCTGAGGAGGTCTTGATTGAGATTGAGACTGTCCATATTGGTAAGAGTTCCTCTGTCTCTTATCACCAAAATTATCTCGTTTACCCGAAAATTTGCGTTTCTGTCCCCTAGAAGACAATTCTGGAATGAGATCGGACAATTGATCCTTTTGTTCTTTCCTGTTCTTCAAAGTCTCTTCAAGACCTTTCCCGAACACTCCATGGCCACTGAAAGGTAAACTGGACACCTTAGCCTGTAAATCTTTCAACGAGCCTAACCCCGTATCCGCACAAGCTACCTTCCTTCTAATTACATGATGGAAAGCTCCAACACGTCCCAATTGATCCATAGCTTTAGATGACATGTCAAAAAGGTCTCTTACTGTCTGTACAGCTTTATCTGCATTAGGTTCTTTGTCTTTCAAAATAGACAACAATGATCCCAGTCCCTGTTGTAAATAGGCCTGAATGGTAATTCCCAACCTAGCAGCCCATTGTCCATGGTAAGCTAAACATTCAATGTTTTTATATGGTTGACTCGTAAGCATTCTACTGCTGGTCCATGGTTTTGCTGTTTGTCCATGTTTATTACGCAACATAGTCTCAATCAAATCATCTAGTTGAGGAACCCTTAAAAACTCCTCTGATTTCTCATGAACAGGAAAAGCATGCCTGTATTCGTCTTTGAAGGCTGAAAGTCTTTCTGGTTTCTCTGAACGCCAAGATTTAGAAAGAACGTTCATCTGGGAATCTTCTAAAAAGATGCCATCAAGCTGGTTATCTGGCTTATCAACGTGAAAAAGCGTAGCCAAACCATCACTCTGTTTGTTGTGTGTGTTAGAGTACTGACTGTATGGTTTCACCGATACCATGTCGTCATTTGAATCACGGGACATATCTGACCCATGGTCATCGTCCTGAATAGAAGAGCGAGACAGAGTTTCACCAAATAACTCTCTCAACTCACTACGACGGGGCTGAATAGACAACACATCGTCTTCCCTGTCATTAAAAGTGGGAACAGCTGCTGAACGCTGAAGAAGTTGGAAAATACTATCAAATTTTTTCTCCATATTCTGTTCAAGTGAAGAAAACTTCCCTTCCAGTTCACGAACTGGTGTTTTCTTAGTCGGTCTGGGAGGAGACCCAGCCATCTCGTTGTCGGAGCACGTGTTCTGGTCGCCATTACCATCTTCTTCCTCGCGAATTCGAGGCGTACTCATTATGACCGCTGCCTCGGCCATAACGCCGATAAACCAACATGCAAGTAAGGCAAACGTAAGAAAACGTATCAGACAAATCATAAATATCGACTGCAAAGTCTAAATTACAAATAAATAATTTTTCTATCAATAAAACTACGTCCGAATGCTTTGACGCCGAAAGAAAAACTGGGGATTCAATGAATCATGAGACGCTTGATAACCGGAAGTTATTTTTTGTAAGCGTCTGGCGAGTCCGAATGTAAACAAAGGGAGAAATCCTGTTTTGTAATTATAATCAGTAAGTTAATCGAATGAAAATGAAATTGGAAGAGATTCATGCAAGGAAGATTCCTGTGATATTTTGGTTGAAATTGGTCCTGTAGTTTTGGAGAAGAAGATTGTTTAACAATTTTTCGAAAATTCAATTTAATTAAATTTATTAAAATTTAAGTTCCACACAGAAATTATTTCTTTTTAAAGAATTTAGAGGAGATTCATGCAAGGAAGATTCATGTGAAGTTTGGTTAAAATTGGTCTAATAGTTTTGGAACAGAAGATTTTTCGAAAATTTAATTTAATTTAATTAATAAAAATTTAAGTTCTAAACAGAATTTACTTTTTTGAAGGAATTAAGAAGAGATTTATGCAAGGAACATTTCTGTAAAGTTTGGTTGAAATTGGTCCAGTAGTTTTGGAGAAGAAGAATTTTTTAAAGATTTTTCGAAAATTTAATTTAATTAAATTAATTAAAATTTAAGTTATACACAGAATTTATCTCTTTGAAGGAATTAAAAAGAGATTCATACAAGGAAGATTTCTGTGAAGTTTGGTTGAAATTGGTCAAGTAGTTTTGGAGAAGAAGAATTTTTAAAGATCTTTCGAAAATTTAAATCAATTAAATCAATTAAAATTCAAGTTAAGCGCGGATTTTATTTCTTTCAAGGAATTTGGTAGAGATTCATACAAGGAAGATTCCTGTGAAGTTTGGTTGAAATTGGTCCAGTAGTTTTGGAGAAGAAGAATTTTTAAAGATTTTTCGAAAATTTAATTCAATTAAATTAATTAAAATTCAAGTTCTCCACAGACTTTATTCTCTTGAAGGAATTTGGTAGAGATTCATGCAAGGATAATGTGTGAAGTTTGGTTGAAAATGGTCCAGTAGTTTTGGAGAAGAAGATGTTTGAAAATTGTTTACGCACGCACGCACGGACGGACAGACGCATGACAGACACTGGGCCATGACATAAGCCCCACTGGCCTTCGGCCAGTGGAGCTAAAAATCGAATTTGAATCCCACAGCAGATGACAAAATGAATGTTGACGTTAAGGGAGAGTGCCATAGCTGACAAAGTTTGACAATAGTCCAGGGAATACCTATCATCACGATATCTTTTTTGGACTAAAAATATCCTTTTTTACTTCATTGTATTGGGAAACTAGAATATCACTGAAAGTGATCATACCCCCCAAAAGCGCAGTTTTTGTGCATTTTGAGAAGTTGATTTCATTTGAACTGGGAGCTGTTCAATTGGAAAAATAGAGCTAACAAAAAATCAACAGACCAAACAACACGTGTAAATGTTGCAAAAAATACCAATTTTCAACAAAAGGACATAGCTCATTTAACAATCCCCAAGCCCAGCCCTGCCTTGCTGATATTTTTCAATAAACCAAAAATTAACAACCATGTATTGAAGACAGTCAATAAAGGTAGGCCTACATTCCTGTAAGATTAGGTTCAAATTTACTGTATAATTGATTTTAAAAGAATTTTCTCTCATGATTTTGATAAGTAAGAATTGGCACAGTGGTTAAGGAGGAGAATTTTTTTTTAACAATCATCTAACGATTTCTCGAAGTCGGATAAGCCCCGCCCTGCCACGCCCACATTTTTGGGCAAATGAAAAAATCATGAGCACACATTGGATACAATCACCCAAGGGTCAGTCCTGTCAAGTTTGGTTCAAATTGGCCAAATAATTGATTTTTAAAGATTTTTCACATGATTTCCCAAAGTCCGACAAGCCCCGCCCTGCCACGCCCACAATTTTAGACAAATCAAAAATTCACGAACAAGTTTTGAAAAAGGTCACTAAAGGAACATTCCTGCCAAGTTTAGTAAGAATTGGCCCAAAGGTTAAGGAGGAGAAGATTTTTGAAGAATTATCTAACAATTTCTCGAAGTCCGATAAGCCCCGCCCTGCCACGCCCACAATTTTTGACAAATCAAAATTTCACGAACAAGTTTTGAAAAGGGTCTCTAAAGGAACATTCCTGCCAAGTTTTGTAAGAATTGGCCCAGTGGTTGAGAAGGAGAAGATTTTTGAAGAATTAACGATTTCTCGAAGTCGGATAAGCCCCGCCCTACCACTCCCACAATTTTTGGCGAATGAAAAAATCATGAGCATACATTGAATATAATCACTCAAGGGTCAATCCTGCCAAGCTTGGTTCAAATTGGCCTGATAATTGATTTTTAAAGATTTTTCACATGATTTCACTAAGTCCGATAAGCCCCGCCCTGCCACGCCCACAATTTTTGACGAATCATAATTTCACGAACAAGGTTTGAAAAGGGTCACCCAAGGAACATTCCTGCCAAGTTTGGTAAGAATTGGCCCAGTGGTTGAGGAGGAGAAGTGTTTTGAAGAATTATCTATCATTTTCTCGAAGTCGGATAAGCCCCGCCCTGCCACGCCCACATTTTTTGGCGAATGAAAAAATCATGAGCATACATTGAATATAATCACTCAAGGGTCATTCCTGCCAAGCTTGGTTCACATTGGCCTGATAATTGATTTTTAAAGATTTTTCACATGATTTCTCTAAGTCCGATAAGCCCCGCCCTGCCACGCCCACAATTTTTGACGAATCAAAATTTTACGAAAAAGTTTTGAAAAGGGTCACCCAAGGAACATTCCTGCCAAGTTTGGTAAGAATTGGCCCAGTGGTTGAGGAGGAGAAGATTTTTGAAGAATTATCTAACGATTTCTCGAAGTCGGATAAGCCCCGCCCTGCCACGCCCACATTTTTTGGCGAATGAAAAAATCATGAGCATACATTGAATATAATCACTCAAGGGTCATTCCTGCCAAGTTTTGTTCAAATTGGCCTGATAATTGATTTTTAAAGATTTTTCACATGATTTCTCAAAGTCCGATAAGCCCCGCCCTGCCACGCCCACAATTTTTGACGAATCAAAATTTCACGAACAAGTTTTGAAAAGGGTCACCCAAGGAACATTCCTGCCAAGTTTGGTAAGAATTGGCGCAGTGGTTGAGGAGGAGAAGATTTTTGAAGAATTATCTAACGATTTCTCGAAGTCGGATAAGCCCCGCCCTGCCACGCCCACATTTTTTGGCGAATGAAAAAATCATGAGCATACATTGAATATAATCACTCAAGGGTCATTCCTGCCAAGTTTTGTTCAAATTGGCCTGATAATTGATTTTTAAAGATTTTTCACATGATTTCTCAAAGTCCGATAAGCCCCGCCCTGCCACGCCCACAATTTTTGACAAATCAAAATTTCACGAACAAGTTTTGAAAAGGGACATTCCTGCCAAGTTTGGTAAGAATTGGCCCAGTGGTTGAGGAGGAGAAGATGTTTAAAGAAAAAACCAACAGATGGACCAACAGACCAACAGACCAACAGACAAGCTGACTCCTATATACCCCCCAAATTGAATTTGGGGGGTATAATAAATAATTAACTTTTCATATGTAGAGGCAATACCTGGCAAAAATATGAGCATTTGTGTAAAAGTAGTAGAGCATTTCCTGGAATTCTGTAAAATTTACGGCCTTGAGATGTACTTTCTGAGTGAAAAATTGAGGCCAAAAAGGTTAATCAAAACTGAACAATTATCTGAAATGTCAAAATATTGTTTTCTCAAGGTAAGATTACTTTCCCTACAACATTGACAAGTTTCAAATGAACATGTAAATATAACCCATTACCACAAAGTGACGCCTTTTGACTCACTCACTGAAAGCATTGTGGAAAATGAAGAAATGGCTGGTGACAAGCAATTTCTTCATTTCCCACAATGTTTTCCACCCAAAATGGAAAGTTTTTTTTTAAATTATGTCAACTTAAAATTGTCGTCTGTGCGACCTTTCAAATTTGACAAGTCTAAAATTTTGCTGTCTGGTAATGGGTTTACCTACCTCCACATTAGCCAGTGTTCCCTTATTCTTTGGCTTTCGACCTCGCTTCAATTTTGGTTTCTCAACTTTGTCATCATCTTTCATAGAGCTGTCTGACTCAGAAGACTTTAATGGAAAAAAAGATAAAGTGCTTCATAAAGAGGTTTTGTTTGCATGCAGTAACTGTTATACAAGTCTTTATCTGTCATATTACAAGTTAGTAGATAAACCTTTAACAAGGTACAAGGTATCTGGATTTGACAGCCCTTTGATAGAAAGCTCCAAATAACATGTATCATATAAATGAAAACTACATTGTAGTTGTATTTACAAATTGTGGATGTATCAGTGACCAATCTATCAACAGATGGACAGACTGAGGTGTGATATCAGTACACAATTATCTTCAGCAGGATGTGGAGATGGATACTGTGTCTCTAAAGGAGTAAAAGGACAAATAAAGACCTCAGCTTCGGAGAAAAACACCTTTGATTTTTTAAGTTTGCTCACACTGACCTCTTGAAAATTTAGGTCATTATTATTTAGATTTTTCATGCTTATATTGTAGAATATTTAGTCACTATTTGCCAATGTGTTAAGAACAAAGCGTGGTCATTTTGCACAATATACCTCTATTTTCTTGAGAGTGCTAGCAGGCACTTTAAACTCCTTGTCTTCATCTCCCGCTTCTATAGCCCCTTCATCTTCAAGGTCATCTTGTGGTAGGTGATTATCATCTACAAATTGAATAACAAAATCAACCCTTACCCAAACAAGGCCAAAACATTGATGTAACGGATCGGTTTTTCCGTGTCAATTACGGTACGATTGTCCGGTGTGGATAACTGTTCGGTTGTACGGTGTGAATTTAACTAATCACCTTTGGTACTTTGATTTCTGGCTGGTTACCGTCTTCACAGACTTTTGACCATTCTTCGCAAATTATTGGGGAACCAACCGGTCAATGAGGTCATTTCCGATGCACGCGGTAGAGAAAGAACACATTTTCAAGACACAATTTGTTTGTATCCTCCAACGCAATGGAGATCACGAGTCGTAAGTGTCTCAACTAAAGGAAAAGTACACATAATCCCTTTGTATTCATTTAATCATCAAGAGTATGATGCGCTATGTATTTATTCCAATGTCAAAGCAAGTTTCCAAACAGGCAGTCAGTTCAATGTCTTTGAATCTACGATTTTAGCATTTCATTCTGTTAATGTAGAAAACTATGATATAATAGAGCCAGTGTAGCCACTGATCAGCATGCATATAAGATGCAGGCTGATCAGGATCGACACTGTCTTTCTGTTTATTTTCAAGTGAAGCCTTTACTCATTTCATGTCATTGGAGATGAAGCGTTTTTAGGGGTTTTAAACCAGAGATACTTCATTTTAGACTAGTCACAGTTCTTGTCATTTTATCAGAAGCAATTGATGTTTTGCAACCATTTCAGCAACTCTTTTAAAATTAAGCAAATACTTTCCAAGATGCTGTTCAGCAGGGGACATAACTCGTTTAGACTAAGCATTGTTCTGAAAGTGTTGTCTCCCCTGTTGCACTAATATTTTGTGTACTTTTATTTAGACTATGTCCATTCTACTTTCAGTTTTACAATGTCGGATGAGTGGAGGAATAAAGCTATAAACTCAGATTCATCCGTTGTTAACTTGTTATCTGTCCGTAACGCATTGAAGCGGAACAGTAAAAGACTCGTGGATAAATATGGCTACGAGTTCAAGAGTCGATGTTGCCGAACCAAGACAAGACTTCGTCGGTGACCCAGAGCTGGACTCATTAGTGCATAGTACATTACACAAAATAAGAGAGAGACTGCATACTGACCAAACATCAAATAGATCTAGTCGCCTGTCTAATCATGCTTCGATAAGGGCCAAGGCTGAGGCTGCGAGGGCAAGGATTCGATTTATCGATAGAGAGACAGAACTGAAGAAGCAACGGGCGCTCATTCAAATAGACCTAGAAACACTACAACAACAAAAAGATTGTGCGGCAGCAGAAGCGGAGGCAAATGCGTACGACGATATGTTAACTCTTGATCATTGGGAGCGATCAACAATTTCAGCTATTGACAAAACAGAACGAACAGCTAATTATGTGGCTGAAAGCAACCTGTGGCATCAAACACAGGAAACTGGACCAATGATATCCACTCCGAAAACACTCAGATTTGAACAGGAGTTGAACCCACACACACACGTGCTAAAACCAAGGGTAGAAACAACCACTGAAGAGATTACCGTGATCAAACAAGAGCCGAATTCGAATGGGTTACAACTAAAATCAGAGACAGCCGCTCGAGCGACACCTAGGATTGAACGAGAGACAAACCCTCGTGTGATACAACCCAATCCAGAGATCACTACCCCACAGACAGTCAGAATAAAGACAGAGCCATACTCTCCAGGACAAGACCAGGAGACTAAGATCGGACAAGATCACAACTTGCATGCCTTTGACAATGTTGCCAACTATTTGATGAAAAAAGATCTGATAGTATCTCGTTTTCCAAGGTTTAACGATGACCCAGCTAATTTCAACAATTGGAGATCATCTTTTCTGAGAATTGTTAATGAATTAAAGTTGACCAGTCAAGAACAATTAGATTTTCTAGTGAATTATTTAGGGCCTGAGTCGTCTAAATTTGCCTCAAATATGAGAGCAATCAGCTCTGGCGATCCTAGTCGAAGCCTTCAATTGCTCTGGGTGAGATTGGAGGAGAGGTATGGTTCGCCAGAGTTGATTGAAAGCACATTAAAGAGCAAACTGGTCAATTTTCCTTCATTGAGTGCTAAGGACTGCAAAAAACTGTATGATTTGTATGACATTTTGTTAGAAATTGGTTGTGCCATGAAAAATCCAGTGTATTACTCACTATTATCTTACTTAAATTCCTCAGTCGGAATTAACCCAATAGTTGCCAAATTACCTCAGCATCTGCAAAGAAAATGGGTTGAAAAGGCGTCCAGGTACAAAATTGAAAATAATGCAATATTTCCCCCATTTACTTACTTTTTGTCGTTTGTGGGAGAAGTATGCAGAATTTCCAATGATCCAAGTTTTTCATTTGATAGTATTAGTTCAAGCAAGAGCACAGGTAATTTCAAAGGTCAGGTTAGTGCTAAGAAAACAGGAGTCCAAGGTCAGGAAAGTAGCAATGTTGAGAACGTCAATATAACATCAGTTGGTGAGAATACACTGGATTGTCCTATTCATCTTGTTTCGTCTCATACTCTTGATGAATGTAGAGAATTCTTAAAGAAAACATTTGATGAAAAGAAGCAATTCTTAAGGGGCAAGAAAATGTGCTTTAAGTGCTGTAGAACAAATACCCACTTGGCTAAAGACTGCAATTTCAATGTTAAGTGTGCTACGTGCAACAGCACGAAACATCCCACTGCGTTACATATGATTCCACAAAATGTACCAGAGCACGGCGGGGAGTCGAATTTAGAACCCAATGTAAATTGTACGTGTACGGAAGTATGTGGGGAGGGGTTTAGTGGGCGTTCGTGTGCTAAAACGTTGTTGGTAGACGTCTACCCCGAGGGTCAGCCGAATAACTCTGTTTCTGTCTACGCGATTATAGACGATCAAAGCAATAGTACGCTAGCTTCTCCGGAACTGCTTGATTCTTTAGGAGTTAACGGGAAACAGATCAGTTACGAGTTAGCATCTTGTTCAGGGTTATATCGGTCTAGTGGTCGGAAAGTACACTCTCTTAGAGTACGTGCACGCGATAAAACCTTTGATACCCCATTAGAAACGGTTTTCGAGTGTAGCAACATTCCGCAAAATCATTCAGAGATAGCTACATCGGCTATTGCAATGCAATTCAATCACTTAATGAGAATAGCAGACTTTTTTCCACCTTTCGTTGGTGATGTGAAGATTGGGTTATTGATTGGGAGGGACGTAATAGAGGTACATCAGGTACAGGAGCAGATAATAGGGCCTAGGGGATCCCCTTTCGCTCAAAAACTAGGGTTAGGTTGGGTGATTATTGGGGATGTTTGTTTGGGTAAGGCACACAGACCACGCAACGATGACATAAGGTTTTCGACCTTTAAAACTCATATGTTAAGTGAGGATAGGGCATCCATTTTTAGACCATGTCACAGCAACATTTCCATTAAAGCCATAGAGTCTGATAACTGTTCAGATTTCCCGTTTCAAAAATGAAAAGATAACATAGCTATCATAGCAGACATTGAGCAAATGTTCTACTGTTTTTCTGTCTCAGAGAATCATAGAAATTACCTCAAATTTTTTTGGCATAAAGATAACAACCCAGAGATGCCTCTTGTCGAATATAGGATGAAAAAGCACGTTTTTGGGAACAGCCCGTCGCCGGCTGTCGCCACTTACTGTCTGAGAAAGTCAGTACAGAGCTCTAATGAAAAAGTCAAATCATTCGTGTACAACGATTTTTATGTTGACGATGGCCTCACTTCAGTTGCTTCTCCTCAGTCAGCGATCAGGTTGCTAAAAGAGACCCAAAGGGACTTGATTGAAAGTGGATTGAGACTACATAAGATAGCCTCAAACCATCCAGAAGTAATGAAATCATTCAGTGCAAATGACCTTGCCAAAAATTTGGTCAGTGTAGATTTCGAGAATCAGTCAGTGTTACCCTCCCAGCGCAGTCTTGGTCTAGAGTGGGATCTTAGTCAAGATTCCTTTATTTTTAAGTCCGGGATTTCTGATAAACCAAATACAAAAAGAGGTATTCTCGCAACAATCAACAGCGTTTTTGACCCAATAGGTTTTCTTTCACCAGTAGTTTTAAAGGGGAAACTTATTCTTAGGGAAGTAGTCTCTTATAGCAAAGACTGGGATGAACCCATCTCATCTGATTTAGAGTCAAAATGGATCAGGTGGAAAACAAGTTTACAGGACTTAGATCAGGTCAAAATTCCAAGGTGTTATGTAAAAGGTTCATTGAGTGAGTTGGATAATGTAGAATTGCATGTCTTCTCAGATGCATCTGAAAAGGCAATTTCCTCTGTTGTTTTCTTGGCTGCAACAGATAGGACAGGTTCTAGGCAAACTGGCTTTGTAATTGGAAAGTCAAAGGTAGCCCCGAGTCACGGTCACACTATTCCGAGGTTGGAATTATGTGCTGCCCTGCTATCTGTACAACTAGCAGAGGTAGTGTCAGAAAGCTTGCATGTACAACTTGGTCAATTCAGTTTTTACACAGACTCCAGAGTGGTCCTCGGTTATCTTAACAACAAAACAAGAAGATTTCACAATTACGTGTGTAATCGCGTACAGAAGATTCTGAGTTTGTCAAGGCCTGAACAATGGAGATATGTGTCCACACAAAGTAACCCTGCTGATCATGGGACTAGGGGTCTTAACACATGCTCTGAGATTATGCAAAAATGGTTATCTCCCCCCAAACAGTTAACATTGAGACACAAACCTAGTAAAGAGGAAATATTCCCTCTGATAAATCCTGACCAAGATAAGGAGATAAGAGTACAAGTTAACAAATCTGTTTTAAGCCAGACAATGGTACATAGATTTGATAGGTTTTCAAATTGGAATAGTCTCGTTAGGGCATTTTCACTCTTGATCAAACTGGTGAGGTTTTATAAGAAACGGTCTAATCCAGATGCTGCAAAAACATGCAGTGAGGCATCAATTTTGTCATTATCTGAAATTTTTCTTGTTAAGCAAGAACAGGTATTTATGTTCCCAGATGAAGTAGCTTGTTTAAAACAGGGTAAACCTGTCCCAGAGAAGAGTAAGGTAGCATGCCTCAACCCATACTTGGATTCTGAGGGTCTTATGAGGGTGGGTGGTCGCCTCAAAAACAGCTGTTTGCCCTTTAAAGAAATGAATCCTGTTATTCTGGATAAGCAAAACCACATAAGTAAACTGTTAGTGAAACACGCTCACGAGAAAGTTAGGCACCAAGGGAGGCTATTGACAGAGGGTGCAATAAGGCAGAATGGATATTGGGTTGTTGGGGCGAAACGCTTAGTTCAGTCAGTCATCCATCACTGCGTTCAGTGCAAGAAACTACGCGGTAAGGTTGAGAATCAATTAATGGCAGATCTTCCAGACGATAGGCTAGTACCTAGTCCTCCCTTCACATATGTCGGTCTTGATACTTTTGGTCCTTGGCAAGTTGTCACAAGGAAAACTCGCGGTGGGGTGTCAAATTCAAAAAGGTGGGCTATCCTCTTTACCTGCTTGACTACTAGGGCCATTCATATTGAAGTTATCGAGGAGATGAGTAGCTCCTCGTTCATCAACTCCCTCCGGCGATTTGTTTCTTTACGGGGTAGTGTCAAACAGTTTAGGTCAGATAGGGGGACAAATTTTGTGGGGGCTGTCGATAGTTTAGGAGTCGATGCAATCAATGTAGAAGACGGGCCCATGAAATCTTTTCTGCACAACTCTGGTATAACATGGCTCTTCAACCCTCCACATTCTTCGCACATGGGTGGTGTATGGGAGAGGATGATTGGCGTTACTCGTAAAGTTCTGAATGGGATTATCATGGAAACCTCCTCCAAGGAACTCACGCATGAGGTACTCGTGACGTTTATGGCAGAAGCTTGCGCTATAGTGAATGCAAGGCCCCTGGTTCCT
Organism: Fragum sueziense; assembly: GCA_963680895.1. Lineage (NCBI taxonomy): Eukaryota > Metazoa > Mollusca > Bivalvia > Cardiida > Cardiidae > Fragum > Fragum sueziense. Next base: position 34,196,378 of record OY804599.1, read on the forward strand.
GTCTCAACAGATCCTTCAGAGCCGTTTGTGTTGAGCCCATCAGTTTTAATCAATCAGAAATCAAATCAGAGTTCAGTGTTTTGTGATAACATAGACATAAGAAGTATGTACAAGGCTCAGTGGAAACATGTGCAAGTATTATCAGATATGTTCTGGAAGCGTTGGCGCCAACAATATATACAGAATCTACAGCGTCGTACCAAGTGGTCGAAGGAAAGGCGTAACGTAAAGAATGGTGACGTCATACTCTTGAAGGACAAGGAACTTCCACGGAATGATTGGTCGTTGGGTGTCGTTACTAATACCATTAAGAATGTAAAGGACGGACTCGTGAGAAAGGCTGAAGTTGCCATTATGCGAAATGGCAAAAGAGTAACATTCACAAGACCAATAACAGAAATGGTCATTCTTCTCAGTGAAAACTAAGTCAATTCATTGATTAAACGCTCAAAGGACTTGTTAGTAAAGTTTAAGCAGAGGCTCTATTGTGGTTGTTAGGATCATTTTGGGATTTATGCTAAGATTTAGTTAATACTAAGGCAAGTAATTGGAAAATTAAGAATTTTTTTTTCTCCATATATGTCTAATACCCAGGATGTGGTATGTTAATTTGTATCAGTATTAAACATTTATTAATGTATGCTGGTTAAATGATATTCATTATAGTGATATCTTTAACACCCTGTCATTCTAGTCAGTAGTCACTATTAAGTTTATACCATGGGATAATTAGTCACTAATTAAGGGGCCATGTTTATAACTAGTAACTAGTCATTGTTAATGTCATGTTGAATGGGGTTAAAGATATCAGACGGGGAGTGTAACGGATCGGTTTTTCCGTGTCAATTACGGTACGATTGTCCGGTGTGGATAACTGTTCGGTTGTACGGTGTGAATTTAACTAATCACCTTTGGTACTTTGATTTCTGGCTGGTTACCGTCTTCACAGACTTTTGACCATTCTTCGCAAATTATTGGGGAACCAACCGGTCAATGAGGTCATTTCCGATGCACGCGGTAGAGAAAGAACACATTTTCAAGACGCAATTTGTTTGTATCCTCCAACGCAATGGAGATCACGAGTCGTAAGTGTCTCAACTAAAGGAAAAGTACACATAATCCCTTTGTATTCATTTAATCATCAAGAGTATGATGCGCTATGTATTTATTCCAATGTCAAAGCAAGTTTCCAAACAGGCAGTCAGTTCAATGTCTTTGAATCTACGATTTTAGCATTTCATTCTGTTAATGTAGAAAACTATGATATAATAGAGCCAGTGTAGCCACTGATCAGCATGCATATAAGATGCAGGCTGATCAGGATCGACACTGTCTTTCTGTTTATTTTCAAGTGAAGCCTTTACTCATTTCATGTCATTGGAGATGAAGCGTTTTTAGGGGTTTTAAACCAGAGATACTTCATTTTAGACTAGTCACAGTTCTTGTCATTTTATCAGAAGCAATTGATGTTTTGCAACCATTTCAGCAACTCTTTTAAAATTAAGCAAATACTTTCCAAGATGCTGTTCAGCAGGGGACATAACTCGTTTAGACTAAGCATTGTTCTGAAAGTGTTGTCTCCCCTGTTGCACTAATATTTTGTGTACTTTTATTTAGACTATGTCCATTCTACTTTCAGTTTTACAATGTCGGATGAGTGGAGGAATAAAGCTATAAACTCAGATTCATCCGTTGTTAACTTGTTATCTGTCCGTAACGCATTGAAGCGGAACAATTGAGGCAAAAGAAGAAAATGCTGATAACCAGCATTTTCTTCATTTGCCTCAATATTTTCATGAGGCTGCTAGCAGGCACTTTGAACTTTTTATCTCTTCATCCTCAAGTTCATCTTGGGGTAGGTGATTATCATCTTCAAATTGTATATCAGAAGTTAAGATTTACTAAAAAGGCCTGCTTTTGATACCCCTAATAGGGATTTCAATTACTTTTGGTCACCTGGGATTCAAGACAAAGTAGGTGGGGATGCAAGTTATCAGAATTTTCTTCTTTTTGCCTCAAAATTTCCAAAGCCATTTCTGTAAGGGAGATCAAAACCAGGCCCCGGTTTCTCGAAAAAACTTAAGTATATACTCACGAGTTCATGCTCAACTTCAATTCAATACCAATCAACGTTGATTGGTATTGAATTGAAATTCACATGGATTTCATGTAACTTGAGCATGGCGCTCGGATTTGAGTCTGAGAACGAACTTAAGTTTTTTCCAGAAACCGGGGCCTGGTCTTATTTGGGAAATGGTTAAGGGTCCCTTTTTCTTGATTCCAGCTCAATTATAACTTATGCTTACCTGGGTCTACATTTATAATATTTTTAATACTAAATCCACATATCCAGATAGAGCCAAGAATTTAAGGGCATTAACCAATTCCCAAACAAGAATTTTGAGGTCCCTAATAGAAAAGGCTTGGGAAAACATTGAAACAAAAGAAGAAACTGCTGATAACCAGCAGTTTCTCCTTTTGTCTCAATATTTTCTATACCATATTTGACACAAATTCTATCTTAAATAACTTCCATTTGTGGCAGTTTTTGAAGTGGATCACACTAAATTTTTGTCATTTGGGAAAGAATTAAACACCCTTTCTTTAGTGACGGATCTTTTTTTTTTCACTTACCTGGATCTATATTTGTCATATCTTTTGTACTGAAATCCACATATTCAGATAGAGCCAGGCATTTGTGGGCATTGAACACCCTCTCTTTAGTGAAGGATCTTTTACATCTTGTACACAGTAGCTTTCCATCATCGCCTAAACACAATAAAGTTTAAGGTCATTAATCAAAATGGAGGTTTCTTAGCTCATTCCTGAACTAAAGTTGGTTTACACATTCCTATAGCATATATCATAGTTCTAGAACTATTGGGGTGGGGTGGGGACAGAAGAAAAGGCTGAAACATTATTATTAGTGTGTTGTTGTATTTTTCAGAGTCATTTATTGTGCATGTATGATGGTTGGTCCAGTTTTCGTGGTATTAATAATTCAAAGGAAACTCCCGGAAGACAAGAACAAGTCAGTGCTACAAAAATTACTAAATAACACTTGAAAATGTTTTGTTATTTTGTAACTTCTCTACATTTATGTCAGTTATGTGTTATTTCTTACATTTAAAGCCATTTTGTATAAGCTGTTGACCTCTGACGTCATCGGAATTGAGGCTCCAGAATTCGTGGTTCATTCAATAAATCAGTGACACATTCTTTGTTTCCAAATTTTCCTCCCAAAACTGGGCACTTCATCAATCTAACATTCCTTGTGAATAATCAAAAGTTGTTTTTAAAAAAATACACTGGCTGATGTAATAATAGGAGCATCACAAGTACCTCTGCATATTTGATTCATTGCATTAAAATGTATTGAACAACCCTCACAAGAATAGTCATGGGTTATGCCCCTTGAATAAAAATTTTCTTTGTTTACTTTATTTGAAGCCAGTAAAGATGGGTGTGGGGTGTATGTTGACAAAATTCTAGCGTGTGGACGTCGCATGTTAAGAATGGCGTAAGATTATTCGGAATACCACGAATTTGGGCTCCTCCATGAAAACTGGGCAAATCACCATAATTGTTTTCTGCAATAGCTTTCAAGTTAGTGCTGTCTTACAATTCCATTGTTTGGGAAAGGATTACCTCCTTTCTAAATGATTGATCCATATTGAAAGATGTTTCGGACAACAAAGTTAATATCATTACCACCATAAATGTTATTATCTAAAAATAAACATTTCTTTTATTTTAAAAAAAACATTATGGGAAACTAGCCCTTTAATTTTTCTTTTGGATGTCACTTTAAAGAGGTCATACCCTGATGAGATTCAAGCCACGCCGTTATCATTCACCGGACATTGCAAACATGCGGGTGTGGAACTTTCCATCACCAAACATTTGCAATGTTGACCGAATGGATTCAGATACATAACGAATATTAAAGAAGTCGCACAAAAAATTCCAATGTCGCATGAATCTCAATAGGGGTGGACTAAGTCAGGTACAGAGGAATAAAAATCTTACCTTTGACAGGGACATTCTTCTCATTTGGATCAAACTTGGGTTTTTTCTCCTCAGCTTTCTTACTCTTCCCAGGTGTTCTCCCTCTCTTCTTTTTGAACGACCCTTCAAAAAATGTCACATTATAAGTATTTATACAATGTACATCATTTATAAACATTGATACATAACTTTTTACATTTTAACAAGCCTTGCTATTAATGCCCTGGAAAACATTAAGCATAGTATTCATTAAGAGAAAAGATGAAAATGCTGATGATCAGCATCAGACAGCATTTTCTCCTTTACCTTCAATGTTTTCTTTGCAACAAAGTACAAGAATTGTCTTTTTATTAAGATCAATTTTGCTGTCTGCTGTAGATTACAATGAGTTCCTAATAAGAGTACCTACAACTTAGGGTTTAATCATTAATGAACAACTAGAACTGTCACAAAGCGGACAAATACTCCCCACTAGCTCCTGGTCACAGGAAAAGTGCTATAAATTGTCCTTCCGTTGGAGCATAGAAAAAGTTTTGAAACAAAGTTCAATAGTGACATTGACTTTTAAAGACCTATATAACTTTTCATGATCCTAGTTCAAACAGTTCTTGAGTTAGAGCATGGAAATGGATTTAACCCTTTCCCAAACAACAAAATTGGTTGTCCAATTCAAAAGCTGCTGCAGACGACAAAATGGATGTCAATAAAGATTGGAATTGTGTGTGATTTAGTCAAGAAAATATTGAGACAAAAAGAAACTGCTGGTTATCAGCAGTTTCTTCTTTTGTCTCAATGTTTTCCCAAGCCTTTTCTATTAGGCACATCAAAACCAGGTCTTGTTTGGGAAAGGGTTAAAATAAAGTCCAATTGCAACTTTCACCTTTGACCAATGTACCGGTAACCCAGACACTACAGGACACCTTGTTTGATCAAGGGCAATGACAACGTAAAGTTTCACAATCCTAAGTCACACAGTTTTTGAGTTAGAGCATGGGAACAAAAAGTCTGCAAATGGACGGACATGGTGAAACACATTAACCCTCCCCCACACTGTACTTGGAAGGTTGGGGGTATAATAAATGAAATATTGCATTTTCAAAAGCAATTACAATCTTATCTATAGCTTTGACCCTTTCCCAAACGACAAAATTTTAGGGTGATCCATTTTAAAAACTGCCATAAATGGCGAAATGGATGTTTCTGAAGATAGGATTTGTATAAACAAGAGCTGTCCGAAGACAGCGCGCTCGACTTTCTAAGTTGCTTAGTATAAACGGGGCATAACTCCAAATAGAGTGGTCCCAGGGTCATGGGCCCTGATAGTAAGGTAGAGGGTGTGATGGTGAATAAGTATTCCAAGTTTGGGTTGAATCCCTTTGATAGTATGGAATTTATTGATGTTTGCAAAAACTTTAACCTTGGTTGCAACGCCAACGCCGACGCCAACGCCGACGCCCAGGTGACAGTATAAGCTCTCATTTTCTTCGAAAAGTCGAGCTAAAAATGGCACAGAAAATATTGAGACAAAAGGAGAAACTGCTGGTCATCAGCAGTTTCTTCTTTTGTTTCAATATTTTCCCAAGCATTAACCAGGTCTTGTTTGGGAAAGGGTTAATTGAGTAAAGGCTTCATTCATATGAAGAAGTCTGATACCTGTCAATGTCTCAACAGCTTTTGGGTCCTGTATCACCTCTGCTAAAAGTTGTCCTGCTCCCTCAATGTTTAAGTTTTGATTGTCACCTTGTAGAATAATAACCGTCTGCTGACTATCTCCCTTCAATAAGACAATAACACAAATTGTAAGATGTCAGAATCATTTGTGTTTTGATCTGGTACTTTCTTCTTTTATCTCAATATTTTCTTAAAGCACCTTCTGTTAGAGACATCAAATTCAGGTCTTGTATGGGAAAGTGATTATGATTCACTACAAATTTATATTTCAGACAGAAAGAGTGTAGGACCAGTAGACTGGACAAGCAAGATCTTAACCCATTACCAGACGACAAAATTTTAGCATCTTCCAAACTTAAAGATTTGCAGACGACAATTTCAAGTGAATGAAATATTAGATTTTTTGGTCTTTTGGAGTAGAAAACATAGTGGGAAATGAAGAAATTGCTTGTCAAAAGGAATTACTTTATTTTCCACAATGTTTCCCTATGCCTTTTTCTTGTTGGGCATCAAAAGGCATCATGTCATTATGTGGGAATGGGTTTAGTGAATCAATCTTTTGTTTGTTCAAGCTATTCCCAAATAGTAAAATTTTGGGCCAGTCCAAATTCGAATGTATTGCTGACAAACAATTTGACTGTCACCAAGAACCCAAATTCTCTGTGATAGCAGGAAAAACACAAGGGAAAGGGAGGAAATGATTGTTATACATGGTGGCAAACCCATTTGACTTTTGGAAAGGTGCACAATGCTTGATTTCAGGTATGTTTTTTTGTTAGTTTCTCTATTTTTTTCCTATTCCTTGATATTTTCCCGAGCTTAAAACTTACCCGAGTCAGAAGTTAACACTTTTTGGTAAAGTGTTTACACTTCAGTATGTCAAAAATCATATCTGTTTGGGAATAGTTTGAAACTTAAATGCATCAGAGGTGTCACAGTTTAAGAAATTGATACAGGGCAGCAACAGTTAATAGGGGGTCAAGGCATTCTATATTTGATATTTTAAATTCAAAATCTATGTCGTGAGTACCCATCTGCATCGTCCTGACAAGATGATTCCAAAGAGTACCCACAACATATTGTTTGATGACCAATTCAAGAAATATTAATACATATTGAAAAACCACCATCTCCTCCTATCTTAACTCTGGATTTATTTGTATCTTACCTGAAATAGTTCTCTGTTGTCGAGTAAGGATTCTGCCCCTGGTAGATTGGTTGATGTAGAAACAAGCGTACCTTGGTCATCTATCACTTCTGAAGTTAAAAAGATCAAAATAAGATGAATTGATTGGGATTCAATGCCTCAATCAATTAAGTACTATGTCATATCACGGCGGATTCCATGGATTCTTACCAAGCCTCCAGCTGCTTGCACTGTGCCACACATAGGTTAATGTCTTAACAATGTTCAAAGCATTAGTTGGTTGGTGACAATTTTGTCAAAAAACATATTTGCCTGAGCCTTCGATCCAACCCGGGACCTCATATGCCATTATGTGAGTGTCTGATGTGCTACCAACTGCTCTAAAACTGCAGCTAATCAAAATAAAGACAGTAAACTTGTTAAACTCACTCCCAAACAGCAGTTGACATTTCTTTTAACCCACTTGACATAAAAGGTTTTGAAAAACATAGAGGCAAAAGAAGAAAATGCCAATAATCAGCAATTACTCTATTTACCATAATAATTTCTACGCTTCATTGTACACAAATCCTTTCTTTGTCAATATCCATCAAAATTTTGTTCATCTGCATATTACCTTCAAATTGGGTCTATCAAAGTGTTTGCTGTTTTGGAAAAGCTATTTCTACAATCTAAAATGACAAAAATTTGACTGTTCTCTCTTGTTTGAAAACCATTTTAGAGTATGTTGCGCAAGTGATGACAAAAATTAAGGCATTTATTTTTAAATTTTGTCATGTGACCTACGAGACTGTGCACTTCCCACTTTCAGGTCCAACATCCCTGAGACATTATGAGACTTGCATATGGATTACCCTATTATCATTTCCAACTTAGCTGTGAGAAAAAAATGGATTACCTATATTGATATCATGCTGATCTTCTCCCACTAGAGTCTCATTCAAGGCCGTCATAGAACTGACCGCAGTCGCAGTTTCATTTTCCAGCATCGTTAGCTGTACAGGGGTTCCGTCTAAAGGACCAGGTTTTCCACATTGCTCATTTTTGTGAAGGATAAACTGCTCTATGTCATTGAATGATGTCATACAAGTGCCACATATGAACACATCCAAGGCCATCTTGAATGAAGGGTAGGTTTCTTTTTCTCTTTAAAATAGGAGGCTGGAAGAGAAAATGCATGGGCAATTGTTTTAAAGCTTAGTAACACCAGAGGTAAAAGGGATTAGTTAATAGCTTTTCAAAATAACTATGATATGGATACTCATGAGCATAATAAGTAGTGAATCTAGGATTTCTGAAAGGGGGGTTCGAATTTACAATTAGGGACATTCATTTTCCTTGAAATACACAAGTTTGACTGAATTTCTGCATGAATATGAAATCATTAGGCTTCACAGTGGGGGTTCCTTTGACCCCCCCCCCCCCCCCCGAACCACCTCTGGATCTGCAACTGGCATAATGCCAAATGTCTCCTTGATACAGCTGTAAAACAACTGTAGTTTGGTTAAGAAATGGGGTAATCCCTAATCGAGTCTTCTGTGATGATAATTCGCTCTTTGATTTTTGGATGTCCCTATTTACATCAGAGCGCACTACCACTCAAAAACAGCGGAAAGTAGGTCATTGTAATCAATGGCTGTTCAGGTGAGGGTTGTTGCAAAACATTGCCTATAAACCTTTTAGAAAAAAGAGGCACAAGAGGGCCTGAATCGCTCCACCGGCTTATTCCGGATTTTCGTAATTCCGTCGTTACAGAGTTGTCGTTCATGCGGGACGGTATACCGTCTTCCGGTGTCAATGTAAATAAGCGTTATCGGTAGGAAAGAATCGCTACTGCATTCATAAATGCCATATTTTTGCGGATAAAATTGGAAATTTTGAACTGCACAAACTATATATCGAAAGAGGCAAATACAAGACGAGCTTGGATTCGTGTAATAAGTCGCAAGAATTAGAACCAAACATCGTATCTGGCCTAGGCATACCCGAGTCTGAGTGACAGTAGCCTATTAGTCGAAACGCGTAGATCCTTGGGAGATTCCAACAAAGGAACCTCAGCGGAGAGAAGAAAGAGAAATCCCATCGCAACATAGTCCCAACACACTAAACGCTTACATATCAAAGTAGATCTAGTCTATTGAGACAGAAGGAGAAAATGCTGGTTATCAGGGTGCTCTTACATTTTGACAAAATGTTTCAAAAAGTATTTTCTATTAAGTAAAACCAGGTCACGTTTGGGAAAGCTTTAACGAACAAACAATGAATTACATAGACCTACTTGAACGAAATAGCAAAGTTTTGAGAGAAGAGATAAACATGCTGACTGCCTTTCCCTCAATAGTTCCTATTCTACAATTTACAATCTACGCCAAATTGTTCTTCTTAGTAGATCTACGTAGCATAGTCTACAGCCTGCTTCAAATTTGAATTAAATTTGAAATAATGGTTTATTATGTTAACCCTTTCCTATCTAATTCTTTGTTTTGATGCCCACAAAATAGCAAAATCAGAATCATTCTGACAATTAGCAAGACTTAATTTGGAAAGGACCATATTTTGTTGTATGGGTAGATCTAAGGGTTTAAAAATCCGTCATTTTTTCGGCACATTTAAAAACGAATTCTTCTTAAGTCCTGTATTTGACCTCAGTAGATTGTTTGGAAAAACATTGAGAAAAAGGAAACAATTTGACGATAGTCAGAAATATCGCCTCTTTCCTCAATAATTTTTGTGCTTTAACATTCACTTATTCTATTTCCGATTTTAATCGTTTTCCGACAGTGGAAAACCGCGTGGAGCGGAATGTTCTTACAAACAGTTACAAAATATTTGTTTGGAAAAGTTTGTAACTCGCTCACAGCGTTCAAGTATATACATGTAGATCTTTTTTCCCCAAAGTTGCCCCTCTTTTTATTTCTATGACGTCATATGACTAGAGTAAGCAAGGCAAAGTTATGACGTCACAAATCGACACTCGCCTGATTTGAGGCACGCCACGGGGAAAAATATTTTCAATGATAACCTATCATCGGATTATGGCAGATTTCTTTTGTTACAGATCTCCGAACGATCTAAAAATGATGGAAGGTGCAGAGGTATTATTAGATTCCATTATTAAGTTACAATAATAATCATTTTCATTTAATTACTCATTGAATTTACGAAAATATTAACGTTGCCTATAGTCAAACAGGCAAATGGAAGTAAACATACCGTCCCGCAGGAACGACAACTCTGTTTTACCGGAATTACGAAAAGACCGAATTAATTAAAAGAATTATCTATTGATTTTTTGTTAACCTCCGACTGCCATACCCCTGTTTTCTGACAAAATTTGGTCTGAATTGACCCAATGGTTGACTTTTAAAGAATTATTTTGCGCTTTCTGTAAGTCTGATAAGCCCCATCCTGCCACACCCACACTTATGTAGCAATCAAAATGCCGTGAACAATTTAAGTAAAGGGCCATCTAAGGAACATTTCTGCCAATTTTGGTCTTAACTAGCCCAATGGCTGATTTTTTACAGAATTAGTTTGTGAATTCTCAAAGCCTGATAAGCCCCACCCTGGAACACCTTCAAAATTCGTGTTCAATTTAAGTAAAGCTAACCAAAGAAATATTTTTGTCAAGTTTGGATTAAATTGACTCATCGGTTGATTTTTTATAAAATTATTTCGTGACTTCTTCAAGTCAGATAAGTACCAGCCCTATTAAACCACCATTTATAGACCAATCAAAATTTTGTTATCAATTTAAGTAGAGCACCACCTAAAGAAAATATCTACCAAGTTTGATCGAAATTGGCCCTGGTTTGAGAGGAGATTTTTAAAGAATCATTTTGTAATTTCCCCCAAGTCTGATAAGCCCTGCCCTGCCACACCACATTTATCTACTAATCAGAATTTTACAATCAACTTAGATAAAGGTCCAACCAAGGGACATGAATTTATGCTATGCTAAATCTAAATTGGCCAAATGGTTGATTTTTAAAAAAATATTTCGTGATTTCTCCAAGTCCATAAGCCCTGCAGTCCCTGCCACGCCAACATTTATGGACCAATCAAAATTTTGTTCGCAATTTAAGTATAACATCACCAAAAGATCATCTCTGCCAAGTTTGATCAAAATCGGCCGTGTGGTTTCAGAGGAGAAAATTTTTGAAGAATTATATTGTTGTTTCCCCCAAGTCTGATAAGCCCCACCCTGCTAAACCCACATTTATCAACCAATCAAAATTTTACAGTCGATTTAGATAAAGGTCCACCCAAGGTACAATTCTGCCAAGTTTTATCAAAATTGGCCAACTGGATGATAAGTCTGATAAGCCCCACCCTGCCACGCCCTTATATAGACCAATCAAAATTTTGTTCTCAATTTAGGTAAAGCACCACCCAAAGGATATCTCTGCCAAGTTTTATCAAAATTTGCCTTATGGTTGGGGAGGAGAAGATTTTTGAAGAGTTATAAGTGTGATAAGCCTTGCTACGCCCAAATTTATTGGGCATAGCACCACCCACTGGGTAAAGCACCACCCAAAGAATATCTCTGCCAAGTTTGATAAAAATTGGCCCACTGGTTTGAGAGAAGACTTTTCAAGAAAAGTTAACACACGCACGAACGCACGCAAGGACGGACGCACGAGGGACGGACGTTCCACGCATGACGGCACTTCGGCCAGTGGAGCTAAAAATTATACATTTTGGTCTTAAATTTTTCACTAGGCATGACAATAAATGGTTCATTGATAGGTATCGTAAGCCAGATCGGACGGTGAACAAAGTGCCACAACTTGTGTCGGACTCTCCGTTGTTTTTCAATGATACTAAGTGCAATCTGATGTAGATGAGCAACATCAACATATCAAAGATCGAATTTCATCAGAGAAAACTTGGAAGTTGGATTAGGTAATCCCCTGCCCCCTCCCATGTTTGTGCAAACTCCCTTCAGCAAATGCTGAAGAGTAGTCAAAAGTTATTTGTGTGTCAGAAGAGTTTAGCTCATAGGAAACATTTCCTTCAGTCTAAAGTGAAAGAGAAACTAGAATCTAGATTTAGATTGAATCATAATGGGTACGATGGGCAAGTTTAACAAAATTAACTTTAACGCAAATATTTTTGTGTATGAATGAGTTTTAAAAAATAGCTCAAATCCAAATCCATGGTTAAAATTGAAAACGCATTGCGGGAAAAGGAGAGGGTTTACGAAACTTTGTTTTCGAACAATCTGGCAAAGCCAGCTCCATCGGACAGCGGAGTTAAATTTGGCAAAACGACACAGAATTTGTATCAAATTAAAATGTCTTACCGACGCTTACGGTTCCGTATATTCTTAATTCATCTAGGATTAAGAGAAATCGCATACAAATATTCAAATTTGGCAAATATTTTCTGGTGTTTGTGATTTGCAGGTATTCGGCTAAAAATTACAAAATGGCTGCCTCAATGTTTCCGTCGGCGTTCGGTTTCATTCGGGTATTCCCGGAAGAGCGGGAATTTCAAAGATATGAAACTCGTCACACCAAAAAGGACATTCTTTCACAAAAATTCTCAACCAAACTTAGAAAATGGCACGACTTAACACTCAAGGACGTAGCCCCCACTACGCATTTCATAGGCGTAGGAAGAGGGGGCAGGGGGGGGGGGGCTGGTCTCCCAATAATTTGGAAAAAGGGCCTGCCCCCTCATTGGCCCCCATAAAACACCCATATTTCCATTTTCTTAAACGTTTGCCCCCCCCCCCCCCAATATATTGTAAACCTTCCTACGCTACTGATTTATAATACACACGTGCGTAGGCCTAATGTAAAAAATCGCGAATAGGTCGTAGGTCGTAGAAATGCCGGATAGAGAGTTTCCTTAGCCACCGAAGTCAAGAGGTCATAGTTGAAGGCCACACCTCGTATTCCGCCCCTGTCACGTCTGGTGTCCCTCAGGGCTCTGTCTTAGGCCTCCTACTCTTTCTGCTTTATATCAATGGCATGCCAGGAAGAGTAGCCTCTACCACTCGCCTATTTGCAGACGACAGTTTACTGTACCGCAAGATCCGCACTACCCAAGACACAGACATCCTACAAGAGTGTGTTTTTAACCTGTTTTTAGACTCTTTAGACTTAATTCCCCTTGCACATGTACATATTCACCTTTGTGCGAAAATGCTCCAGAGGAGTACAGCACACTACTTGGAAGAAGAAGAAGAAGAAGAAGAAGAAGAAGAAGAAGAAGAAGAAGAAGAAGAAGAAGAAGAAGAAGAAGAAGAAGAAGAAGAAGAAGAAGAAGAAGAAGAAGAAGAAAAGGGCCTAACTAAGCTCGAGCAGTGGGTAAAAGACTGGTAGATGCAGTTCAATCCTTCCAAATGCGAGACCATCCACATCTCCAGAATGAGGAACACAATCAAGCACACATTTTCGCTGCACAACCATCAGCTGAAAAATGTTACTGATGGAAAGTGCCTTGGGGTCACAATACATGAAAAACTGCTCTGGAACAAGCATGTGGACAATGTCACCAAGAAGGCAAACAACTCGCTCGCATTCCTGAGAAGAAACATATCTAGGTGCCCGCAAGATGTGAAAGCGCAATGCTACCAGACACTGGTTCGCCCAATCCTGGAATATACGGCACACGTGTGGGACCCACACACTGCATCCAATATTGCCCAACTAGAAGCCATTCCGAGAGACGTGCAGACAGGTTTGTTTATGGAGATTACAGGACAACAAGCAGTACAAGCCAATTGATTGCCACTCTAGGCTGGCCCTCACTTCAACAGAGACGTTCTGATGCCAGACTTGTGCTGATGTACAGGATTGTCCACAACCAAATCAACATACCAGCGGACCAGTATCTCCATCCAGCCACTGTCTCTCTTCAACGAGGAAGAAATGTATGCTACCTGGTACTCTTTTGCCGCACCGACCCATACAGATTCTCCTTCTTCCCAGTAGCCATCCGCCTGTGGAATCAACCTCCAGTCCAGACAATCGCAGCTGAGAGCCTGGAACTGTTCAAGGCTGGCCTGGCAACATCCAACTAATTATACAGACGTTGTTTTTATCGGTTTTTAACTGCACTTTGTTTCCGCCTCACGCCAACCTTGTACAGTCACAGTGCGTTGATGCTCCAGAGGAGTCCTGAGAAGAAGAAGAAGAAGAAGAAGAAGAAGAAGAAGAAGAAGAAGAAGAAGAAGAAGAAGAAGAAGTTGCTTTGCATATGGTTTTAGGGTAAGTTTTGTCGTACTAGGCCTAAATAGGGGAGACAGGGGCTAGTTCGGCCCCGGGGCAAGTTCGGCTAGTGGCTCTTTTGAGCCTGTCGACAGAGATCACGGTGGGGATTGTGCATGATGGGATGGATAACGACTACCGACAATAGGGAACGATTTTATCAAGTAAACCGTGACGTAATTTCGGACAAATAAATAGTATTTCGTTGGTGTTGTTATAAAATTTCGTAACTACGGCTTGAATCAAACCGTAGTTACGAGATGTTATAACAACACCGACGGTTTATCAAAACATAGCGGTAAACTCAGTCTATTTTTTGCACAAAATTTGATGCCAACTCGCCTCGCTTCAGGTAAGACATTTTGCAATAACTCTGTTATTTCTGTATCAATTTTCAAGCGGTTTGCTGCATGTACCCCGCCTAATCGAGCTCTTTCATCGGATGTATGACATATTAGATAACTCATGATACTTTTTCCGAAATATTGTCCCAACCGACCAGAAAGCGAAATGGTAACGACTACGGCCAAATTAACCACGCTTCAGGTAAGAATTTGTGCAATAACTTATTTCTGCGTCAATTTTCATGCGGTTTGTTGCATGTACTCCGTCTTACTGAGCCCTTTCCTCAGATGTATTACTTATCGGGAAACTCCTTGTACTTTTCTCAAAAATCGATCCCAACCGACTAGAAAAAGGGCCTGAATTTTTTGTCGTTTTTCTGGTCGGTTGGGATCAATTTTTGGACAAAGTACAAAGATTCTACAAACAAGTCATATATCCGAGGAAAGAGCTCACTAATGCGGGGTACATGCAACAAACCGCTTGAAAATTGGAGCAGAAATAAGAAAATTATTGCACAATTTCTTACCTGAAGCGAGGCAAAATTTGTCCGTATACTCCATATTCGTTATCCATCCCATCATGCACAATCCCGACCGTGGAGATAGAGAGCTGTGACCTGGATTGTAATGTAACTCATGACGAAAGCCTTTTGCAGAAGGTTTTTGGTCGCATTGAATACAAAAACATAGAATTTACGATTCTTATTTTTAGACACTGTCAGTAATTTTTCCACATTTTGTAAGTTTTTATTCACAGTAATATGTGCCATGATTCAGATTTCTTTTTTTTGTATATTAATGAAGAGAATTAAGTCCCCTTTCATATTAAAACTAAAGATTAAGCTTTCATGTTATCTAAAAGGAGATATGACGTGATGTTGGCACGAGGTCCGTCTGGGGCTAGTTCGACTTTTGGGGTTGGGGCAAGTTAGGCCACGACCAAACTTGCCCATGAATAAAAAGAATTACCATGGTAAGAAATGTCATTTCTTGACGCATCTAAATATCAATCGCGCAGACCTAGCTCAAACAGAAATGTAAAAATGGACGAATTCAAAATCACAGGCCGAACTAGCCCCGGCCTCCTACCCAAACCTCCCAAACCTCCCCTTACTCACGCTGATTTGACCGTTAAAACAATGCTTTTTTCAATTTATACCTTCATTTGGAAGTCGAATACAGATTCCGTGAAATTTAAATAGTCTAAAAATCAAATTATAGGGAATTATAAGTCTGTGCATACCTTGCCCCAAGGGTGGGCCGAACTTTCCCCATGCATGGGACAAGTTCGGCCACCACGATCAAAACTCTAAAATTTTTAATTCTCTTTGTTAAAAAGAAAAATATAAAAAGGACAGACGCAGTTTTAAAGGCTATCGCTTGTCGAAATTAAGTATATAAATCGTGCTTAAATAACTTTCATAGGCTATAATTCAAAATATGACCAATTGATCTGAATTAGGGGGCCGAACTAGCCCCGGTCTCCCCTACGTTTTTCAAAATGCATATGACAAATCAATTTTTTTCGGGGGGGAGACCCCCGAACCTCCTTAAGAGCAGGGATACCCCATCTCGTGCTCTCCCCCTCTCGGGCATACGGGGCTCGTGCGTAATATAAAGTGTTTGATGCTTCAAATAGTATATCTCTACTTTTGTAGGCCTACTGTGGCGAGGTCTGGGGCACACATTCGTTATCAAAAGAGTCCTCAAATTTAATTGAACATTTTCATATGAAATTCATTAAAGAAATGCTTGGTGTGCATCGCAAATCCTCTAACGAAGCTTGTAGAGCAGAATTAGGTAGATTAGGCCTACATTTGAAAAGGAAAATAAGATAATCTATCATAAGTTTCTATAATCATATCCAGTCTGATGAAAATACAACTGTACACAAAATCTTTAATCTGACAAAAATACTAATGTATGGTTCGATCAGGTCAAAAAGCTTTGAAAATCACTTGGCTATAGGCCTAGTTATTTGATTAATGACAAAGTCTTAGGGCCTACTTAAATCAAGCTTAAAGAACATATTAAATAAATACTAGTAATTACAGATATTTGCACTCAAGAGCAAAATACATCCATAGAAAGTAACTCAAAGCTTGAATTGATTTCAGGATTCTACAAGATGGGAATTAGACCAAGTGATGTTGATAAATTACCTATTCTGTCAGATAGATCAATGGTCAGTAGGATGAGGATAAGCTCTCATCAACTGATGATTGAAAAAGGAAGACATCTTCAGATTCCCAAAGTGGAAAAAATATGTCCAATTTGTAACACAGCAATAGAAGATGAAATCCACTTTTTATTAAATTGTAACAATTATGAGGAATTGCGAATCCAGTGTTGAATCTAGCTTGGCCTGAGAGGGGGCCCGTCGGGCCCACAGCCATCAAAACAGGGGGACATTTGGGGAAAATTGGGGACATAAAGACAAACATAGAAAAAGAAGTAAAATTATTTTCCAATCTGACAGGTGCGTGAAGCAAGTCAAATCGGGACAGAAAAATGATCAATGGATGCAGTTCACACGCAGGAATGTATTCTGTTTTTTTTTTTTTTTTTTTTTTTTTTTTTTTTTTTTAGGAAATTGGTTTAACTTTCAGAAGATAACTAAATTTGAAGCATATTTGACCGTTTCAGCACAATTGTAGGTTTCGGAGTTTTCCTCTCTGATTAAATCGCCTGATAAGTGATAACCTACTGAAGACGTCAGGTGATACTAAGTTCCGCCCATTTATGCAAATTTCTCATTGATCTCTTCCTTATGTGTCAGGTCGTCCTCAGACGGGCACGCTGTCGACTCTTCCAATCAGCCCTGTTCATCATGCACGAGCCTAATTCCTCCCCAGCAAGCAATTTGTATGGGTCCCTTATGGGTCCCTTATGGGCACCTTTATGGGTCCCATAAAGGCAACCCATATGGGACCCATTTAGGATGTGCAACCGGGGGCCGTATGGGTCCTATCTGGGCAGCCCATATACATGCAATCTGGGACCCATATGGGTCCGAAATGGGCAGACCCATATAGACAGCCCTGATCTAACCCATTTCTATTGGCTTTCGTTTGGTGTTGATCGAAGATGAAAACCTTCCAGAGCTTCTCGCTCAGAAGGGGTAATTAATCCCCATCATAGAGGATTAAGGTCTCGCCAGGTATGTCTGACGACCTTGACTCATTTTCTAAGGTTTGATACCTAGGAATTTGGTCTTAACTGTCATTACATTTTCGAGGCTTTCTATAACTATCTATATGTTTTTTTTGATATATTTTTATGTCTAGATTTATTTCTATCTTTTTTTGAAAATGTGTACACAATTTAATTTCTTTTAACAGAATCATATAGGATTATCAAGCCAAATGCTTTCTTTACATAAACGCTTTGTAAAAACATGATTTATTGTCAAGATTTTGAATTATTTCCCTTTAATATACATAAAACTCCTTGTAACACACTAATTGATAAGATTATGTTAGTGATTTGAACAGACTAATTACAGTTTAAACACCGTTAAAACGACAAAATAATTCGGATGTTCCAACATGAAGCACATGTTTAAAAAACGATATTGACAAAGAATGTACTTCTGTACAATATAGCGCAGAAAAAACTTATGCAAAAGAAGAAAATGCCGATTATCAACTTTTGCTAATATCTCTAGGCCTATGTTTTTTTTTTTTTTTTTTTTTTGTTGTTGTTTTTTTTTTTTTGGCCATGTAGGCCTACCTTTCTAGTAGAGAAGTCAATACCAGGTTTTGTTCGAGAAAGGATTAGACATGTCTTATTGATGTTGCCTTACTTGTCTTACTGAATCTAATGTTGTTGTTTTTCAATTTGTATTGATTTGATGGTCATTAATTTTGATGGATATAAATAAGATCGCCATTCAAATTGAAAACTTATAATTCTATATGCTACATGATTCAGATTATGGATATTTTAGATATGTGACCCGTCGCGCTAAAAGGGACCTTATCGGGTGTGTGAAAAATATCGACCCTAGTCAGTCTGCGCAGTCCGCGCAGCCAGACTAGGGTCGACACTTTTCACTTTTATGTTATCTTCTAAATCCGGAATGTTTTCCCTATCTTACTATATGTTCATTGTTAGCATACAGTATCTGGTTGACCTGTGCTGAGTCTGGCAAGTTTGTCAAAATTTGGATTTTTAGAAATCGGATAAGGTCCCTTTTAGCGCGACGGGTCACATATGCTCATGTATACATAATTATTCTGTTGTACTTGAATGGGCGCAAGCCGATTATTGTAACTGGGACCCCCATAGTCAAAACAACATGGGCTTTCCTACATAGGTCCTATATTGGCATACCCATATGGGCTTGCCCATACACAGCCCATATGCTGGGAATATGGGACCAATCTGGGTCCGTTATGATCAAACCCACATGGGCTTACCTACATAGGTCCTATTTGGGTCCAATATGGGCCTACCCACATGGGCTTACCCATACACATCCCATATAGGACCCATATAAGCATGTTTGCTGGGTCTGGGGTTGCTGCTCCCGCATCCTGCATCAGAACATCCACCATGGTTGTGCCCGGGTTACCTCTGTTTCTCCTTCCATGCTTCGGACTCCATAACACCACCTTGCTAGCAGATAGATCGGGGTGTCTGTAACAATGCCCAGCAAGCCCCATCCTACGATATGCTATCTTGTCCGTGAGTCTAGGGATTTCTTAGTAAAGTGCGTCATTCCCTATGTGCTCACTTGGGTTGATGTTCAAAACCCGTCTAAGCATTCTCGTGTAACACCCGTCTATCGATCTTCTGATTTTGGAAGTTATTGTCCAGCACTCTGAGCCATATAGTAATACAGATTCTACTGTGGCAAAGAAGAAGCTCAGTTTGACTTTACGAGGCAGTTGTGAGTGCCAAACTGCTTTCATGCCATTGAGTGCTCTCCAAGCAAGGCCTTTTCTGATTTTGACGTCTTTCTCTGTTGTGCCTATCCATGAACCGAGGTACTTAAAATCCTTGACCTCCTTGAGTGGCGTCCCTTCAATGGTTCTAAGGGGAGGTTGGTCTTCTTTCTGGCCGAGATGGATTACCTCTGTTTTCTTTGCATTTAGTGCCAATCCGACTCTCGAACATTCTTTCTCAACCCTAGTTAGAAGTGTCTGAGCTTGGTCTTTATCATTGGAAAGTAGACTGATATCATCCGCAAAGTCTAGGTCAGTGAGTGTGACCTCTGGTGTTCTCGATGATTTCCTGGGTGTTATTGTCAGTCCTAAGTCCACCTCTTTTCCTTCTATTGCTTGTCTCAGGGCGTAGTCAAGTACTATGATGAAAATGTATGGGGCGAGAGTGTCTCCTTGTAATACCCTGCTGTGACTTGGAATTCCTCGCTTTCTCCGTCAGGCGTAATCACTCTGGCTAGTGTGTCTGAGTACATGGACTCAATAGCCTTCATCAGGTTTGGTGGGACATCATAGGCTTTTAGGATTTTCATCATCTTGCCTCTGTGTATGGAGTCGAATGCCTCCCGGAAATCTATGAAACAGAGTACAGCTGAGGGTCTATGGCTGTTCGCAGTCTGTTCAAGATCATCCGGTTCCTCATCTTTGCGGTAATACATGACAGGCTTATATCCCTGTAGTTGTCTGGTTTGGACAGATCACCGGACTTTGGGATAGGTATGACGTTAGCTTGGGACCACTGCTTAGGGCTAGTGCCTTTACTTAATGCCAAGTTGCACATCTGCAAGACAGTGTCATCTAAATCACAGCCTTTCAGTACTTCTGGGGGTATGCCATCTGGGCCTGGGCTTTTTCCATTCTGTAGGGAGGCCTTCATCTTGGTATATTCTCCTGGTGTGAAAGGTCCATCATCAATGTTTAGCTCCTTGAGGACAGAGGGAATCTCGCCTTCTGGGTCTTCAATTACAGGAACATTTCCCAGTAGGTTGCTGAAGTGTGTTGCCCAAGTGGCAACTCTCTCTTCCGGGCTGTTTCCAGAGACTTGTCCTTCTTTTGACCGCTTCTGGGTCTTCAATTACAGGAAAATTTCCCAGTAGGTTGCTGAAGTGTGTTGCCCAAGTGGCAACTCTCTCTTCCGGGCTGTTTCCAGCGACTTGTCCTTCTTTTGACCGCTTTCTCCCTGTCATTTGATTGATGACTTCCCAGCTTTCCGCATATTTCCCATCACCATGTGCAGCATCCACCTTCCGTACCTTTTTCTCGATCTCTTCCATATGTAGCCTGTCGTAGGTACTATACAGATGATGTTTTGCTACATTCAGTGCATCTCTGCTCTCAGTGTCCCCTCTCTGATTAAACAACTGGTGCGCAGTTTTCAATTTGTCCCGGGCCTCCACTATGTCTGGGTGTTTGGTTCGTTTGGAAGGTTTAACACGCTCTTTCACTAGTACACAAACTTCCATTGCTTCTTTGTTTGCTGCAATGAATGCTTCATAGCGGACTGTTAGGTCTTCTTCAGAAAGGGCTTTGAACCTGTTCCTAACCTCGATTGTGTATTGCTGCTGTAACTCTTTGTCCGCAGAGAAAGATTTCCAGTCATATCTGGTTTTAGCTGGCGGCTTTGGAGCCCTGAGACTAAGTCGAACAGTTATTGAGACAATCCTGTGATCCGAGCCAACCGACTGAAAGGAGCTGTATGGCTCTGAGTTGAGTATACTGTTCCTCCACTTTCTTCTCACTAGGATGTAATCTAGCTGTTTCTTAGCTCTTGTTGCTCTATCTTGAAATGTCCATCTCTTTCCCAGTCTCTTGCGAAACAGTGTGTTTGTTGCTAATAGCTCTTGTTCTGTCAACAGGTCTACAAGGTATTTGTCATTTCTGTTTGTCTCCTCATGGAATGGAAATGGTGCGTCGTCTTTTCCTAGCCTTGCATTTAAATCACCGAGGACGATTAGAAAGTTGCGTGAGGGAACTAGTTGTATTGCTTCCCTAAGTTGTTCATAAAACGTCTCTACCTCGTCTTCGGGAGCTACATTGGTAGGTGCGTAGCAGACTATTATGGTTGTGGTTTGGTTACCACTGAACTCTACCACAAGAATTCTTTCTGAGTGAGGTTGTGCTTTTTGCAAAGCTTTTCTAGCGCGATGACTGAGCAGCACACCGACACCTCCGACGGCAGCTTGGGCCGTATTCCTCCATGCTGATGCTGTGAGAAGGTGGTAGTTCTCAATCTTCTTGAAAACAATCAAGTCATCTTTGTGGACTCTCCTGTGCTCTTGGATACCTCAAATCTCAATACCTCTCTCTTCGGCACAATGTGCAATTTCAAACATTCTTGCTTCCTCTCTTGCTGTTGCTGCGTTGAAGGTGCCTATATATATTGGCTTCTTTGTTCGCAGGATAGCATTGGACTGGGTGCTGTTATCAGACACAAGGTCTTCATACTGTCCTGGGAGACCAGCTCCCTTTGCCTCTGCTGCGCTCCTGAGGACTCCCGCCTCTGGAGCAGTATATGATTCTGATTGGTTGTTCGCCATTGTGTCTTACAATACTGATACTGGGAGGGACGCAACCCCTCATCCCAGGCCTTGGCCGTTGGAGCTATTGCTCTCTTCCGCCCTAGGACCATTTGGTCCTGAGTATAGTGCTGTACTCATAATTTAACCCATAACTGAGTTTTACGCCATATGGCTATTGAGCACTAACTGCCCAGGTTTGAATTCAGAGTTTTCCATCTCTTAGCCTTTGCCACAAGGGCTTTATTCACAAGGCAGTGAATGGTTGATTGGTGAGCGCTAGGGCATGTCCACACGCCGGTGGGCCTACACACTACACCTCTGGGGCCCAACCTGCTCCGAGAACCCTCGCACTCTAGCCTGGGGCCGTAAGGTGCCCAGTTACCATGGTGTGCCACGAGGAGGCATTACGAGAGTCTTTACTTAGCAGAAGCTAGTTGTACCATCAGGAAGGACTTACGCACTCGGCCTTCTTTTCGCTCCAAAGAGCTAGGTGGCGGCTGCAGCTAAAAGCGAGAGGGTGTTAAGCCACTACACTACACTACAGCACGAGACGCTATACTAAGTCCTGTGCAAAGCACCACACACCACATCCATGCGCATCGTTAGCGGATATTGCAAAAATGTAAACAAACCAAACAGGGAACCTCTAAATAAACGGAAAAGTTAAGTTAAAAATCTCAAATGAATTATTTTCAAGGCGAAAGTGAGTTTTAGATTTGAAGTTAGGACGACCAGTCGGGCTTTATAATACCGGAATGGACTTTTTACGATCGGGAAGCGAACTCGTGCGCCCGTCGGGCCCGAACTTGTGTTTCCATTGCGTCATTTGCGGATTTTGCCGGTGTAACGTAGTAAAGTGACCCCCATAGAATACTGACCCCCGGTCACTTTACTATATAGAATACTGACCCCTTTCTATAAAATACTGACCCCTTGTAAAATAACGACCCCCCTGATTTTATCTATAAAATACTGACCCCACCTAGTTTATTGCTAATTTAATATACACTACATGTATACATATCGTTTCAAATCACATCCGGGTTTATTATGCTCCTCGAAAAAAGTTTCGAGGAAAATTTAGCCGCCATGCTATCCTTCCGTTCGTTCGTCCTCCGTCCGTCCGTCCGTCTGTCTGTCTGTCCGTCCGTTTATATATAGTCAGATGTCAGCAACCTTTAGGCCAAATTCAATGAAACTTTACATGTGTAATCCCTGAATACCTTTTGAGTCTGTGTTCTCGTTTTTGTTGTTGTTGTTGTTGTTGTTGTTGTTGTCTTTGTTTTTAGCTCACCTGAACACGAAGTGCTCGAGGTGAGTTATTGTGGTCACTTTTTGTCCGGCGTCCGTCCGTCCGTCAACATTTGGCGTGTTTACACTCTAGCATCCACAATAGTTAGGCAATCTTGATCAAACCTGGCCAAAACAAGTAGGATTATAAGTTCTCGGACAAGTTCGATTATGGGCCTGATCGGACCAGAAAGTGATGAGTTATCTGCCCTTGAATGTCAAAAAATGCTGTTTTTAAGTTTGTTTACACTCTAGCATCTACAATTATTGGTCAATCAAGACAAAACTTTGACATAATGTTGGAGGCCATAAGATCTTGGATGAGTATGATTTTCAGCCTGATGAGATCAGAAAGTCCAGAGTTCGATTTTCAGTCTGATCTGACCAGAAAGATGAGAGTTATGTGCCCTTGAATTGGGCAAAATTGCCATTTTTGGCTGTTTTCGACCTTGTTTACACTCTAGAATCCACAATTATATATAAATCAAGACAAAACTTGGACACAATGTTGGGGAGCATAAGATCTGATCAGATCAGAAAGTCGAGAGTTATGTGCCCTTGAATTTGACAAAATTGCCATTTTTTGCTATTGTCGACCTTTTTTACTCTCTAGAATCTACAATTATAAATCAATGAAGACAAATCTTGGACGCAATGTTGGGGACCATAAGATCTCAGAGGAGATTGATTTTCAGTCTGATCCGACCAGAAAGACGAGAGTTATGTGCCCTTGAATTTGATAAAATTGCCATTTTTGGCTGTTTTCGACCTTGTTTACACTCTAGAATCTACAATTATTTAAAAAAAAAACAATGTTGGGCACCATAAGAGCTTGGATGAGTTTGATTTTCACAACATTATTGACCATAAGTTCATATTCAGATTTAAAGTCATAAATATCAATTGAATTGAACATAAGTGTTGCTCATATCATTTTGGTCCAGGTGAGCGATATAGGACCATCATGATCCTCTTGTTGTCTTAAGGGGCCTTAATGTAGAAATTAGTGTTTCTCTAATTTCTCTTCGTTCAATGAACATAATTTAATGAAATTTTGTTCTTCAGTGATAAATGAGAAGTTCTGTAGCTTTTATAATTAATAATTCATGTACAAAAATCCTGTCATGTGTAAAGGGGACTAATTGTATAACAACATTGCGTCTAGATCTCTAAGTCTGCCCGAAGCAAAATCTCTACAACTCTTGCACCAAATTGGACGAAACTTCAATATGAACTTCGTGAAATTCTGTCAAGAACCTTTCTATCTGTTTCTCAATTTGATGATGTGTTATAGGAAAAAGGGCCTAATTGTAGAAGTTTTTCTCGTATTTCTTTTAATCTAGATAGAATTTCATGAAATTCTATATTCGATTAATTTTTTTTTCATATCTTACATCTTTATTTTCCAATTGCGACAGCTGCTTGACGCCTTTTTAGTCTGACTTATTTCTCTAAATTAAGTTTTATGGACTTCCCATTATGTTCCCTTTAGCGTGACGGGTTACTTATACCTTCCCATGACAAACACATGGTTCTACACTCAAATGTGACATCATCGTGACCTAGTTTTGGGATTAAATCGCTTCGCCAATCGTTGAAGCGTTTATTTGATTGGTCAGAAAAAAGGTCACAGAAGATGACTCCCTGGTGGTGCCTGTCAGATTTACTGTCAAGTCAACACATGATTTTAATCAGATTGAGAAGCCTAGATAACTATTTCGCTATTTAAAGTGACTAAATAGTCCGTGGGCCCATAACCGAAACCCTCCCTCCCTAGTGGGATTTTTGAAGACCTATATTTTCTTGAAGCTTATGATGTATAGTAATGGATTCAGGTTGTTGTTCAATTTGAAACTGCTGGATAAGCAAATGGCGGGCCCGTTGCCATGGCAACCGTCCATTTTTCTACATTCCAACGCTTGAGTCAATTAATTGCATTAAAATTACTTATTTTTGTCATATATCTTTCAAAATAGTTTTAAATTATTACCAAGATATTTCTCTCACAATATAGATATTTTTTAGAAAATTTGCTAATTTGCATTTTCATGAATATTAATGAGAAAGTAGAAAAATGTGTTTAATTTGCTAAAAACAAGACTTTACTAGTGAATTTAACCTCCCTATCAGGTAGGATTTTTGGAGATCTATATTTTCTTGAAGCTTATGATGTATTTTAATACATTCACGTTGTTATTTGATTTAAAAATGCTGGATAAGCAAGTAGTTGGCTTGTTACCATGGTAACCACTCATTTTCATTCGTTCCAGCGCTTGGATCAATTAATTGCAATAAAAATACTTATTTTGGTCAGAAAACACTGAGGCTAGTTTTAAAATGTTGTCATTACATTTCTCTCACAACCAAGATATTTTTCAGAAAATTTGCTAATTTGCATATTCATGAATATTAATGAGATTGTTGAAAATATGTGTTAAATTTGCAAAAAGACGACTTTACTAGTTTACTAGTGAACAGAAACCCTCCCCACCATGTGGGATTTTTGAAGACCTATATTTTCTTGAAGGCAGGAAACATGTTAATGAATTCAGGTTCTTGTTTGATTCGAAAGTGCTGGATAAGCAAATGGCAGACCTGTTACTATGGCAACTGCTCTTTTTGCTACGTGTCTCAGTACTTGGATCAATTAATTGCGATAAAATATTTTAAAATACTTAATCAAGATATATACTTATTTTGGTAATAAAACATAAGACTAGAATAGACATTTAGACATTTAGACATTTCAAATAGACATTTTTCTTGGAATCATTTTTATTTAGCTAATTTGCATATTCATGAATATTAATGAGAAAGTAGAAATATGTGTTTAATAATAAATATGCTGAGGCATTTCGTTTTCATAATGCTTTATTTTTCAAATGGATAAGAACACTAATAGATCAATAATAAGTTCATAAACCACTCATCAGCTACACAGAACAAGCGAATACGGGCTTATTCGCATTCACAATTATTTGCATACTTTTCTCTAAATGGCAAATAAAATCTCAAATATTCTCTAATAATGTTAGCGACTTTCATTTTTGCATTTTTTCCCTAAGTTGTGTAATTGTTGTGTTTGAAAACTAAAACATGATTTACCAATTAAAAGGGAGAATCTTAACAATATATGCTCTGAAAAATTACCATATAAATGACAATAAAAATCCATTTAGCGCAAATGACATGCTGAAAACTTTAACCTACTTTCTTTGATTTTTCTCTATGTGAAATACATTTTTCTTTTATACAAGAAACTTTATTTTGTAAAAGTTAAGTACTAAAAAAAATTGTAAAGCGTTTTTAATAATGAATTCCCATTGGAGTACATGTATGGTCACCTTTGATTT
This sequence comes from Fragum sueziense, assembly GCA_963680895.1. Taxonomy (NCBI): domain Eukaryota; kingdom Metazoa; phylum Mollusca; class Bivalvia; order Cardiida; family Cardiidae; genus Fragum; species Fragum sueziense. The sequence continues at coordinate 34,222,876 of OY804599.1, forward strand.
ATACCATTTTTGCCTTGTAATGCATGCTTTTTACATTAAAATTTTGATCCAAGTTTAAACCTAACAATACTATTGGAGACATGCTGTGCAGAAGCCCATCCAATTCTATTAGTTGGAATGCTATATTACAGGAACAGAGTTCACCAAATATATTCTAATAAGCGATAGTTGAAACTGGATAACTTCATGTTTGTACTGTCATGTGCATTAATTGATGAATTAAAATTGCCTATAATAGCAACTGAATTATTCATTTCTTTATCAAATTGCATTCGAGTGACATGATGATGTCACATCGTTTTACACCTTTATAATTCAGAATACTTATATATGATAATATAAACAGTTATAATTTGTACATATGTACCTTATTGGATACCAGTACTTCGAAAACACTTAAAATTTATTTGTGAGGAATCCTCTTATTCGTGTAACAAAATATTGTTTTGAAAGATTTCGTTTAAATAGCAAACACAATTTGCAATTTCTGTTGATTATGATGAGAGGGAAACACTTCATATTCCAACTATGTCGCTGGCCGAAAATTTGAAATCCTTTGTTTTATTATCAGTTTTTAGATATGCTCGTGCATTTCTAAATTCATTTCAAACATCTTCACCACAAATTAGTTTTTGGAATTCTAACTTTTGTGGAAGACAGCAAGCTAACCTCGGGATGAGGTAAAATCCATAAAACACAGGGGCTAACTATGAATAATACATATAAGCAATTTCCAATCAACCAAGGAATCTGCGATTTATATATGTCTTTATGTGCACAAAATTATCTAAATATACGGTTATTAGAAAGCCTTTTCATAAAAAAGGAGTAGCCTGCTATGGTACGACACTTGTATTGAAACTGGAATGAAGGTAAAACACGCATGATGAGTTTACTGGTCTTCGGTACCATCTTATTCTCTTGAAAGTAAAATATCATATTTTTTTTGGGGGGGGGGGGGGAGCAGGGGTTATAACGTGACAGAGAACTTAAGAAGATGATGCTCGGTCTGAAGGCAAAGTTGCAACCACTGTCGACGGTATGTGTCATAAATTCACAGATCTGGTATACTTGATGAGTGAATTAAAGTAAGAAATTGTCCATGCATTATCTTTTTCAAGATATTGCTTGATCGCAAAAGGATGCACAAACTTACAGAGTGTTGGGTCTAAAATTCCTCAACGATAAGCAAATGACAAAGAGATTACCAGTACTTGTTGCATTCCTATGAACCAGAAAATGTCCAGAGTCCTAGGTACGTTGGTATGGAATCCCAAAGGCAAGAAAATTATTCAATATTTTACAGACAAGGTTCAGTATTCAATGTTTTGGGACAATTGGGGGTTGCAATAAAATATTTTGTTGGACATATTACCCAAGAAAGGTACAATTAACGAAGCATACTATGCCAAGTTGCTAGACAATCTGAAGCAGACCATGCGTGAGAAACGTGTGACCGCTGCTTGCAACAGGAAATTACATTAGTACACAATTGCCAAGTACAATGGATGCTGTCTAGAAAAATGGGTATCAATTTGATCACATCCTTCCTATCCACATGACCTTGCTGCTATCGACTTCTTTCCTAAAAGGGATATGAGTGGTTGCAATTTTAAGTCTCATGAAAAAATTGATGCAGTTTAGGTATGGTTCTTTGGAAAGTTCTCGGACTTCTTTACTTCTGGACTGATGTCACTTGACTACCTTTAAAGTTGATTAATTTGAGTTTAACTCCTTTTTCAACTGCTATGGTCATATCGTTTGGTCAAAGCGCATAGGCCTGGATGGAAAGTATTTCAAGAAAAAAGATGTCGATCTTAACATCAAAAAGGTTAGGTCAGTTATTCATTGACCCATGCTCGTATTTGAGCATTTAGGCAGATTACATAAAATACATGTTATTGTATTGTATTATATGTCATGTAAATTAACAGTGAAGAAGCCATTTTTAGTGTGGCAAAATTGTTGATATTAGTGTTTTGTATTCAACATATCCACCCCACAAAAAAGAGCTTAAACGCTTTATGACCAAAATATGCCTTGGTGTCTTTATACCCTCTATAACACCTATTATCCAAAGCGTCCCTTGTCCATGTAAGACTTAAAACCTTCATGCAAAAAGATGCCAATGACGTACTCAAATGTGGACTCATTATCAAAGAATCGGGTACATGGTTTCTGTAAAAGGGGGAAAATGCTTATCTCTCATAGAAAATAATCAATTTGGATTTGCTTAAGTTCTTAATTTATGGGAATGGGGATTTATTACCATTTATACGGTAATTAGGACCGTTCTGGAAATATATATTTTCAATGTTATATCATTTATTAACATATTGAATCATGTAGTCTTAATAAGAAATTGAAATACATTTGAAAATACAATATTAAGTGCAGAAGATTTGCAGAAATGAAAAACATTTACATCATTTTTGCATATTTGAGATTTTGGCGGCCATTTTGAAATTTTAAAAAAAATGACAAAAAAGCCTATTATAAGCATGACAACACTCTTTTAGATTTAATATACCCAATTTTCATAAGAAATGATCCCATTTACATACAAAACATGATAACAAATTATAGGGCAGTGATATTTCGATATTTAGTCAAGTGGTCATTTTACGGCGGCAATCTTGAAAATCATTTGAAATGGCAAGTATATCCTAGAATGACGATAGTCAACACTTTGATTTTTATTACAAGGCATCTAATAAACACTTTAATACAAATATTAGCAATTAATCGCTGTGGAAATGATTTCCAAATGCAAAGTAAATATTAACAAAGGCAATCTCTATACTATTTTTCTCTTGTTTTACATATTAAAAGGGGCATAATTCGTGCTAATTTTGGTGTGAAATTATCTTTTGCTATTTAACGATGTGAACTAATAAACTCTATAAGCAATTTTGGTCATTTGCGCTTAAATTTGGGTTATTTTAGATCCCATGAATGTGTATATGGTGAGTTATAAACAAGTATTTTTTGTAATTCAAGGGGAGATAATCAATCGTTCCGAATATGCTTATCCAGCACTTATATATCAAACTACAAGTTGCATTTGAAAGGGAATTCATTAAGCTTTACAATGATATAGGTGTCATAAAATCCCGGTAGGGGGGGACCTAGGGTGTAGCCAGCCCACGGACTAAAATGTTAACATAATCACTCTAATATGCAACCGTCCGGTAGGAAAGTGCGTGTGGCAGACACACATACATAACTCTGGTAGGCTTCGAACTCACAACGCTGAGGGACAAGTGATTTTTGGTCAGAAACCTTTTTTAAAAAAAACATTTACCCTTTTCACACAATATAGGCCCTACATCGGTAGTAGTTCGTTCCATGAACATACTGTACGCCTACTGTGCATACGATTAAGAACCAATACAGCTGCTCCGAGACCGGATAGCTTAGTTTATAACGTCGGGGTCTGTCAATCAAGGGGTCGTGACTTCGAACCTGGCTCGGCATGTAGCCATTCTGACATTTGACAAAAGTGATTTGTCTCTCACCAATGGGTGTTAATCATCTGTATGACAGAGGGTTTGTTTGTATTTTTTGGTAGTACGGGTGCGAGAAATATCAGGAATCCATAGTAGGTGCTCCAGCCGCCGCAATATGACCATAATGTAAAAAAAAAAATATCGCACAAATTCAGTTTAGAGGCGCCACCCCTGTCGCCGGTATTTATCTAACTGAAGAAACGTAGTACATTGAATTTTGATAGTCCTTACATTAGTGCAGATCACTTTACAACTTTGTTAAACATTTCAAGAAAATCGAGAGACTCGTTTCTTCAAAATATCAAAAATAAGGTCGTATTTTTAAATTTCCGTGATGTCGCCAGACGCAGTAGAGTAAATAAACATGGTCCTTTCTCACAAATAGATTCATTTTATCCACTGTATATGTATTTAAAAACATCTGTCAATGACCTAAGTTTTTGAAAAGTACATCTTTTATTATTTGTCCGTCATAAAAACAAAAATAATTAAGGTCAAGCAAGTGTCGCCAAAATTCCAAAGATTGAAGAAATCTCCGTTACCTTAACTTGACACTTGGTTTAAACACAGTTTCTCCGATAGATTTCGTCGTCATTTTCCTTACACTTTGATTCATATAATTATTTTTTGAGAATGACATAAACCAGGTTGATATTTTACGAAATAAAATTGCTAAATGCTGCGATAGCGAGGTACCCCTCATCAAAAGTAAAAACATGAAATTTCCGTTATACTAAACTAAGTGCTCTTTTGGCAATATGGTTTGATAATTCATAGATTAAAGTGTTATTGCGATCAGGGAAATGGTATACTGCTAAAGTATTTGTACATAATGGCAATATAATAGAAAACACAGGACAAAATGTGATAATTTTGAAATTTCCGATACCAAATTCCCGATACATTTTTTGAAATTTCCGATACCAGAATCAAATTTAATGGAAAACAGGTGCGCAATTTGGTGCTAATGATCTATAACGTAATGTATGATGATCATATCATTGAACTTACTACATGATACTGTAAACACAGTTCGGTGTTCATGTTTCAAAGACATATTTCATATTTAAAGTAGGGAAGGTATTTGCATTTTCACATGGTATTTCGGCAATGTTTATCACTATGCACTTCCACTACAACTGACAAATATCTGTAAAATACACATGTCCTACGAATTTTGGTGTATTCCAGATAAATTTGCGAGAGCTACTTATAAAAAGTCTGTTTTCAATGAGTAAATTTTCCGTTACCAATAGGTAACGGAAATTTAGTAAGGTAAATGCAGCTGTACATGTCTCAAAACGTAGTGAAAGCGTAAATACTCGGTACTTGATTTTACCAATTTGAAGTTGCTAAATTTCTAAGTCGTCTTTGATATTGTTTTCTCATAATAATGTGCTCGTTGTTACAGAAAACGTACGATTGTATTTTACAGTTAATGCAACTGAAATATTTCATTGCATATCACAAGTTCAATAAAGTTCGAGATTCTCACGCATTGATACTTCTCTTTTATCACAAAAGATGATACTTTTTCTTTCCACGCGTTTGAAGGACAGAACAAAAGACATACGTATACATACAACGGACATTTCAAGTTGGTAACGGAAATTTAATTTGTTTCAGTTTAAAATTCTGTAGAGATGGACACGTCAGAAGCTGCAATCTAAACGGCATTTCGTTAACTAGATTATTGGCATTGATTAACAACTCGAAGCAGTTTGTCTTTCCCTCTAATAAGATTCAAATTCTAATTCAAAAGATACCCGATATTCTTAAAAAAGCGATTGAAACTACCCATTTTTGATGGTCAACAATTCCGATGGAAAGATCAAATTGCATCCAAAAACATCGAAATATGTAACGTCAGATATACTTGTTTTCAGATATCAACATGGGAAACGTTTCTGAAGACATGAATTTTTCGACCATTTCAGACCCTAGTGGCGCCTCTAAACTGAATTTGTTCAGTTGAAAACAGCGTTGAGTTTAAATCAAATTAATTTAGATGCGGTGGAAGCGTCTAGCCAGCCAGTTTGAATCGGGTTCGCCCAATAATGAATAAAAAGTTGCGGTCAAAACTCTCTGTATGTTCGGACAGACGCATGCACGGACGAGTGCCATTGCACCTCTGATGCATATCGATGAAGATAATTATGTTGTACGTCTACCATAGTTGGGATTATATTAGAGTAAGACTTTTGGTGTGTATGTGGAGGAGGGGGTCGGTATTTTATGGGGGGTCACAATTCTACGTGAGGAGTCACTTTTCTACGTGTGGGTACAATAGTCCCAGCCGAAATTGACAGTGACGTAGGCTGATGTTTACTGATGCAAAACCAATCAATTCGTCTGATTTGCACCGTTACAAATACGAACAGAGTTGATTGGTTGTCAAGTAGTAAACATTAGCCCACGTCACTGTCAATTTCGGCTGGTACTATTGTAGGTCATAATACTATGACCCCCCGGTCATAATATTATGACCGGGGGGGGGGGTCAGTATTCTATATAAAATAGTGACCGGGGTCAGTATTCTATGGGGGTCACTTTACTACGTTACACCGGCCCATGGCGCAATGGCGTTTTTGATCTTGTTTACACTCTAGAATCTACAATTATCAATCAATCAAGACTAAAATTGGACACATTGTTGGGGACCATAAAATTTCGGATGAGTTTGAGTTATGTGCCCTTGAATTTGACAAAATTGCCGTTTTCGACTGTTTTCGACCTTGTTTGGACTCTAGAACCTACAATTATTGACCAACAAAGACAAAACATTGACATTATGCTGCTGATTATAAGACCTTTCATGAGTTTGAATTTTACTCCAATCAAATGGGAAAGAGGTCAGTCATGCATGTGCCCTTGAATCTGACAAAATTGCTGTTTCGACTCTAACAACCACAAATAATGAACAACCAAGACTAAATTTGGATTATGATGTTAATAACGATATGGTCTTTGATTGATGAATTTTAGAGCAATCAGAATGGAATTTGCTCAGTTATCTGCCTTTCAAATTTTACTCTGTAACAACCCCAAATAGTGACTAATCATGACAAAACTGGACACAATGTTATTGACCATAAGTTTGTTTAAAGTCTTAAATATCAATTGAATTGAACAAAACCGTGGCTCATATCATTTTGGTTCAGGTGAGCGATATAGGACCAGCTTGGTCCCCTTGTTTTCCAATTTTAGGTCTATAGGCTAAAAGTCTAACAGGAAAAGGAATCCCCAAGTTGTATTTTCGACCCTCACAGAAATCCTGGATTCACCGCAGCATTTATTAAGAAGTGGACGGATCTATTTAGAAAATAGGCCTAGGCTATTGGCCGCAGACCTCAGCGCAAATAATTATAATTCCTAAACTGTGTTACATTCCATTCCAAATACAAACATAAGCATTTTGTGTGGTTTAGAATTGTGAATTAGGCTAATGCATAGTACTTACGGAAATGTTCAAAATTACCTCCCTTGCATATGAATATATCTAGTAAAATAATATTTGTATCCTAATTATTTTCTTCTTGAAGCAAAATCTTGAAATCCAGCAAGGTGAATTAACTTATGAGTAGTGTATTTACAAGACTGTGTAATTTGGTGCATTTCGTATGGCTAGAAAGTGGCGATTTTTTTTCAGGTAAACCTTAAAGTGGAACGTTTTATTTTTGCCTATATTTTTTTGTTGTTGTTGTTGTTGTTGTTTTTGTTCATGTCCGTAGGAACAGGGAGACTGAGGGAGTAGCCTACTAAGGGAGCTTAGCCCCTCACCCCCAGAGTTGGCCAAAAAGGCACCCCCTCAATATTCAGACACAGGGGCTTGAGCCCATCCAATAA